>CM067167.1:158364047-158411547 GCA_034093135.1 Erigeron breviscapus | reverse complement strand
TAAGGAGAGATACACACTTGGATCGATTAATTTGGGTTTTGGTATGGTTTTGGAGGTTAATTAGAAATAGTATTGTTTCTGGGCTTTGTGATGGTACTAAGTTCTGTAATTTTTGATGAATGTATGATATCAATGCTTTAATTAGAATTAATGAATACGTTAATTTGTTGAAATCTCAAATTTTGTAATTTTATTTTCTGTTTGTCTTTACATTTGGATCCTTAGTACAACTTAATCATTAGTTTGTTGAAGGAGATTTTGATGATGATGAAAATGATACATGGATGAGAGAAACAAAGACGAGAGAGAAGCAAAAAGTAATAGAAACAAAGATGAGAGAGAAGCAGAAAGTAATAAATTTTAGAAAAAAATTAAAAATAAAGTTTTAACCTGTTATTATAGGTCATCAGGTCATATTTGGTTAACCATGTAAAAATTTTAAAAGTTTGTTGATGATACATATCAATAAACCAGTTTAATGGGCAACCATGTACATGGGAGAAAACACATTGGGCATCCAGTGATTAAACCCTTTATTCATTTGAGTCCAAATTTTAAGTTGAGATACAAAGGATACATTTTATCCTTTAGAGTTTAGGTCAATCCTATCAATGGTCAAAATTAAAGATTGTAACTTAAACAAGCCTTTTTATTTATTAAGTTTATGTGGATTATATGTAGTTTATTTGTTGCTCAAGTGTATTTGTTTCGAGGCGCGTAACACCACCGGGGCAAAAAGGGTAGCCCCACCAGGGGCTATTAGCGGCGACGTCGCCGCTAATAGTGCGGGCCCCAACTGACACACTGCAGAGTTCAACGACTGTTTTTTGCGCCTGGACCCCACACTATTAGCGGCGACGTCGCCGCTAATACTAAACCCTATTTTCTTTTTAAACGCGGCTGCAAGCCAGACGACCCATCCTCTACAAACAAAAAAAAAAACGCAGCTCCTCTTAAAAAAAAAAAAAAATCCGGCCATCTACCATTTTGTGTCCATATTCCGGCCATCAATCCCCTCACCCTCTATATCAACAATCCGGCCACCCACCCTTTTGTTGGTGACGAAAATCCGGCCCGGTTCATTTTCCGGCGACTTTTCAGGCGAAAATCCGGCCACCCCACTTTTCAGACGAAGTATTAGCGGCGACATTTCCGGCGACCCACTTTTCCGACGTTTTCTTTGTATGTTTACTAACACTCATTTACTTTTTTATTGTTGTTATTATTTTTAATATATGTTATTATTAGTTATAAAAATGTTATAGTTATTATATTTAGAAATTATACGTTTGTTAGTTTGATTTAAAGAAATTTGTGATTGTTAGAAATTATATGATTGTTAGAAATTATTGGTAGTTTATGATTATTCTTAATATGATTGTTAATATTATGTTAGAAAAACCATTTTGTTAATATGATTGTTAGAAATTAGTGGTAGAAAGGTTATGATATTATAGTTAAAAATGATATGATTGTTAGAAATTATATGATTTTTAAGAATTATTGGTAGTTATTTATTGATAAATATGATTGTTAGAATATATTATGTTAGAAAAGTTATTATGATTGTAATTAGTGTTAGAAACTTTATGTTATTGTTAGAAATTATATGATTGTTAGAAATTATATCATAGTTAGAAATTATATGATTGTTAGAAATTTTATGGTTATTGTTAATATGATTGTTAGTATTATGTTAGAAAACACTTGTTAGTATGATTGTAATTGTTAATCTAGTTGTTATTAGGTTAATATGATTGCAAGTATTATTGTTAGAAAAATGTGCTCAAATATATGTTGTGAAATTATATGATTGTTAGAATTATATGTTAAAATTATATGTTATCATGTTAGAAATTATATGATTGTTAGAAATTATATGATTGTAATTAATGTTGTTAGAAATTATGATGTTAGAAATTATATGATTGTTAGAAATTATATGATTGTTAGAATTATATGATTGTTAGAAATTATATGATTGTTAGAAATTATATGATTGTTAGAAATTATATGATTGTTAGAAATTATATGATTGTTAGAAATTATATGATTGTTAGAAATTATATGATTGTTAGATTATATGATTGTTAGAAATTATTGTGTTAGAAATTATATGATTGTTAAAATTATATGATGTTAGAAATTATGTTATCATAGTTAGAAATTATATGATTGTTAGAAATTTTATGGTTATTGTTAATATGATTGTTAGTATTATGTTAGAAAACACTTGTTAGTATGATTGTAATTGTTAATCTAGTTGTTATTAGGTTAATATGATTGCAAGTATTATTGTTAGAAAAATGTGCTCATTTTAGGAATAATAAGTTGGAAAAAAGATTTGTGTCCAAAATATGCATATATTTCATTTGCGCCTTTTTTAACCTTGATAATTGTTTTTATTGATTTATAACTTGTATATAACTTATGTAGGTTAAAATGGCTGTCGTTCATGGCGGAGATGGTGGCAATGACCCTCCAAATTGGGGGTGGAATCCCCAATGGGGCTGCAAGCGTAGCGGGGGTAAGTATATATAGATGTATATATATATATATATTATATATATATATATATATATATGTATATATATATTTATTCTTTAATTTTGCTTTGCAGGGAATAGCTCAGGGAGAGCTGCCGCTGCTAACAAGGAACTGGAGCGGGAGTTTCAGAAGTCTGGACGACGTATATCTCTTAGACTTGATACCGCTGAAAGCAGGTGGCAGACTATCGGTGACACCTCCAAATGGTACAAGAGCTATTTGGGGACATATGTCGCTACCGTCACTACCGTCCCGCATACTTACGACTCGTGGGATCAGGTGCCCCCACACATCAGGGATGGACTTATTCCCTGGCTCCAGGTATAAAACATTTTATTTTACAATTTAAATACGTCATTACAAAATTAGGGTAGATGCTGACTATTACTACAAAATTGCAGAGACGGTTCTACTTGGACTCGTATCTAAATCACGAAGACGGTCACCCCTTACGGGTTGCCATTGAAAACATGATTCGTCAAGATGCCCTCAAGAACTACAGGGATAAAAAATCCAAATTCAAGGGGAAATGGTTTAGCGACAGGGGTGGGTTAGATAGACTCGGCGAATTCGAAGGTGTTCCGCCGCATGGAATGCCTCAAGATGTCTGGAGGGATCTACTGCATTACTGGACCAGGGAGCACCGGATGCTTGTTGCCCAAAGAAACGCGAATAACAGGCATGGACAAGATAATCTTGTCAGTACTCACGGTCGCCAGTCATACGCTCAGCGTGAATATGAATACGCTGTAAGTTATTATTTTTACGTTTTATATCCACATATGTATATATATATAAGAGAGAGAGAGAGATACACATACATATATATAACTTTGATTAATGTATATACAGCGTAGTAATCAGGGGCAACGTGAGCCCCCGCCTGAGTTCTTTTTGCGGGCCCACACATTACACGATGGGACGGTGCAGACAAGAGCTCCTCCCATTTATGTAAGTTCTCGCACAACACTTAAATTCGTATTTTTTGTAAATTTCTATTAATTATAACTAACTTATTTATTTGTTTATGATTTAATGTGGTACAGGACCGGCTTGTTGAATCCCAGCAGGCACTTTCCCAACAGCCCAACACCCCGCCGACGCAGACATTTTTGGACGCTTTGGGGCCCCGGTCGGGACATACCCGCGGGGTTGGGCGTTTGGTTAGGGGAACACGAGGACTGAATGTCGAGCTCCCGCATATAGTTGACCCTCCTTTGGAGGCCCCAGCACAGTCGCCGCCCTTTAACGTGGATCAATTCTTCAACCCTGCGAGCCCTTGGGACATGGCCGGGTCTAGCACGACCTCATTCCCCACACAGCGCTTGGGTAGTGATAGTGATAGTGATAGTGATAGTGATAGTGATAGTGATTAGTTTGTATTTTTTTTGTATTTTTTATGAACCTCTTTATTTATGTTTGTATTCTATGAACCTCTTTATTTATGTTTGTATTCTTGGTAGCTATAATTTATTTCTTTTTTTTATATCCTTGCAACAAAAAATTCAAAAAACATACAAAAAACATGTTTTGAATGTAATCGTTTTTAACCATATGTTTATGACATAATATAAACATACAAAAAACATGTAATGTTATTACTACTCCGACATGGATATGTATAATTTAAAGATCTATTTTAAAGATCTAGCTGAAGACGGTTTCCGTTAGAAAAATGCGATGTAATATTTTGAATATGTATAATTTGTTTTGAAGTTTTCTATGTATTATTTACATTATGTCTTTATTTTGAATATGTATTATTTTAATTAAAGTTTATATCGATTAAATAAGATAATAAATAATGATAATATTTATATTATTGGAAAACAAATATTTATTAATAAAAACATTAAAAAAAAAACAAAATACAACATGTAATGAATTTAATCATTTATAACAATAGGAGGCCCAGGTGGTATTTTGGGCAGTTTGCATACATCCATTCTTGAAACGCTTGTTCTCGATGTGCGTACATTGATGCCACCGCACGTGCAGGCGGGGTTGCGTAGTATGATCATTCTGGATTCTTGTAAGCCATTGGGTACTCACCTGTTAATTCCACTGCAACAAAATGGCTCTCCTCATTTACGAGAGCAATAGTTATCGGTTGAGCTAACATTAATTGATCCAAGCCATGATGTCATCGGGAATACTGTTCGGGCGTCACGTAAGCTGATGCAGTTGATTATTATACCTAGCTTATTGGCCAAGAGGATATGGAAAAACACTTTACTCATCCAATGGTCTTTGGGACGCCATTTTTTATAATAAGAGGTTTGCAACGCCTCTAATATGCGTTTGCCCTCGGGCCCATACATTCGCATGTACCCTTCGAGGTCAGATTCAAACTCCTCGAGCATCTGCGTACAAACCCACTCCGAACCGTAATCCTCATCTAGCCCCAAAGCAACAGCGGTAGCTCGAAATCCACAACTACCATCTCCTTTGACATTCTGTGCGCCGACAACGTAAGGTCGAATGTACGTTGGCAGCTCATCTAGTACCCATGCGATGTTTCGGGACAGTCTGGCGTTCATCGGTTCCGCAATATACCCAACCCAACTGGCCTCTGACTTTGCCTCTGACTTTGCCTCTGACTCTGGCTCTGACTTTGCCTCTGACACCTGTCCATGCGATGGTGCCCGGAACAAGTCATCAACAAAGCTGGCATATGGCTGCTCAGGTTGGACCCCATATGATTGGGACGGTTCCCCCCAGCCATATACATTTTGGACCCCGTCGAACCCATAGGATTGGGACGGGTCCCCGAATGTATATATATTTTCAAGACCTGGATATGGGAACAGGTTTCCGAATAAGTCTGGATTCTCCTTGACCCACTCGGATTGGGACGGCTCCCCGAATAAGTTTCGTATCTCGGGGAGACGACATGATTGGGACGGCTCGTACATACTGTGTCGCGCACCCTGCGGGTCATCAAACCGTGATTTGGTGGGCGCGTACTCACTTTGTCTGGCGGGCTGCACAGGTGGCTTTTTGTTAAGATCGGGCACCTAGACCATTAATAAAAAACAATTACTTAAAATCACTTAGTTTTATATTTTTTCTTAAATCACTAATTAAGCTTATGATGTATTTGGTCTACCTTTGGCGGCTTTTGTTTCGACCCGACCGGTCTTCCGCGTGTGCTCTTCTGAACAATGGGATCTTTCACTTGTGTGTTACCCGGCTTAAACATATGTCCTTTATCTTCGACAACCAATGTTTCCGTTGGGCCTTGGGTTGCTCAACCAAGAATGTCGTAAGATCACCTACGACTTCATGGACAGCTTCTACATCGTCTTCGTCTTTTAGGCATGTCGATGGTGTTAAGTCAAGCTTTCTCCAAAACGGGTCTATCACATTCGGCTGAATACGAGTCTCTGCATTTTTTTATATCAATAAGTATACGACATTATGTCGGTATGATTAAAAAAAAGGTATTAAAACATACTAACCGCGGTGCATGTACTCGGCAATCTTGCAGGCACATGGTAGCCCACAACTATACCGAACCTTGCACCCGCACTTTTTCACCTGTTTTTTCAGTTGTTTGTCTAACCGAACGATTTCATCAACCATGATGTCCAAAGCTTTATGTGAAACCTTTCCCAGCAGGGCCTTCATACAGTTATAGTTGTGTTTACCCAATCGGGTTCCCTTGCTATACCCCAGTTGGCCCCTTATTTCAGTGTCTTGACCGATAATGACAGAATCAACACATTGCAGGATTCTAGTAAATGTACATTTCCCCTTCAGCTCTTCCTTCAGATGGTGGTGTTCGGCCTCGACTCTGTTTGTGGTGTGGTTCTGATAGTTGAGATGTTCATCGACCCAACATGACACAAACTGCTCTCGGTACGGGGACAACCAATTATCGTTCAGGTACTTGTAGACACCTGGAAAAGCTGCCAATTTTTTCTTTAACTCCTTCTCGTATGATTTAAACTCGTCAAGAGTCCGAGATTCATAGACTCTTTTCCACCACACGTTAAGCCTTTCAATGTTAACATCTTTCTTCACCCGCAATGCCGGTTCGCAGTGTTTGGTTATGTTTTGCCATATGTGGTACCTACACAACAGGTGTTTTGCTTGCGGCATAACAACCTTCAATGCTCTCATCAGGGCCAGCTCCCTGTCAGTTAAAACGACACGAACGGTTAAGCCTTCAACAAGGGTGGACTTCAGACATTGTAACACCATTGATAATTCGCCTCCTGCTCGTTTACGATAAAAGCATATGCTAAACTGAAGGTCCGGCCCGTTGAAGTCACGCCGACAATCTCAACAAGCGGCATGTTGTACACGTTGGTTTTGTACGTGGAGTCTATTTCAATAACCCAGGGAAATGCGCGCCATAGGGTCATTGATGTTGGATGCATGAAAAAGAGGTTCTCCAACCGTCCATTTTTACTATTTGTAGTAAACTGGTAAAAGTAGTTTTTCTCTTGCAGTAGTGAGAACATAACCTGCGACAGGTGAACAAGATATAGTAAATAAGTCACTTCCAACAACGGAGTACGTAATCACTAATATGATGTTTGTACCTGCATTGGAGTATGCCCTGCTTGGCCCGACCTCCGTCTCGATTTCAGAAAGTTGGTAATGTCTCCTCTTCGAGTCAGGTTTCCTGGAAATTCATTTTTCAGGTTAACCAGGATCTGGCGTGGGAACATACCGCGATCCGATAGGTTTCCCACATATTGCTTTTCTTCTTCCGTCATCCGTCTCGCGTATGCATTCCCCTGCAGATCGGTAGCTGGATCATGATTGTGTTTTCAGTCCTTGACAGTTACCCTCCAACCACCATCATACCCGGGGCGGCCTTCCAAAGTAAAGGGACACCCTATCTTGTTGGACCGTTTGGGTGGCCCAGTTAACCTTTTATCGCGTGGTCCACCGTGGTGACATATTAGTGTCACCTTATTGACCACCTTTAACGAGTTTTTGTTCGACCGCCGTGTGACTAGAACATAACCCAACTCCAGTGCTGTTCTTTTAGCCCACTCCGTCAATTCTTCGACGGAAGCGAACACCTCATCGGTTTCTAAGTCTCCAGGTTCGCAGTCAAATTGACCGTCTGCATCAGGTGACTCAAACTCATCATCCGGCACTTCAATACGTACGTTTTCTGGGTCTGCCCAAATATCCTCAAAACTATCCATCTGAAACAATTCAAGTAAACATCTAGTTCATTAACTATTGATGATATCCATACTATATATATAATTTACACATATGTATAATATCTATATCTATATTCATAATATATATATATGTATACGTCCGAAATATACCTGTGCGAGCAGCTTTGAAAACGAAAGTGCGAAAGAAAATTATATGCAGCTTTGAAAACGAAATAGAGAATATATAATACCCAATTATATGATCGTACGTAAACCTCCAAAATTCGTCCATGTTTTCGTGCCATACTCCATACTCAGGATAATGTCCATTAACGATCCCCGAGGTGCCACGTGGCGTTATTAGCGGCGACGTCGCCGCTAATACTCCAGACAATGCACCTCGGGATCGGTAAGGTCAGTAGTCGCTGCAGGTTTTGTCTGGCCCCACCATTAGCGGCGACGTCGCCGCTAATACGCTGGTGGGCCTACCCTTTTTCTGGTCGGCTTACCCTGTGTCATTTGTTTTCGTCTAATTGGGCTTTCATCGTGTCGTTGGTACAATGGTACTTGGTAGGTGGTACTTGCGAAATCAACTAATTAACTAACAAACATATATAATAGTGTTTCAAGCTCCTATAGATCCACTAGACGTCGTAGCCCATGACCGTTAAATGAGGCCAATCACGATTCATAGGATGTCTGGCTAGAAATGAAGATGTACCACTATGTTCTTGAGTTCTATTTTAAAATAAAGAATTGAAATTATGTTCAAATCATCCAAATATGAGAAGCAGATTTTTAAAACAAAAACAACTAAAGAATCCTTTCAAATCATATCACTTCATTTTCTGTCTATCATTAAAAAAAAGGAAAATTTCATATATGTCCCATATTGGGACCTAATTACGTATTTGTCCTATTTAATTTAATAATTTCATATTATATCCTAATTTTGTCTACCTTATACAAGGATCGAGATCCTCTAAAGTTAAAACCCAACTTTATTGGTAAAGTTGGTATCTTGACCATTGGATGAAAATCAAAGGCCAAGATTCAAAAATCATATTTGAATCTTGACCCTTGATTTTAATCCAAAGGTCAAGATGTACTCAACTTTACCTCTAAAGTTGAAACCAACTTTAGAGGATCTCCATCCCTTATACAATATATATCCAAATCATAGTTTTTATGCGATCAAAACTCACAAATAATTTATCCTTATCCCTATTCACCATCCTACCCTTTGAGAGCGGCAAAGAGAAACATACTCCCGCCAAATATCAATCGCATCCTGTTTATACCTCATGGCAGTTGACAAGATTACCAATATTGTTCATCTCAATGGCTGGCTTGTAAACATACGGTCATCAAGGTTTGTGCTTTCTTCTTTGCGATGAACAAATCCTCTTATGGTTATACTTTGTTTCTTTTGTGGTCATTTTTGAAGTAGATTTAAACACTTTGCATAGCTCCAGTATTGTTTACTTTGGGGCTTTGATTTACATAATATAACAATGTCTTGATCTTAACACAGGTTGCCATGATGACGATTTAGAAAGTGATATTTTAGGTTTAGAGTTTGCTAATAAGAAATCAATACAATTTTCACATGGTGTCATTAATGTTTGCCGTGTTTTTTACTAATAATGTCATTCTTTGCATTGCACCATTCTTAGATACCCATAACTTTCTAAGAATTTTTGCTGTTTTAGTTTTAATTGTTGTAAATACATACATGGATTCGTTATTATCTACACCCTTAACTTTCTGGTAGTTTTTAAGTTTTTATTTTGCGTAAGTAGATTTAGTGTTGATTAAGTTTTGGGGCTTATGAGTGATTTTGATTATCACACTTGATTATATTGATCAATTTTTTTTCTTGTAACATATAGTGCTGATTAAGTATCATGCTTATATTATAATGTACTAGTTATCAACTTTTCTTACGCTTTAGATGCAAAAATCTCCTAGTCATGACTCCTCAAGGCCAAGGTGGGAAAACATGGTTGAATCACCTATCATCGAGTAAGTTTATATTATTTATTTTAATACAAAATTTGTTTATCTCTTAATGACATGTAACTGAAAATCTACTTTCAGGCAAGAATCATCTAAATATAGGTTGAAGTTGAGATATGGAGGCTTCTTTCGGTTTGCCAAGAACTCTTACAGGAAAAATATTGCTTTGGCTTTCAAAAATGTATCTACATGGATACATGCACATACAACTTTAATCAACTGATTGAAGAGGTTATAAAGCATTATTCATCAAGGAGTGATCTTGTTTTCTCGATTGTTTTTGTTGACAAAACTGCCAGAGGGCAAACCTTTATTGAGCTTGATTCAGATGAGAAGTTCATGGAAATGCTTACCATGTATGAGAATGAAAAAGAAGTATGCATTTACGTGACAACAGATAAGAATAATTTTGGCACTAGTAACATGCAACAAAGGTATAAACAATAATTGAAGTAATATAGTGGACATATTGTAACACCCCGTCTTACCACAACACAATATTGTCCGCTTTGCTCGCAGGCTCACGGCTTTGTTTCTGGTTGCTCGGGCAAACTTCCCAGAAGGGTCACCCATTTGGCATTGCTGCCGCCCGAGCACGCTTAACTGTGGAGTTCTCCTCTCATCCACAGCCAATACGCCTAAAACGCGTTGTGTTATGTAAGGCCAATGATATTACTTATAGCCAGGATCCCCTTGTATGTTAGCGATGTATGCTTTCACACCCCTCAACACAACTCAACGTCCTCGTTGAGTTATGTATGTGCGTCATACACTCCTAACAATCACAAGGGTTGCCCTGATACCACTTGTAACACCCCGCCTTACCACAACACAATATTGTCCGCTTTGCTCGCAGGCTCACGGCTTTGTTTCTGGTTGCTCGGGCAAACTTCCCAGAAGGGTCACCCATTTGGCATTGCTGCCGCCCGAGCACGCTTAACTGTGGAGTTCTCCTCTCATCCACAGCCAATACGCCTAAAACGCGTTGTGTTATGTAAGGCCAATGATATTACTTATAGCCAGGATCCCCTTGTATGTTAGCGATGTATGCTTTCACACCCCTCAACACAACTCAACGTCCTCGTTGAGTTATGTATGTGCGTCATACACTCCTAACAATCACAAGGGTTGCCCTGATACCACTTGTAACACCCCGCCTTACCACAACACAATATTGTCCGCTTTGCTCGCAGGCTCACGGCTTTGTTTCTGGTTGCTCGGGCAAACTTCCCAGAAGGGTCACCCATTTGGCATTGCTGCCGCCCGAGCACGCTTAACTGTGGAGTTCTCCTCTCATCCACAGCCAATACGCCTAAAACGCGTTGTGTTATGTAAGGCCAATGATATTACTTATAGCCAGGATCCCCTTGTATGTTAGCGATGTATGCTTTCACACCCCTCAACACAACTCAACGTCCTCGTTGAGTTATGTATGTGCGTCATACACTCCTAACAATCACAAGGGTTGCCCTGATACCACTTGTAACACCCCGCCTTACCACAACACAATATTGTCCGCTTTGCTCGCAGGCTCACGGCTTTGTTTCTGGTTGCTCGGGCAAACTTCCCAGAAGGGTCACCCATTTGGCATTGCTGCCGCCCGAGCACGCTTAACTGTGGAGTTCTCCTCTCATCCACAGCCAATACGCCTAAAACGCGTTGTGTTATGTAAGGCCAATGATATTACTTATAGCCAGGATCCCCTTGTATGTTAGCGATGTATGCTTTCACACCCCTCAACACAACTCAACGTCCTCGTTGAGTTATGTATGTGCGTCATACACTCCTAACAATCACAAGGGTTGCTCTGATACCACTTGTAACACCCCGCCTTACCACAACACAATATTGTCCGCTTTGCCGCAGGCTCACGGCTTTGTTTCTGGTTGCTCGGGCAAACTTCCCAGAAGGGTCACCCATTTGGCATTGCTGCCGCCCGAGCACGCTTAACTGTGGAGTTCTCCTCTCATCCACAGCCAATACGCCCAAAACGCGTTGTGTTATGTAAGGCCAATGATATTACTTATAGCCAGGATCCCCCTTGTATGTTAGCGATGTATGCTTTTGTAACACCTCGCCTTACCACAACACAATATTGTCCGCTTTGCCCGCAGGCTCACGGCTTTGTTTCTGGTTGCTCGGGCAAACTTCCCAGAAGGGTCACCCATTTGGCATTGCTGCCGCCCGAGCACGCTTAACTGTGGAGTTCTCCTCTCATCCACAGCCAATACGCCCAAAACGCGTTGTGTTATGTAAGGCCAATGGTATTACATATAGCCAGGATCCCCCTTGTATGTTAGCGATGTATGCTTTTGTAACACCTCGCCTTACCACAACACAATATTGTCCGCTTTGCCCGCAGGCTCACGGCTTTGTTTCTGGTTGCTCGGGCAAACTTCCCAGAAGGGTCACCCATAAGGCATTGCTGCCGCCCGAGCACGCTTAACTGTGGAGTTCTCCTCTCATCCACAGCCAATACGCCTAAAACGCGTTGTGTTATGTAAGGCCAATGATATTACTTATAGCCAGGATCCCCCTTGTATGTTAGCGATGTATGCTTTTGTAACACCTCGCCTTACCACAACACAATATTGTCCGCTTTGCCCGCAGGCTCACGGCTTTGTTTCTGGTTGCTCGGGCAAACTTCCCAGAAGGGTCACCCATAAGGCATTGCTGCCGCCCGAGCACGCTTAACTGTGGAGTTCTCCTCTCATCCACAGCCAATACGCCCAAAACGCGTTGTGTTATGTAAGGCCAATGATATTACTTATAGCCAGGATCCCCCTTGTATGTTAGCGATGTATGCTTTCACACCTCCTCAACACAACTCAACGTCCTCGTTGAGTTATGCAAGTGCGCCATACACTCCTAACAATCCCAAGGGTTGCTCTGATACCACTTGTAACACCCCGCCTTACCACAACACAATATTGTCCGCTTTGCCCGCAGGCTCACGGCTTTGTTTCTGGTTGCTCGGGCAAACTTCCCAGAAGGGTCACCCATAAGGCATTGCTGCCGCCCGAGCACGCTTAACTGTGGAGTTCTCCTCTCATCCACAGCCAATACGCCCAAAACGCGTTGTGTTATGTAAGGCCAATGGTATTACTTATAGCCAGGATCCCCCTTGTATGTTAGCGATGTATGCTTTCACACCCCTCAACACAACTCAACGTCCTCGTTGAGTTATGCAAGTGCGCCATACACTCCTGACAATCCCAAGGGTTGCTCTGATACCACTTGTAACACCCCGCCTTACCACAACACAATATTGTCCGCTTTGCCCGCAGACTCACGGCTTTGTTTCTGGTTGCTCGGGCAAACTTCCCAGAAGGGTCACCCATTTGGCATTGCTGCCGCCCGAGCACGCTTAACTGTGGAGTTCTCCTCTCATCCACAGCCAATACGCCCAAAACGCGTTGTGTTATGTAAGGCCAATGATATTACTTATAGCCAGGATCCCCCTTGTATGTCAGCGATGTATGCTTTCACACCCCTCAACACAACTCAACGTCCTCGTTGAGTTATGCAAGTGCGCCATACACTCCTGACAATCCCAAGGGTTGCTCTGATACCACTTGTAACACCCCGCCTTACCACAACACAATATTGTCCGCTTTGCCCGCAGGCTCACGGCTTTGTTTCTGGTTGCTCGGGCAAACTTCCCAGAAGGGTCACCCATAAGGCATTGCTGCCGCCCGAGCACGCTTAACTGTGGAGTTCTCCTCTCATCCACAGCCAATACGCCCAAAACGCGTTGTGTTATGTAAGGCCAATGGTATTACTTATAGCCAGGATCCCCCTTGTATGTTAGCGATGTATGCTTTCACACCTCCTCAACACAACTCAACGTCCTCGTTGAGTTATGCAAGTGCGCCATACACTCCTAACAATCCCAAGGGTTGCTCTGATACCACTTGTAACACCCCGCCTTACCACAACACAATATTGTCCGCTTTGCCCGCAGGCTCACGGCTTTGTTTCTGGTTGCTCGGGCAAACTTCCCAGAAGGGTCACCCATTTGGCATTGCTGCCGCCCGAGCACGCTTAACTGTGGAGTTCTCCTCTCATCCACAGCCAATACGCCCAAAACGCGTTGTGTTATGTAAGGCCAATGGTATTACTTATAGCCAGGATCCCCCTTGTATGTTAGCGATGTATGCTTTCACACCCCTCAACACAACTCAACGTCCTCGTTGAGTTATGCAAGTGCGCCATACACTCCTAACAATCCCAAGGGTTGCTCTGATACCACTTGTAACACCCCGCCTTACCACAACACAATATTGTCCGCTTTGCCCGCAGACTCACGGCTTTGTTTCTGGTTGCTCGGGCAAACTTCCCAGAAGGGTCACCCATTTGGCATTGCTGCCGCCCGAGCACGCTTAACTGTGGAGTTCTCCTCTCATCCACAGCCAATACGCCCAAAACGCGTTGTGTTATGTAAGGCCAATGGTATTACATATAGCCAGGATCCCCCTTGTATGTTAGCGATGTATGCTTTTGTAACACCTCGCCTTACCACAACACAATATTGTCCGCTTTGCCCGCAGACTCACGGCTTTGTTTCTGGTTGCTCGGGCAAACTTCCCAGAAGGGTCACCCATTTGGCATTGCTGCCGCCCGAGCACGCTTAACTGTGGAGTTCTCCTCTCATCCACAGCCAATACGCCCAAAACGCGTTGTGTTATGTAAGGCCAATGATATTACTTATAGCCAGGATCCCCCTTGTATGTTAGCGATGTATGCTTTTGTAACACCTCGCCTTACCACAACACAATATTGTCCGCTTTGCCCGCAGGCTCACGGCTTTGTTTCTGGTTGCTCGGGCAAACTTCCCAGAAGGGTCACCCATTTGGCATTGCTGCCGCCCGAGCACGCTTAACTGTGGAGTTCTCCTCTCATCCACAGCCAATACGCCCAAAACGCGTTGTGTTATGTAAGGCCAATGGTATTACATATAGCCAGGATCCCCCTTGTATGTTAGCGATGTATGCTTTTGTAACACCTCGCCTTACCACAACACAATATTGTCCGCTTTGCCCGCAGGCTCACGGCTTTGTTTCTGGTTGCTCGGGCAAACTTCCCAGAAGGGTCACCCATTTGGCATTGCTGCCGCCCGAGCACGCTTAACTGTGGAGTTCTCCTCTCATCCACAGCCAATACGCCCAAAACGCGTTGTGTTATGTAAGGCCAATGGTATTACTTATAGCCAGGATCCCCCTTGTATGTTAGCGATGTATGCTTTCACACCTCCTCAACACAACTCAACGTCCTCGTTGAGTTATGCAAGTGCGCCATACACTCCTGACAATCCCAAGGGTTGCTCTGATACCACTTGTAACACCCCGCCTTACCACAACACAATATTGTCCGCTTTGCCCGCAGGCTCACGGCTTTGTTTCTGGTTGCTCGGGCAAACTTCCCAGAAGGGTCACCCATTTGGCATTGCTGCCGCCCGAGCACGCTTAACTGTGGAGTTCTCCTCTCATCCACAGCCAATACGCCCAAAACGCGTTGTGTTATGTAAGGCCAATGGTATTACTTATAGCCAGGATCCCCCTTGTATGTTAGCGATGTATGCTTTTGTAACACCTCGCCTTACCACAACACAATATTGTCCGCTTTGCCCGCAGGCTCACGGCTTTGTTTCTGGTTGCTCGGGCAAACTTCCCAGAAGGGTCACCCATTTGGCATTGCTGCCGCCCGAGCACGCTTAACTGTGGAGTTCTCCTCTCATCCACAGCCAATACGCCCAAAACGCGTTGTGTTATGTAAGGCCAATGATATTACTTATAGCCAGGATCCCCCTTGTATGTTAGCGATGTATGCTTTTGTAACACCCCGCCTTACCACAACACAATATTGTCCGCTTTGCCCGCAGGCTCACGGCTTTGTTTCTGGTTGCTCGGGCAAACTTCCCAGAAGGGTCACCCATAAGGCATTGCTGCCGCCCGAGCACGCTTAACTGTGGAGTTCTCCTCTCATCCACAGCCAATACGCCCAAAACGCGTTGTGTTATGTAAGGCCAATGGTATTACTTATAGCCAGGATCCCCCTTGTATGTTAGCGATGTATGCTTTCACACCCCCTCAACACAACTCAACGTCCTCGTTGAGTTATGCAAGTGCGCCATACACTCCTAACAATCCCAAGGGTTGCTCTGATACCACTTGTAACACCCCGCCTTACCACAACACAATATTGTCCGCTTTGCCCGCAGACTCACGGCTTTGTTTCTGGTTGCTCGGGCAAACTTCCCAGAAGGGTCACCCATAAGGCATTGCTGCCGCCCGAGCACGCTTAACTGTGGAGTTCTCCTCTCATCCACAGCCAATACGCCCAAAACGCGTTGTGTTATGTAAGGCAATGATATTACTTATAGCCAGGATCCCCCTTGTATGTCAGCGATGTATGCTTTTGTAACACCCCGCCTTACCACAACACAATATTGTCCGCTTTGCCCGCAGACTCACGGCTTTGTTTCTGGTTGCTCGGGCAAACTTCCCAGAAGGGTCACCCATAAGGCATTGCTGCCGCCCGAGCACGCTTAACTGTGGAGTTCTCCTCTCATCCACAGCCAATACGCCCAAAACGCGTTGTGTTATGTAAGGCAATGATATTACTTATAGCCAGGATCCCCCTTGTATGTTAGCGATGTATGCTTTTGTAACACCCCGCCTTACCACAACACAATATTGTCCGCTTTGCCCGCAGGCTCACGGCTTTGTTTCTGGTTGCTCGGGCAAACTTCCCAGAAGGGTCACCCATTTGGCATTGCTGCCGCCCGAGCACGCTTAACTGTGGAGTTCTCCTCTCATCCACAGCCAATACGCCCAAAACGCGTTGTGTTATGTAAGGACCAATGATATTACTTATAGACAGGATCCCCCTTGTATGTCAGCGATGTATGCTTTCACACCCCTCAACACAACTCAACGTCCTCGTTGAGTAATGCAAGTGCGTCATACACTTCTGACAATCCCAAAGGTTGCTCTGATACCACTTGTAACACCCCGCCTTACCACAACACAATATTGTCCGCTTTGCCCGCAGACTCACGGCTTTGTTTCTGGTTGCTCGGGCAAACTTCCCAGAAGGGTCACCCATTTGGCATTGCTGCCGCCCGAGCACGCTTAACTGTGGAGTTCTCCTCTCATCCACAGCCAATACGCCCAAAACGCGTTGTGTTATGTAAGGCCAATGGTATTACTTATAGCCAGGATCCCCCTTGTATGTCAGCGATGTATGCTTTTGTAACACCCCGCCTTACCACAACACAATATTGTCCGCTTTGCCCGCAGGCTCACGGCTTTGTTTCTGGTTGCTCGGGCAAACTTCCCAGAAGGGTCACCCATTTGGCATTGCTGCCGCCCGAGCACGCTTAACTGTGGAGTTCTCCTCTCATCCACAGCCAATACGCCCAAAACGCGTTGTGTTATGTAAGGCCAATGGTATTACTTATAGCCAGGATCCCCCTTGTATGTTAGCGATGTATGATTTCGCACCTCCTCAACACAACTCAACGTCCTCGTTGAGTCATGCAAGTGCGCCATACACTCCTGACAATCCCAAGGGTTGCTCTGATACCACTTGTAACACCCCGCCTTACCACAACACAATATTGTCCGCTTTGCCCGCAGACTCACGGCTTTGTTTCTGGTTGCTCGGGCAAACTTCCCAGAAGGGTCACCCATTTGGCATTGCTGCCGCCCGAGCACGCTTAACTGTGGAGTTCTCCTCTCATCCACAGCCAATACGCCCAAAACGCGTTGTGTTATGTAAGGCCAATGGTATTACTTATAGCCAGGATCCCCCTTGTATGTTAGCGATGTATGATTTCGCACCTCCTCAACACAACTCAACGTCCTCGTTGAGTTATGCAAGTGCGCCATACACTCCTAACAATCCCAAGGGTTGCTCTGATACCACTTGTAACACCCCGCCTTACCACAACACAATATTGTCCGCTTTGCCCGCAGACTCACGGCTTTGTTTCTGGTTGCTCGGGCAAACTTCCCAGAAGGGTCACCCATTTGGCATTGCTGCCGCCCGAGCACGCTTAACTGTGGAGTTCTCCTCTCATCCACAGCCAATACGCCCAAAACGCGTTGTGTTATGTAAGGCCAATGGTATTACTTATAGCCAGGATCCCCCTTGTATGTTAGCGATGTATGATTTCGCACCTCCTCAACACAACTCAACGTCCTCGTTGAGT
This sequence comes from Erigeron breviscapus, assembly GCA_034093135.1. Classification (NCBI taxonomy): domain Eukaryota; kingdom Viridiplantae; phylum Streptophyta; class Magnoliopsida; order Asterales; family Asteraceae; genus Erigeron; species Erigeron breviscapus. The sequence goes on along the minus strand of CM067167.1, from coordinate 158,393,637 downwards.
TATGCAAGTGCGCCATACACTCCTAACAATCCCAAGGGTTGCTCTGATCCCCCTTGTATGTCAGTGATGTATGCTTACCCCCTCAACACAACTCAACGTCCTCGTTGAGTCATGCAAGTGCGCCATACACTCCTGACAATCCCAAGGGTTGCTCTGATACCACTTGTAACACCCCGCCTTACCACAACACAATATTGTCCGCTTTGCCCGCAGGCTCACGGCTTTGTTTCTGGTTGCTCGGGCAAACTTCCCAGAAGGGTCACCCATTTGGCATTGCTGCCGCCCGAGCACGCTTAACTGTGGAGTTCTCCTCTCATCCACAGCCAATACGCCCAAAACGCGTTGTGTTATGTAAGGCCAATGGTATTACTTATAGCCAGGATCCCCCTTGTATGTCAGTGATGTATGCTTACCCCCTCAACACAACTCAACGTCCTCGTTGAGTCATGCAAGTGCGCCATACACTCCTGACAATCCCAAGGGTTGCTCTGATACCACTTGTAACACCCCGCCTTACCACAACACAATATTGTCCGCTTTGCCCGCAGACTCACGGCTTTGTTTCTGGTTGCTCGGGCAAACTTCCCAGAAGGGTCACCCATTTGGCATTGCTGCCGCCCGAGCACGCTTAACTGTGGAGTTGTCCTCTCATCCACAGCCAATACGCCCAAAACGCGTTGTGTTATGTAAGGCCAATGGTATTACTTATAGCCAGGATCCCCCTTGTATGTCAGTGATGTATGCTTACCCCCTCAACACAACTCAACGTCCTCGTTGAGTCATGCAAGTGCGCCATACACTCCTGACAATCCCAAGGGTTGCTCTGATACCACTTGTAACACCCCGCCTTACCACAACACAATATTGTCCGCTTTGCCCGCAGGCTCACGACTTTGTTTCTGGTTGCTCGGGCAAACTTCCCAGAAGGGTCACCCATTTGGCATTGCTGCCGCCCGAGCACGCTTAACTGTGGAGTTGTCCTCTCATCCACAGCCAATACGCCCAAAACGCGTTGTGTTATGTAAGGCCAATGGTATTACTTATAGCCAGGATCCCCCTTGTATGTCAGTGATGTATGCTTACCCCCTCAACACAACTCAACGTCCTCGTTGAGTCATGCAAGTGCGCCATACACTCCTGACAATCCCAAGGGTTGCTCTGATACCACTTGTAACACCCCGCCTTACCACAACACAATATTGTCCGCTTTGCCCGCAGACTCACGACTTTGTTTCTGGTTGCTCGGGCAAACTTCCCAGAAGGGTCACCCATTTGGCATTGCTGCCGCCCGAGCACGCTTAACTGTGGAGTTCTCCTCTCATCCACAGCCAATACGCCCAAAACGCGTTGTGTTATGTAAGGCCAATGATATTACTTATAGCCAGGATCCCCCTTGTATGTCAGTGATGTATGCTTACCCCCTCAACACAACTCAACGTCCTCGTTGAGTCATGCAAGTGCGCCATACACTCCTGACAATCCCAAGGGTTGCTCTGATACCACTTGTAACACCCCGCCTTACCACAACACAATATTGTCCGCTTTGCCCGCAGAGGTCACCCATTTGGCATTGCTGCCGCCCGAGCACGCTTAACTGTGGAGTTCTCCTCTCATCCACAGCCAATACGCCCAAAACGCGTTGTGTTATGTAAGACCATTGATGTCACTTATAGCCAGGATCCCCCTTGTATGTCAGCGATGTATGCTTACCCCCTCAACACAACTCAACGTCCTCGTTGAGTCATGCAAGTGCGCCATACACTCCTGACAATCCCAAGGGTTGCTCTGATACCACTTGTAACACCCCGCCTTACCACAACACAATATTGTCCGCTTTGCCCGCAGGCTCACGACTTTGTTTCTGGTTGCTCGGGCAAACTTCCCAGAAGGGTCACCCATTTGGCATTGCTGCCGCCCGAGCACGCTTAACTGTGGAGTTGTCCTCTCATCCACAGCCAATACGCCCAAAACGCGTTGTGTTATGTAAGGCCAATGGTATTACTTATAGCCAGGATCCCCCTTGTATGTCAGTGATGTATGCTTACCCCCTCAACACAACTCAACGTCCTCGTTGAGTCATGCAAGTGCGCCATACACTCCTGACAATCCCAAGGGTTGCTCTGATACCACTTGTAACACCCCGCCTTACCACAACACAATATTGTATATATATACATGTTAATGCTGTTTGCGAGTAAATTTTCTACATGTAGGGAACAAGATGAAACTGTTGATGAACTGCATGATGAAGATAATTCAGACTCTTGTCCTAGTGAAGAAAGTTATCATAGTCGTCTTAGCAATGATGATGAAGGTGATCTTTTAAATTACGAGGGAGAAACTTCATCATATAGCAAGAAATGTCCAAGCATGAAAGTGAACTCAAAGTATCCAAATGTGATTGCTTTTAGAAGAGCATTGAACCATTACACACTTGCAAATGAATTTGAATACTTCATTGAGAAAAGCGATCGAACACGATTCACATCAAGGTGTGCTATTATAGAGTGTGAGTGGAATATTCATGCGCGTGTCATGGAAGACAAAATTACCTTTGAAGTAAATATACAAGTTAATAATTGTCACAATATTTGTCTATATTTAATTTCTTTATTGAGTTTTTTTTGTTATCTAACTTTGTGTAGGTTAGAAAACATGTGGAAGTACATTCTTGTACTCGAACAAGTAAGGGTGGTAATAAGTGTGCCACTCAAGCATGGATTGCTGACGTAGTTACTAACAAGCTAAAATCTGACGGTGATGTCTCTCATGCAGAGCTAAAGAAATGGCTTCTAAAAACTTACAATGTTGAGATACCATACCAGAGGGTCTTTAGAGGGAAGGAACAAGCTTACATTGATATATATGGCAAGTGGGACGATGCATTCATAAAGATGGACGATTTCAAAGATGAGCTACTAAATAGGAACCCAGGAAGTGTTGTTGAAATTTCATTTGAAAAGGATGGTGACAAGAAACGTTTCAAACGTTTTTTTATTTCATTAACAGCTTGTTCTAGGGGCTTTCTTGCTGGTTGCCGCCCTTACATTGGTCTGGATGTTTGTCATCTAAAAGGAAAGTACAACGGCGTACTAGCTGCTGCTACTAGTATTGACGGTAACAACTCGATTTTTCCATTAGCCTATGCTGTTCTTGAATCAGAAAATACAAAATCATGGACCTGGTTTCTTGAATTATTAAAAGAAGCAATTGGGACGCCAAATGGCCTTGTTATTTCATCTGATATGCAAAAGGGGCTAGGAGTAGCTATAATGCAAGTTTATCCTAGTGTTGAGCATAGAGAATGCATAAAACACTTGTATAGCAACTTCAAGAAACATTTCCGTGGTGACTTCTATAACAAGTTGTGGAGTTCTGCCAGAACATATTGTACTAATGAGCATGATAGGTTACTAAAGGAAATCACGGGTGTACGTCCAGAGGCGGTTACGTATCTCAACGGGAATCATAATAAGATATGGAGTTGAAGCAAGTTTGGCACAACATCCAAGTGTGATTAGTCCCTAAAGCTAATATGTATCTCAAGAGAATCTCTAAGGTAATCATATATCATTATTGTTTTTTTTTTATTTTAAAAAAAGATATAATTTAACCAACTAGAAATTACATAATGTACTTAAAACTAACTAGAAATTACACCAAATGATATAGATATGCATATTTACCAATGTTCGTTCACTTGTCTTTTATATGTAGAACTTAGGCGCATATGGGGTTTTCAGAAGTAGCGACAATCGAGCTGAAGTGGAATACAAGGGGAAGCGTTTTGAGGTTATACTAAATGAGAGAAAATGTACTTGTCGGGTTTGGCAAGTTACAGGTCTTCCATGTGTACATGCAGCGGCATTCATTGCTTTTACAAGAGATACTGATTGGGTAAAATATGTAGATTCATGTTTCACAATCACAAACTTCAAAGAAGCCTGCCCTTGAAATTGCTCCATTACCGGGAAAGGATCAATGGGTGGAGAGGGAAACCAGTGAAAAGATATATCCACCTATACTAAAACGCCCACCTGGTCATCATCTAGTGTGTCATCATTTGGACCTATCTTGTTTTGTTTTTAGCTACCGGGTTCTACCAAAGTTATCTTTGTAGTACTATGACAATAGTGTTTTTAGCTATTTAGATTATTATCTTTGTGTGTTGCACTAGTTCTTCATGGTAATGTATTGTTCCCAAAAAAAAAAAAAAAAAACAATAGAATTGTGCTGGTGGGTAAACATGATTATTTAGCATCATTCAAACTGTTTTAACGAGTAAAAAGGAAAAGAATAGGTCTTAAAAAAGGAAAATAATAGGTCTTAAGTTTGGTTTGTGGACAAATAACAGGTGATACAGACTGGGGAATTCTAGTATTAATTAGGAGATGCTTTATGATATAAAGGTTGGTCATATATTGTGTTGTCAATGGTGTGGAATGTTGATGATAGTTATATACATTTGGGATATATGGACGATGTAAAATTTTGTACAGTCATGAACCGGAGATCATCAGAGGCCACGGATTTCAAGTGTTTGGATGGTGTTATTTTTTGTGCATATGACGAGAGCTATGTTTGTATAATTCTGTTAGTATTAGTATGTGGTTAGGAAGTCAGTTATTTATTCCCAAGGTCAAATAAGGAATTTGTAGATGAAAATTTGGTTATAATTTATTTTATAAATGATTTGGATAAATATGATAATTTTAACTTAAAATTGGGTATATATGAAATTATTAATAAGAGTTGGGTAAATTTGTAATTAGATTGTTAATATAGGACATATATGAAATTTTCCCTAAAAAAAACTCAAAGAACTCAATTTGTACAAAAATCATTTAGATTCTTCTTGTCTAAACAAAACTTAAGAACATAGTGTGGGAGACTTTATATGAAGATGAAGTTGCTGCTTGTTACAAGAGGCATTATTCTCTCTTGTATTATTTATTTTTTTTAAACTTGAAATTACGGATATGCTCTTACATATTGTCGGTCAAATTAAAAAGTTTACGATTTAATTAATGGGCTAATTGTCTGGAAAGTACTTAAACTTTGACACTTTTGTTTGTGTGGGGCTCCAACAAAAAAATCTTCTATTCTAGGGAATGAAACCGGGTAAAACGGCTTTAGTGGGACTCCATACACTTTATGCTGATGTGTACGGTTACTAGCCAGTTTTTTCCTTATTATTAATTAATCATCTGCCAAACATATCCAAACACTCATTCATATCATCATCTTGTTCCTCATCTTTCTTTTCCAACATCAGACTCTTAAAATATCTTCTTTTAACTTCTTCAGTATTAACATGATAACATTATAGTTTAATACATGAGTTTGTTATTCCCCTGAGTTTGGTTTTCATCAAGATCTCTGCCTCTTTGGTGGTTTTTTCCGGCGGGCCATACAACAATTTTGCAACATCTAAATCTAAAAATTCTTTATACACAAAATCCCACCGACCACCATCATTATCATCATCATCATAATCAAGATTTGGTCTTCATCAAGATTCATTATTTAATAACAATAATAAGCCCATATATAGTGAAATTAATCACATCGATCTCAAGAAAATTTTTGCTTCATTTTTGGGTTTCGATTTTAGTGACCGGTTGTATGATTATTTTTGGGTTTCGATTTTAGTTTAAAATGATAGTAGAAATGGGTGTATGGTCGTGTGATCCGATGGTTGACATTTTACGATCCGATGGTTGACATTTTGAAACGGACATATTTGGCGGGTGTTTTGTCAAACAAGTTTTGACAAAAAAATTTTTATGGAACCAGTTAAACCGGTATTGGGAATACCAGTCTCAAAAAAGTGGTCCCGAACCCGGTTTTCCCAATACCGGACTCAAAAAGGGAATCTCGAGACCGGTATTGCCATTACCGGTCTCGCAGGAAATCTGACATGTTCTAACACGCGCTGCAGTGCTACAGTGGTTGAAGGCACAAAAAACGAGACCGGGTTTGGGATCCCCGGTCTCAAAATATATATATATGTAGATGTGACTTGACAATGCGTTTGGGATCCCCGGTCTCAAAATATATACATATGTAGATGTGACTTGTTGCATTGTATGTATATATATATATATATATATATATATATATATATATATATATATATATATATATATATATATATATATATATATATATATATATATATATATATATATATATATATATATATATATATATATATATATATATATATATATATATATATATATATATATATATATATATATATATATATATATATATATATATATATATATATATATATATATATATATATATATATATATATATATATATATATATATATATATATATATATATATATATATATATATATATATATATATATATATATATATATATATATATATATATATATATATATATATATATATATATATATATATATATATATATATATATATATATATATATATATATATATATATATATATATATATATATATATATATATATATATATATATATATATATATATATATATATATATATATATATATATATATATATATATATATATATATATATATATATATATATATATATATATATATATATATATATATATATATATATATATATATATATATATATATATATATATATATATATATATATATATATATATATATATATATATTTATATATATATATATATATATATATAAAATGTAATTTTCTCTATAGTATATGTATATATATAAAACTTGAAACCGGGGATGGCAAACCCGGTTTCAAAAGAAAAAGGTACCTTCACTGTTACTTGTCATATCGATCTGCAGCATGTCACATCTAACGCGAGACCGGTATTGTTACTACCGGGTTCGAGATTCCTTTTCTGAACCCGGTTTTGCCAATACCGGGTTCGACCCACTTTTTTGAACCCGGTTTTGGCAATACCGGTTTACCCACTTTCATAAAAAAATTTTTTGCCAAAACTTGTTTGCCAAAACACCCGTCAAAAACGTCCGTTTTAAAAAAAAAATTCTTGACATTTTACGGCGATGGTGGTCGAAAATGGCCGCGGCTATTAAAGTGGTGATGGTTCTTGGAAATTTGAAATCATGGGTTGATATAAATAAGAACCCTTAATTTCTTTAATTTCAAATCTGCGGTTTCATTTTCACTTTTGATAGGTTTAATTTATGATTTTGATTTCATTGTGGATGAAAGTGGTGGTTAATTGATAATGGCTTTTGTAGGCAGTGGTGATGTCGATTCCAAAAAAAGTGTTGTGTATATCAAGTTTCTTCTTCTGGTCAAGATTTTGATTTGGAAACGAGTAATTAAAAATAAAAAACATGGAATATACATGTCATCCATAAATGAATTTAAAAAAAAAAGAAAAGAAAATGAGTTGGAAAATATATTCAACCGGCTACCTATTCGGAGCCCCACAAAAGTCTTTTTATCTGGTTTCATTCCCTCGAATAGAAGTTTTTTTTGTTAGAGCCCCGCAAAAATAAAAGTGTCAAAGTTAGAGCACTTTCCAGACAATTAGCCCATAATTAATTCAAAATATTTAGGTTTTTTTTCTCCTTAGGTGGTAGTCAACATACTACCATTTGTACCTAGCTATAATACAAATTTATAGATAGCTAATCATATTTTTATAACCGAATTCAGTTATAAATCGTCATTTTCATTTTCTTTTAACACACCAAAATCTACAATATTATCATAAATCTCCCAAGTCTCAAAAATCATTCTAATACTTAGCACGAATATCATATTAGTTTAAACAAAATGAAACATGTATACACAATTACACAACATGTATTAAAAAGCATTTCCTATAATTATTTGTTTGAATTTCTTCTTATCCATGTTCCTTTAAATTACATTGAATCATATCCACAACATGGGATTTGATTATTGTCACTCCTAATCAAATATTGCCATAAATTAGTTAGTTAAGAGTATAGAATGTCTTGTTGAGAAAATAACAAATATTTGGTTTACAAAGACAAAATAAAACCAGGTCAACTATATTTAACCGTCAAATATCGCTGAAAATCGTTTTAACTATTGTTTTATGACACATTCATGGGGCTGAAAGAGCAGAGGGCGTGTCATGGCGGGAAATTAGGAATATGATACGCGGGAAAACGAAAATTCCCCCTTCTCACCACCGCAATTCTTTTTGGTAGAAGAAACACACACACAGTCACTATATATATGTATGTATGTATGTATCATCTGTCTCTATATATATTCTCTGATTAATTAATACTATTATTATTATCATAAGATCTGAAATGGGTAAACGAAAGAAAACCGCGGCTCACGAAGATGAACAACAACACGTGGGTGAATCTTCTTCTTCCTCTTCGAATAATAAGAGTTTGTACGAGGTATCTACAAAAACCCTAATTTTATTTTATTTTTTACATTTTTTAAAAATTATATGTTACTAGTAATTAAATAGGTGGATATTTAGTGGGTATTAGTAGAAACTACAAACCCTTAAAGGGTTTTGCAATATGTGTCTATTTGGCCTATAAAGGTTTAGGCTTTTAACTGATAAAACCTAGGGTTATGATGTATTACTATTATTATTATTATCGAATAATCAAGAAAGTCATTACATTTATGAAATACTCTTTGAAAACAAATTTGATGTCCTGACTCTTTACTAGGTAACAATTAACATGTTGGGGGTTGACATCTGACTATCTGAGTCAAAGATTCTCCCTCCGCATCCGTTTATTTTTTAAATTCGTTATCTTGGATTTTTGTTATATCTGTGTAAGGTTGCAGGTCCTAGTTTATTTATTAATTAAAACATGCTATTGAGTAATAATGCTAAGTTTATACTTGTATTTAGATTTAAATTATACACAAGGTACCTTTTTTTAGATAAAGTTTGAGTTGGGGATGTATCCTAATTTGTATGCAGTTTCGATTTTGTTACATTATATTGAGGCAGCAGCTTTGAGGCCTTGAGTAACACTACTACATGCTGTAATTGCTTCAAAATCATGATTTGATTATACTGATCACAGGTGATACTTACACCACCGAAATTATTATATACCAAATATCATATGTACAACACCACCTAAGCCTTTATTAGTTGTATGTGGTGAAATTAGGTAGCGTAAGTATCACCTATCCCATCGTCTTATGTCTTTTTTTAGCATTATGATACCCAGTCGTGCCATTATTTAGTATTTTTGGTTACACATTCTTGTTAGATAGTTTAGAATTTTATTATAAATACAAGTTAATTACTCAACGTAGAACCTCGGTGACTTTCTAGTGTTAACTTACTTAACTAATTGGTTACCAAATAACTATAGTGTTGCCTCATATTATAACTTACTAAGCTTTGATTATGAAGCACTTATTGCTTTGTGGAATTTAGATCCCCTCTACATGCTTTGTAAACGTTGATGCTATCACTAAAGGTAGTGATATAAGGAGTTCTGAGTGGGAAAGCCTTTATGAGGGCACAGCTGATGTTATCACTCTCTCTATATATTATGATAGTATAGACCCATTTACACACTCTTGGTGATTCCTAGAGGGTAGTTTAATGACCACCCATATGTTATTCATCTCAACTGTAGGTTGGTCCCTTTGGCTGTTTTGCATCATCAGCACTTGAACTTGATTGAGGTGGTTTTGTAGTTGATCCATTATTCGTGTAATATATGGATCAACAGTGCTTATTCAAAAGTGACAAGCATCTACAGGACTCACTGGTTCATGTTTATTTGAAGAGCTTGTTGATGCACGCTCATGTAATACTATCATGTTGACTGCACGTCCTGTCTTAGCATCTGATTTTTGAGGGAGTGCAAACTTGTGTGCAAGGAATGTCAATGTGTATAGTTGATGTTTCATAATTATTCGTCTATTTGATGACCCTCCCTTTTGCAGTATAAGCAGTATATATATATATATATATATTCTGAAGTATTTCTCCTTTCACTTTGTTGATTTGAGAAATCTGGCTTATAGGACTCAGGTCTGTAGTAAGATGTCTTTTGGTTACTTTTGGTGGCATTCAAGGCGATATGTACTTCATACGGTGGTCTAGATATCTCTCTTTGTTTCTCTTCTTATCTAAACATATTGTAGGCTTTAGAGATTGTTGGTTCAATGACTGAATTAGTGGAATCTGCCTGCTGATGTTTTTACAGCTTTGATCTAGTTTCATTAGGAATTAAGTGAGCCTCTTTTTTGGTCCCTTTCACATCCCCCAATTTTTACTGTCATGCAAACAGATAAACACATTTTTTTAAATCCATCCAAGTCATGCCACAGCTCTTTCAACTTATGATAATATCTCAATTGTGGTATTAAGTTGTTTTAACTGAACTATATGTTTGAAACTTGATAGATTATGTGTGTGGTGTTTTTGCAATTCACATGAAAGTGCAGCAGTAGAGTTCACAAAACTTAAAGTTATTGCCCATTCAGAAACTGTGTTAAGAATCCGTGATACATTATGTCATTTGCTTGATCCCGAACTGACCTAATTTTAGAGTACTTCTGGGATTTTTGTATTCGTCATTGATGATCTTAGTTTTTTTTGGCACTTGGTGCCAAGATCAATAGAATGTTTCCAAGGGCCGTAACTTTCTGACAATGTGAGCTTGTTTGGAATTAACACAAGTACCGGTTAGTTACTTTGATGAAAATTTGATGAGCAGAGTTAATGTCCTTTTTGACTGAAACAGCAGAAGATTACTCGATTCTCATCACGGATGTGTTATCAGTTTAGGTGATGAATTTGTTGCTTGATTTTATAATTCTGTTTTGATTTCAATCTGCTAGGCTCATGGATCTTTGATTTGACGGTTTGTGTATCTTTACCATTTGGTTAAACTTGCATGCGAGATAGTTGAGAAATTCATTCATGGATCATATATACTGTCAATACTAGTTAACTTTAGAAAGTCGAAGATGGAACCTTCCAGTTGAACTTTAGTAACTGTTTTAACTACCAACTAATCCAACTGTTCATCTTATTACTACTTAGTAGGCTTTGGTTCCGACACACTCATGCCCTGTTAAAAGTTAGTTCTCCTATGCATGCTTTGAACTGATGTAGTATAGTTTGTACTTGCTATGATGTTGCATTGGTGTTGTGTCTTCAATAGTATTCAAAATATCTGGAAGATCATTTGCTCCTCTCTATGCATTCTATAACCATATAAATAGTTGGATCTAAATACCGAGAGAAGAACGACTCCTTGGTACCTTGAACCAGTAATAAGAAAGGTTTATCTAGGTGAAGATTTTTGCTCCTTGCAATTAGATGCACAATGTGCTTAGCTAACAACCATGAACCATGGTACTAGTTAAGACATTGTGATCTGATATTTTCAAAACAAGAAAATTGCTGGGTCTAATACTGCAAGAAGACAGTTGTGGTAGCTTGTTTCATACTTACATCTAGACCTGAAGCCGAAACTTTACAATTAATTTGTGTGTTGTAGATTCTTGGGGTGGAAAGAACGGCAACTCAGCAAGAAATAAAGAAGGCATATCATAGGTTGGCATTGAGGTTACATCCTGATAAGAATCCTGGCGACGAGGTGAAATTTGTGTTTCATTTTCTCAATTAATTTTATGGGTAGCTGTTTAAACCTGAGCAATTGTAACATGCTAACATGTTGTTAACCCAATGTAGGATGCCAAAGAAAAATTTCAGCAACTGCAGAAAGTTATTTCAATACTTGGTGATGAAGAGAAACGGGCAGTTTATGATCAAACTGGCTGTGTCGATGATGCCGTGAGTAACATTCATATCATATTATTATCCCGAGCTCTCTTAATTCTCATGTTGTACTTATTGTTTTATATTAATTTACAGGATCTTGCCGGGGATGTGGTTGAAAACCTAAAGGACTTCTTTCGGGCTATGTATAAAAAGGTTTTGCCACTCACATATAACTTTTCAAATCATGTACAATTTTCACTATGTCCTCCTGTGATAATGTGGTCACACGCTTGTGTAGGTTACGGAAACTGATATTGAAGAGTTTGAATCAAATTACAGAGGTTCAGAGTCTGAGAAAACTGATTTGGTTGATCTATACAAACAGTACAAAGGTCATATGAACAGGTAAACTCGTTAACATATGTTACATTTCTTTGTGATCGGTTCACTAAAGATTCTTAACAAAATTCTGTCACAGGTTGTTCTGCTCGATGCTATGCTCGGATCCAAAGCTTGATTCACATCGATTCAAGGATATTCTTGATGAGGCAATATCTGCTGGTATCGGTGTCTGATTCTTTTTTTCTTCTGTGGAATTAGGTTTTAAAAAAGAGATTCTCACAAATTCAATACTGTACTTGCAGGAGAATTGAAGGCAACTAAAGCATACCAGAAATGGGCTAAGCAGGTCTCTGAAACAAAACCACCGACAAACCCATTGCGTCGTAGTGGGAAGTGAGTGATGTGGCTTTGTCATTGCTTCCGTTATATTCTCAAATCTAGATCATGTTATGGTTATATTAGTTTGATGACTAACTCACAGTGCTTACAGACCAAAGAAAGAGTCGGATGATTTATATGCTATAATTTCAAAACGGCAAAGTGAGAGGAAGGGGCAGGTAGATGCAATGTTTTCGTCCCTGGTGAGTAAATATGGAGAGGGACCATCTTCGGAACCTACTGAAGAAGAGTTTGAAGCAGCTAGAGAAAAACTAGAAAAACGCAAGACTTCAAAGAAGAAATCCAAGGGAAAATAATCCCGCTTTAGTCCACAACATTTCTAATCTAATATCCTATATGACGTGTCTTGTGGCATTTGTATTGTCTTAGACTTGTTTAAATGTTTGTAAGTGGGGATATGTTTTGTTGCATCTATTCTTGTTCTGATTTTCAAACTTCAAATTTTATCAATTGTTGCACACTCAAAAGCTCAAAGCTTGTGCATTCATGGCCATTTTTAACCAAACCAAACTGTACAATCCAAATAAGAGTGAATAACGATTAGACGATGACGCATAATCTTTTAGGTAATTATTGTTAAAATATTAGAAGTTTTATATTGTGGTTTTGTTAGTATGGCATGTTATTGTAACTAACGTTGGACTAATGTTAAATTAGGTGATTTTGTATACATAAGATACAGAGGTTCTAGTTCTAAAAAAATAGAAAAGAACATCCGACTTTACAAGAACCGAACTTTAGAAATCTAACTTTAGACTAACCACTTAATCCAATATTCCAATCTACTGGTTTGAAAATTCTGTTTTGAAGGTTGAATATCCAAACATAATTGTCAAAAACCAAACGAGTTTGTTTGAATACATCCATTTTCAATCCACCATATACGATGATGACAATGACAGCAGTTAATTATCTATATCTTCTATATCTATATCTATATCTATATCTATATCTATATCTATATCTATATTATAGCTATTCTGTTCTATATCTATATCTATATCTATATCTATATCTATATCTATATCTATATCTATATCTATATCTATATCTATATCTATATCTATATCTATATCTATATCTATATCTATATCTATATCTATATCTATATCTATATCTATATCTATATCTATATCTATATCTATATCTATAGGTAAATAGTGTTCTGATCTATATCTATATCTATATCTATATCTATATCTATATCTATATCTATATCTATATCTATATCTATATCTATATCTATATCTATATCTATATCTATATCTATATCTATATCTATATCTATATCTATATCTATATCTATATCTATATCTATATCTATATCTATATCTATATCTATATCTATATCTATATCTATATCTATATCTATAGTGTTCTGATCTATATCTATATCTATATCTATATCTATATCTATATCTATATCTATATCTATATCTATATCTATATCTATATCTATATCTATATCTATATCTATATCTATATCTATATCTATATCTATATCTATATCTATATCTATATCTATATCTATATCTATATCTATATCTATATCTATATCTATATCTATATCTATATCTATATCTATATCTATATCTATATCTATATCTATATCTATATCTATATCTATATCTATATCTATATCTATATCTATATCTATATCTATATCTATATCTATATCTATATCTATATCTATATCTATATCTATATCTATATCTATATCTATATCTATATCTATATCTATATCTATATCTATATCTATATCTATATCTATATCTATATCTATATCTATATCTATATCTATATCTATATCTATATCTATATCTATATCTATATCTATATCTATATCTATATCTATATCTATATCTATATCTATATCTATATCTATATCTATATCTATATCTATATCTATATCTATATCTATATCTATATCTATATCTATATCTATATCTATATCTATATCTATATCTATATCTATATCTATATCTATATCTATATCTATATCTATATCTATATCTATATCTATATCTATATCTATATCTATATCTATATCTATATCTATATCTATATCTATATCTATATCTATATCTATATCTATATCTATATCTATATCTATATCTATATCTATATCTATATCTATAGTGTTCTGATCTATATCTATATCTATATCTATATCTATATCTATATCTATATCTATATCTATATCTATATCTATATCTATATCTATATCTATATCTATATCTATATCTATATCTATATCTATATCTATATCTATATCTATATCTATATCTATATCTATATCTATATCTATATCTATATCTATATCTATATCTATATCTATATCTATATCTATATCTATATCTATATCTATATCTATATCTATATCTATATCTATATCTATATCTATATCTATATCTATATCTATATCTATATCTATATCTATATCTATATCTATATCTATATCTATATCTATATCTATATCTATATCTATATCTATATCTATATCTATATCTATATCTATATCTATATCTATATCTATATCTATATCTATATCTATATCTATATCTATATCTATATCTATATCTATATCTATATCTATATCTATATCTATATCTATATCTATATCTATATCTATATCTATATCTATATCTATATCTATATCTATATCTATATCTATATCTATATCTATATCTATATCTATATCTATATCTATATCTATACTCCATATCTATATCTATCTATCTATATCTATATCTATATCTATATCTATAGTCTATTCTATATCTATATCTATGATCTATCACCTCCTATGACTATCACCACCATCTCACCGCGCGACGCGCGGGTACTTTCTCTCGTTTTAGTAAATGAGACAAAGGGTTAACCTTTGAATTAGAGTGGGACATAGCCGTCAACACAAAAGGGGGAAGTTGTGTCAATAAAGGCTATATAAACAAACCATTCTAGCCAATAACAAGAACTAAAATATTAAGTGCAGCAAATTTCCTAATATGGCATAAAATTGATAGCATGCCAACTTTATATTAAGAAATGTGCAATGTTATGAGATGCAACTAAAACTTCAATAGTAGTCACTGGGCAGTGATACACAAGCATATTTTGTAAAGCAAGAATGCCACACATTCTAGAAATTGACATCAAAATATAGAGGATAGACTATCTAGACATATATGAAACCAGCTTCCCAACAAATGGATGTTGCCTAGGGAGAAGCAAAGAGAATGGCAGTGGCCCGGTCACTGCAAGAAAATGGAAGTAGATAAGTAAAGATTTTGACTGAATAATGGAAGAAACTACTTATAATATTGTCGTATTATATCATTATGTTTAATTAAGTCTTTAACTGAGACAGGGGCCTTTCCTGCATCAGCAAAGAACAGGATATATATGTAATTACAAAAAACAGAGGACAAAGGCCATAGGAAGAACGGCGGAAGAAAACATACTACTTCCAGGATATCAGAGCCTCTCTCGAAACCAAATTCCCATCCATCACCCCTTTTATTTTTTCCCAAGAAATAAAAAATAACCTTACTAAATTTTATGGGCATATCATACGTACAACAGGCTGTACGTATGATAGGTACAGCCATATAGAAAATCAGAGGGCATTTTTGATACATATATAAGTTTAAGGGTCAAAATGTAAAATCAGGGGACATTTTTGTGTGTGTAGTACACAAGCTTGGGTACAATGCAGTACCCATCATTTTCCCAAATTTTATTTAAGAAAACAAAACCCTCATCTCAACCTTTTTCCTCAACATTTTCAAAGCTTCCATTCATTGAGTGCTCCTCCCAACCTTCTTTCTCTACAGCCGTTCAATTTTGTATCCAACTGAATACAATAAACTTCTATTATCCATCAAAAATTGCTCTAATTCCGATCGGGATTAAATTTAATCGGCTAGAAATTTGCTCCTACACAGCCGTTCAATCCTTTTGCAGTTTTATCTCTAAGTTTGTATCTATCTATATCTACACGGATCCTGAATATATTTTTAAACCGGAAACCTAATTATATTATATTATAATTATGGTTATTATTACTAATTAATTTATTCTTTTATGACAATTGCAGATGTATGTTTATTTTGTGTTGTTAACTATTTATTAATACTTTCAAAGTAACATGTTCATAAATTCATCTTCTTGCTATGGTTTGATGATGTTTTTGGTCAAATTGGTTCATAAAAATGAAGGTTTGTCGTTCTAATGGATACAGAATTGGGCGACAAGATTCGATCTAAGCGTGGAACAATGCGTGCTTTTGATCTGTTAATAACATGATATGGTGTTTAGCAATGTAATGTATGATTTGTACACATGGTGGTGGTGGTGACTACCATCTTGGTAGTATTTTTTGAATGAAATGAAAATTTAGTTGGCCGTTTCGAAAAAAAAAAGAAGCAAAAAGGGAAAGTTGTGTCCCATAAAGGTTAAAAAAACAAACCTTTCTAGCAAAAACAAGAACTAAAAAAAAGAAAGAGTGCAGCAAGTTTCCAATATGGCAGACAATGATAGCATGACAAATCCTACTTTATCATAAGAATGTGCAATGTTATGAGATGCAACTAAAACTTCATCCGCAGTCACTGGGCAGAGATACAAAAGCATATTTTGTAAAGCACATGTGAAGTCATGTCATGAACTGTCAAGAAACCTGAGGTTATATGAACAAGAATTCCACACATAGTCAAAGTAAGCCATGCTAGAAATTAACATCAGAGTATATATAGAGAGAGTTAGACTATCTAGAAATATATGAAACCAGCTTCCCAAAAAGTGGATCTTTGCCTAAGGAGCAAAGAGGATGGCAGTGGATCGGTCACTGCAAGAAAATGGAAGTAGATAAGTAACGATTTTGATGGATAATGGAAACTTGATTAAGGATGGTTTAAAAGAACGCAGTAGATAAGTAACGATTTTGATGGATAATGGAAACTTGATTAAGGATGGTTTAAAAGAACGCAGTAGATAAGTAACAGGGTATAACTAAAGTATTGTTGTATTATGTTTAATTAAGTCTTTAACTGAGACAGAGGCCTTTCCTACATCAGCAAAGAACAGGATATATATAATTACTTAAAACAGAGGACGGAAGCCATAAGAAAAAAGGAGGAAAAAAACATACTACTTCCAGTCTCTTAGGAGATGCCCAAGAAATTTGCAGAAAAAAGCAATCTTCTCGATTCGAGCCTCGGCGTTATGCAGTTTCAAATCTGACTCGATATTGGAGCCAACTCCGGCAGCATCCATTTCCTTGATTAGAACACCAGCTCTCTTCATGGCCTTAGTTAAATCATACGGAAGTCTATGTCCTATCAAACCAATAATAACAAATAAAAGTTGAGTGACTTGTTTAATTAAGAGTGATCGACACGAATCGTCCTTGTGGTTTACCCAAAAAGTCTGGTTTCGTCCTTTAATTTTAAAACTGTCTGATATCATCCTTTTAAAATGGAAAATGATCACGTTTCATCCTTTTCGAAAACGGACGTTAACTTGAATCCGTTAACCCCCTCACATGCATTCCACGTGAGGGTACTTTGGTCATTTCCTACCCTTAAAGGACGAAATCAGACTTTTTGGGCAAACCATAAGGACGATTCGTGTCGATCACTTTATAAGTTTCACAAACAAATACATATACAATTATTGTATACATTATTACATACACACATTGTTCATCCCTTCAATAAATCAAAAACCACAAAATGCAATAAAACCCATCAACCACAAAAACATAACATGGATACTCATCCAAATCAAATCCTTTTCAGATCAAACCAACACACTTGAAAAACTCATCAATCCCTATCTTTCTCCCCACCACCAATGTTAGATCTCAAAGAAGTGAAAATGGGTGTTTGTGTGGGTTTTTGAATCTGGCCGAATTCAAAAGAGGCACAAAAGAGACTTTCGGTTCTTGTTTCTCGATCTATGTATTTGTATAACAAAATCAATGGGTTTTTTGAAAGTTTCCAAATGGATGCTTTTGGTGGGTATTGTGTTAATTCGAAAATAATGATAAGAAAAGAGAGATTTTTGGTTTTTGTTGATGAGATGGTGATGTTGGAGAGTGATGTCGCGGTGGTGGCATGGGCGGCGGCTTAGCGACTGTCGTTGCCTGGCCGGAAACCCGAAAAGGAGGAAGAGGGAGAGAAAAACCCGTTAGGGTTTCTTGAGAAAAAGAGAGAGTGGAAAGAGCGACGGTTGAGAGAAAGGTGTGAAGGTGGGACGCCGCTGGTGATGTTTTCCGGCAAATGGGGGCTGTCGCGGTGGTGGCATGGGCGGCGGCTTAGCGACTGTCGTTGCCTGGCCGGAAACCCGAAAAGGAGGGAGAGGGAGAGAAAAACCCGTTAGGGTTTCTTGAGAAAAAGAGAGAGTGGAAAGAGCGACGGTTGAGAGAAAGGTGTGAAGGTGGGACGCCGCTGGTGATGTTTTCCGGCAAATGGGGGCTGTCGCGGTGGTGGCATGGGCGGCGGCTTAGCGACTGTCGTTGCCTGGCCGGAAACCCGAAAAGGAGGGAGAGGGAGAGAAAAACCCGTTAGGGTTTCTTGAGAAAAAGAGAGAGTGGAAAGAGCGACGGTTGAGAGAAAGGTGTGAAGGTGGGACGCCGCTGGTGATGTTTTCCGGCAAATGGGGGCTGTCGCGGTGGTGGCATGGGCGGCGGCTTAGCGACTGTCGTTGCCTGGCCGGAAACCCGAAAAGGAGGGAGAGGGAGAGAAAAACCCGTTAGGGTTTCTTGAGAAAAAGAGAGATTTTGGTTTTTGTTGATGAGATGGTGATGTTGGAGAGTGATGTCGCGGTGGTGGCATGGGCGGCGGCTTAGCGACTGTCGTTGCCTGGCCGGAAACCCGAAAAGGATGAAACGTGATCATTTTCCATCTATAAAGGATGATATCAGACAGTTTTAAAATTAAAGGACGAAACCAGACTTTTTGGGTAAACCACAAGGACGATTCGTGTCGATCACTCTTAAATTAATATAATAAAAACTGTCAGCATCATTACACGAAGAAGAAAGTTGGGCTAAATAAATGGAAACGTGTGCATACCTGCCGTAGTCTTGTATCGAAGTTTTGGCTGAGAAAAATTTCGATCCCATGAGAATATCAAAAAAGAGTAAGACCATATGTTGTGATAATGTATGTAAAACAATATAATTGAAAAGTAAAAGAAAAGTAAGACGTCATCAGACCTTGCATTTTGTAATTTGTATTGGGAATCTCAACTTTAACACAATTATTTGGTCGTACATAACAGCTCCCGGAACAGAAAAGCGCACGCTCGAACTGAAGAAATAGGCAAATTAACAGATCAACAAACAGCAATTAAAGCTTTCATTGCGGATATAATTTTGAAAAAGATACAATTAATAATTGGGTTTAGTATCCCGGAGTGTAAGTAACTTTGCAACTTTTTCTATTGTATGTAAGTATCAAAAAATTTGTACATTTTATGTAAGTATCTCGCTAAATTGAACACTTAATGTAAAATTTTTACGTTGACCAATCAAAAACTTCTACGTGGACAGCTTATATGGTTGCCACGTATACATTTTTACATTGATCGTTCAATTTAGCAAAATACTTACATAAAATGTACAAAATTTTTGATACTTACATGCAATAGAAAAAGTTGCAAAGTTACTTACATTTCGGGATACTTAACCCTTAATAATTTTGTTTAGTAAGAAAGCAGATAGAACTAAAACTGAAAGGAAAAAAAAAAGATACACTACTAGAAAACATGATCAAACTAAGCTGCATCGACTTCACATAAACAGTTAGAAAGGCGTACGTATGGTGTGTGTGTTAGTTGAAGTGTGTCTACTAATTAACTATGAGATAAGGATTGGGAGAAACAATTACATAACATTGATTTGTAAAGCGTCAATAAATGCAGTCAAATTATCAAACCTAATTAGTAAATTTAGGCTTTATTTATTAATCTCCAGTATTCATTAGAATAAGATGATACTACACAGTCTACAGTAGTAATAACAAACATATATATTTGTCAATTACATATCGAAATCTATGCTAGTATGTTTTTTTTTTTTAAATAAAAAATGTTTATGATGAACCCTAGACTAGCCCAAATCAATTAACAGAGAGAACAGATATATAAAATACTTGAATGATTAAGATAAAAAGAACATGATAAAAATTAGTATAATTATCATTGCAATTCTACAAGAAAAACCTATAATCATCATTCATCAGTAATATAAACATTAATTGATATAGATATAATATATACTTACATCCTCAGATACGAACTTCTTCTTCTTCATGGCTTATTTTGCTAATAATGCACTTCTTTTGCTGTTCGCTAGGAAAAAAAAATCAAAAAACAAAAATTTAATAATATGAACATCAAAGAAATCATCATCAATAATCAATCAATAAACAGATATAAACGAACGAAGGATTGATTGATGAATATAAAGTACCTGAAATTTGGCGCGCGACCCTCGGGTTTCGAAACCCCTAACTCCAGTTAATTACAGTCGCCAACCAAAAGTCCAAAACGGAACGATTCTTCTATATTTATACACCCCCTCTCTCCCTTTTCTTTTTTAATTATTTGCTTTTAAGCCCTTTGAGTTTTCTCTCATCTTTAATCCCTTATTAAAGAAACTATATCCCCTTTTCCACTAACAAGTCATATGTTCTTACAATACAGCGGCGATGGTGGTGGCGGTGTGAGATGATGGTGGCGACGGTGGCGGAGACGGGTGGCGGAGACGGTGGTGGCGGAAGCGGTGGCGATGACGGGTGGTGAGGGCGGCAATAATGGTGAATGTTAAAGTAATTGATGTAAAAGGTGGTAGTAGTTATTTTAAGGATTGAAGGTTTATGTTGTAAATTATTTCATTAAGGGTATTATAGGTATATTAGGTAGAAATGTTAAATTTTGAATAAAGAAGAGAGTTATTTTAGGTAGTTCAAAATTGTAATTTGAGAAAAGGGGAGGGGTTGATGCTTTATATATTTTTCCACTAATAACTAATAACCTCTCTTTATTCATTAATTTATATAAATTTAAATATTTTCATCTAATATACTTATAATATTTTTAATGAAATTATTTACAACATACATCTCTCAACTATTAAAATAACTACACCATTTACTTTAACATTAATAACCACAACATCACCGCCACCACAACATACATCTCTCAACTATTAAAATAACTGCACCATTTACTGTTACATTAATAACCACAACATCACCGCCACCACAACATACATCTCTCAACTATTAAAATAACTGCACCATTTACTGTTACATTAATAACCACAACATCACCGTCCATCACCACAACATACATCTCTCAACTATTAAAATAACTACACCATTTACTTTAACATTAATAACCACAACATCACCGCCACCACAACATACATCTCTCAACTATTAAAATAACTACACCATTTACTTTAACATTAATAACCACAACATCACCGCCACCACAACATACATCTCTCAACTATTAAAATAACTGCACCATTTACTTTAACATTAATAACCACAACATCACCGCCACCACAACATACATCTCTCAACTATTAAAATAACTGCACCATTTACTGTTACATTAATAACCACAACATCACCGCCACCACAACATACATCTCTCAACTATTAAAATAACTGCACCATTTACTGTTACATTAATAACCACAACATCACCGTCCATCACCACAACATACATCTCTCAACTATTAAAATAACTACACCATTTACTTTTACATTAATAACCACAACATCACCGCCACCACAACATACATCTCTCAACTATTAAAATAACTCACCATTTACTGTTACAAATAACCACAAAATATATTAAAATTGATGTAAAATAAAACCATATTGAAAACCATACTGAATTTAGGTGCATCCTGCATAGAATTTGTGTGATAAAAATTTCTGGGCATCCAAATTTCTGGACAAATAAACAACTCAATTACTTTTTCTTACTAACACGATGTTAATTAAAAAGAAAAACACGATATATCCTTGTACAATTCACCTTCGACCTCATCTCTATTCATATATAAATGCAACCAGCGCTTGATCAAGCTCTGGACCTACAACATTAAAGCAAATATGAACTTAGAGAACTCTTGACTTTCGCGTAGTTGTACCCAAAAGAATAATATGCCAAGACATAACATAAAAATTTCATACAAGTTCAATATCCTCCTGTGAAACTTTTCATTATCATTACTCGAAATGGACACTGTCCAGAGTCTAAAACAGGAGCCACTATTGCATTACTATCTTGGTCACTTTGAGACTCGTGTGAAGCTTGGGCCAAATGTTGTGTTATTGGTGTATCCAAGGACTCCTGCATAGATTCTCACGTTCAGCCATTACATTTATAATGTTATCACCTCCTATTGGATATAAGAATAGTTTATATTTTATCAATGATACAAGGAGTGATATATGAAAATCTAAAGGAGATATAAACTAAATATGGTCTAAGCTTTTGAAAATGATCAAACTATAGCCATAAACATGATATATTTATCCAACATCAAACTTCAAATGGGTCAAATGCTTATAAGGATATATAAACATCAAAGCACATACAGAAGTGACCATGCCAAACATTCTAAAGTAATTAAATATCAAAGCAATAAAACTATATAAGTCATGTTTGAACCCGTTAAGTTTTCTTTTTTTATATACTTTTTTTTAGATATTGCAAGTATTTAATATTAAAGTGAGCTCGATAACTTGCCATGTTTGAGCTACAGATAAGTACATCAGCATTTAGAGTACCTTCGGGCCTTGGCCTTTGGAAAGCTCTTCATATAGACCCGGGTTCACTTCCTTGGGAAAAGCCGTTTCCAGTTCGGTTGTTAGCTGCTGGATTTTCGCAGCAGTTCAAGGTCACTTTTCTCACTGCAAACAATCAAGCCGTCATAGATGGAAACCTGAATTCACCTACGTACACGGTCATGTGTTACACACCAAATAACCACAAAATATATTAAAATTGATGTAAAATAAAACCATATTGAAAACCATACTGAATTTAGGTGCATCCTGCATAGAATTTGTGTGATAAAAATTTCTGGGCATCCAAATTTCTGGACAAATAAACAACTCAATTACTTTTTCTTACTAACACGATGTTAATTAAAAAGAAAAACACGATATATCCTTGTACAATTCACCTTCGACCTCATCTCTATTCATATATAAATGCAACCAGCGCTTGATCAAGCTCTGGACCTACAACATTAAAGCAAATATGAACTTAGAGAACTCTTGACTTTCGCGTAGTTGTACCCAAAAGAATAATATGCCAAGACATAACATAAAATTTCATACAAGTTCAATATCCTCCTGTGAAACTTTTCATTATCATTACTCGAAATGGACACTGTCCAGAGTCTAAAACAGGAGCCACTATTGCATTACTATCTTGGTCACTTTGAGACTCGTGTGAAGCTTGGGCCAAATGTTGTGTTATTGGTGTATCCAAGGACTCCTGCATAGATTCTCACGTTCAGCCATTACATTTATAATGTTATCACCTCCTATTGGATATAAGAATAGTTTATATTTTATCAATGATACAAGGAGTGATATATGAAAATCTAAAGGAGATATAAACTAAATATGGTCTAAGCTTTTGAAAATGATCAAACTATAGCCATAAACATGATATATTTATCCAACATCAAACTTCAAATGGGTCAAATGCTTATAAGGATATATAAACATCAAAGCACATACAGAAGTGACCATGCCAAACATTCTAAAGTAATTAAATATCAAAGCAATAAAACTATATAAGTCATGTTTGAACCCGTTAAGTTTTCTTTTTTTATATACTTTTTTTTAGATATTGCAAGTATTTAATATTAAAGTGAGCTCGATAACTTGCCATGTTTGAGCTACAGATAAGTACATCAGCATTTAGAGTACCTTCGGGCCTTGGCCTTTGGAAAGCTCTTCATATAGACCCGGGTTCACTTCCTTGGGAAAAGCCGTTTCCAGTTCGGTTGTTAGCTGCTGGATTTTCGCAGCAGTTCAAGGTCACTTTTCTCACTGCAAACAATCAAGCCGTCATAGATGGAAACCTGAATTCACCTACGTACACGGTCATGTGTTGAACACCACAAGCACACTCATTTAGCATGTGAACCGAACTTCGGTTACACTATGATTATTCTATCAATAGGCTTATATATCATTTATATATAAATATACAAAAAAAGGTAGTCTTGTTGGATCTTTTTAAAACCATACAAAAAAAAGTCCATATAACTACTTTAGTTAAGACCATTTCAAAGCAAAAATAAAATTAAAAAACACATTCAACTTGAGCTACTGAGATAGCACCTTTGACACCTCTAAGCAATTCTTGTATTTGTAAAACAATATACAATTTCATTTCTTGGTATTCAACTAAAGCTCATAAATTAGCATTTTAGAATATCACAAATTTTAGAATTAGAGCTCATAACTGAGAACAAAAAACACTTGCCTTTTATTCAAACTTTTTTTTATCAAACACCTGGCATTCACAAAAAACACATATAAACAAAGTAGTGTTAAATTCAAACTAAATAATTGAGGATCTATTAGATAAAATGACCAAAGATTACAGATTATGATATAAGTAATTTCACTTCTTAAAAGCTGATAACTTGACCCCTAATAATCATATATAACTAAAACGAAAACATGCTCAAGCAAACACTAAAACATCATATTATTTGCAATAATAAAATGAACAGATGATGAGTTTTTAAATACAAATCCGAAAACACCCCAAATCCCTTATTCTTGCTTTGTTGTTGTTCGACCACCAAAACGAAGGCCACCAAAAAATGATTTTATTGTCATAATTTTTTGTTGATTATCAATAAGAATAAAGGAAAGAAAACAGTTTTTGGGGGTTAACCTTTATTTTCTTTATGCGGCTAGGCAAAACGGATAACAAATTGCAATTAAATCCTTAGATCGAAGAGCATTGAAAAAAAGAGATGAAGATCGATGATGAAGCATAGAGCGTGCTGGAAAACCCTAACTGCCAAAAAGAAAAAAAGTCTGGAATCCCAAAATTTGTATGCAATCGGTTAACCAAAAATAAATGAATGATTGTTTTCCCTTAAAAAAAACCCTAACTGCCAAAAAGAAAAAAAAAACCTAATTTTAAATGAGAATATACCTGATATGGCTTGAACATAATATCTAATCATCAATATTCCCATCGATGGAGATGAAAAGGTTGAGAAAAAAAATGAAAATAAGATATGAATCAGAAATCAGAAAGAAAGAATAAGAAAGAAGAACGTAGCTGGAAAAAAACTTTGGGTGGCTTTTTTTGAAAGGAATGGCTGCCACGTGGCAAAATTGTGAAGTTTTATTTGTTTTGGGATCCTGTTTTATTAGGAAAAAAGATAGAAAGAAACTATAAAAATTATCCAAAATACAGTAGAAATAAACCTTTCATTTTAAATCAATGGTAGAAAACTCTTTACACGTGTCAACATTTAAGTAGCTTTTTAATTTTGAATAATTTTTATATTTGCTTTTTAGATTTGGGATAAATAGAAAGTTGAATCTGTAATTGATAAAAGAGAGATGCTTGTTCCATGTATGTTTGTAAAAACTGTTTGTAATCATTTGTTTGTTGATTTAGTATTTCTCTTGATAAAAATCTTATCAAATCAAAAGATGCTTTCTATTTTTTGGATAAATAGTTTTGTATATTTTTTGTAAAATAATTATTTGAGTTATCTGTTATAATCATGTGATGTCTTTGCAGAAATAATTCTGTCAACTCTTGGATATCGATATGGTATGGGTTTCTTAGACTATCTCCAATGAAGAAGTTTGTGCACATCCGTCGAGATCCTTTCTTGTCCATAACATTGAAGCACGTTCGTCCTTGCTTGTCCATAGTCTATATATCATTCACCAAGGATATGGTTTTGGATGTCCATAGCCTATGCAACATCTTTTTAGCCTATATATCCTTCACCAAGGATATGGTTTTGGATGTTTGTATGGTTGGAGGTAAAATTAAAGGATTTTAATGATTTGTAAGGATATGATGTGGCAGCTGACCTTAGCATTGGAGATAGCCTTAAATTTAGTTACATATGATTGGCACACACCATTTGATAATATCACTATAACAGACTGTACAATAATCATACAAAACATCACTAAAATTACAAAACCAAAGGTAGAAAACTGAAGGTTTTCAATTTGATATCTATGATCCATCAATATATTCTACTTACAACAACTATAGATATACACAAAGATATTTACAGTGATCCAATAAGATTCTATACCTTAAATTGACCATGAGAAATGGTCAAAGTCAACATTCTAGGATGCAGTGCCTTTGGATTCTTGGGTATCTAACTCATGTTCTGCTACCAAAATACAAGAGTCCCCTTCCAAAGATGAGGAAGATGCATTTTTCTTCCTCATGAGCCCTGATTCTTTAGACGAGTTCAGCATTTCTGTTGTACACTGAACATCGGGTGCTATACCAACTTGATCTATGGCATGACGTGCTGGTGATAAGTACTTTGCTACCGTGATAAAAAGAGCCGACCCATCGTGTAGTTCAGTCACACTCTTTACAACATATCATTTTAACAAGTTAAGATACAGATCATCAAAAAGAAAATGTCGTAAAGATACTCTAAAATGGAAAGATTCAAAGGGTTACCTGAATTTTTCCTTTCCCAAAGGTTCTGTTGCCAATAAGCTTTGCCCTCCCATTGTCGTGAAGTGCACCTGCCAAAATTTCGCTTGCACTTGCACTCCCTTCATTTACCTATATTTTGAAAAGAAAATAACAGATTATACTTTCTGTCAAAATCATGAAATCCAAATGATATAAAAACGATGAAAGAAAACTTACAAGCACGACAAGTGGATCACGTGTTAGAGCATGCCCATTGGTCATGTTAATAGGCAGCATGTTCCCATCTCGATCTATCGTGTTTACAAGAGTCTCGTCTCCGTCTAGCCATATTTGGGCAACATCAAGTCCAGCTTTTACCAAACCACCCTGCACCTCCAAATGAAGAACAAACTCATTTATTTCTTGTTAAAAAATGTGCAAACCAAAAATGACTAAAAGTCTTATGAAAAAGTCAACGTAAGAGTACTTGCCGGATTGTTTCTAAGATCCAAGATGTATGACTCAACACCCTGATTTTCTAATTCATGAATCGCGTGTTTCATATCAGCAGCAGCAGTCTGTTTAAAAGAGTAATTCAATCACTTTAAGATATGAATCTATGAGGGGACCAAGTTATCATTGACTGTTCTTATATCTTAATGTAATAGAACCTGAAACTGGATTTTAGCAATTAAGCACCTGAGAGAAGGCTAACAACTTCACATATCCAGTCTTAGACACATGACCGTCTGGAGTTCTATGAGGAATGATGGCACTCGATATTGGGGAAATCCTAATGAATTCACGAGGTAATCTAACCTCTCTGAAACTAGAGTCAATGGCCAACTTTTTTCCCTGTAAAAGGCAACATCAGAAACTTAAGCAAACGATCAAAATGCAACAAGTGGAAGATTTTGGTGCACCAGAAGCACCCTTGTCATAATGTAACTAGTTAACATACAGAAAGAAAGCCTAATGAGCATACATTGTGCACTTTGACTGTAACACTGGTGCCGACATGACCTCTGAGCTTCTGTGCAGCTGCCTCACCACTAATCCCATTAAGCCTCTCTCCTGCTCGCGAATAAGCAAATTAAAACGAACTACATTACTTTTGTTGATCTCTTGGCATACTTAATGCAAGATGGAAAGTATATTGTTGCCAAACAAAAAGTCAAATAAGTAAAAAGGGAAATCCCAACCAGGGGGTCACAGGGTTAACATACCATTTATTTCAATCAACTCATCTCCTACATGGATTCCAGCTCGAGCAGCCGGACTACCTTCAACACATGATAGTACAATCTGAAACAAAAAATCCAAGCTTTCAGTCAACACCATTCAAAGTCAAAAACACACTCAAAAGTAGGATGGAAAATTCACTAAGTTCAGCTGTGAATTAACTGTGAGGTGATTAGCAGACCAAGTTAAATATGTGAGGAAAAAAAAGATTGAATCACCAACCAGATGACCAGTTTTTGGTTCAGTATTGACAAAGAGACCAACTCCTTGCACATTTCCGTCACTTCCAATTCTAAAACTTTGATATTCCTGCATGTATGATTCATAACTAAACATTAAATTTGAGTAGTTCAAATGTCGATCACATCATGAAAAGGAGAATCAGTTGAAAACAAAGAACTATATGGAATCCTAAAATTGGAAAAACTTATAATCCTGATGACACACACCTTTGGACTTATAATACGCGTGAATGGGTCTCCAAGAGTAGAAAGCATTCCTCTGATCTTGCTATATGCTGCATCTGCAGTTCTAAGAGGAAGCATTTCCACCATTGTTTGCTGGAACTTTGAGTCCCAGTCTGCAAAACAGCCGTTTCTTCATTAAAACTCTAAAATTCTCATCTATTTGAAGTTGTGAACTGTTTTATATCTCTAATAATGCCAATCAAACAGTTTCAAGTATCCTCTTAGGACTTGAAATAAACTAAAATAATAAATTTTACCCTGATGGTTAAAAGTTGGATCTACAAAAGTCTCTCTAATCAAACCCCAAGTCTCCACGAGCGTTCGCTGAACAGCATTCACCTATTAAATAAAATAGATAATCATCTTTTTATGCCTCTTATGTTCAATATATTCAACAAATAACTCAAATTCACTAATAACCATATATCTTGGAAACAAACTACCAAAAAAGCAGAAGCTTGATATAAACCATTTATACACATATAGATATAAATATAAAGGGTATATACATAAAAAGGAAAAAGTTAATGATGAAACACAGACCTCATGAGTCCGAGACGCAGGGAATGCAATAGTCATAGACTCAGCCAAAGCCGGAGAATCCGAACACAAAGAAACTGCAGCAGCCATCCCAATTAGAGCTTTAGCAATGGACCTAACCAATTTCTTATCATTATTATTAACTTCAACTATTTCTTCGTCA
>CM067167.1:158316547-158359047 GCA_034093135.1 Erigeron breviscapus | reverse complement strand
TTATTTTACTAGTGCTCAGGCCCGTCCAATGGACGGGTAGTCTCAAAATATATTAATCAAAGCTAAAAAATTGAAATTCAAGTATATTAAATAGATACCGAATAAAATTAAAATACCTAAAAATAAAACATAAAACGATTCAAATAAGGCAAAAAGTTGAAGAAGTAATGCGTAATAAACTAATCTTTCGGGGAAGACCTATCATACATATCGGAATCATACTCATTATCAGAATAATCAATATCAAACGTAGGATCGTCTTCTGATTCATCTGAATAGTTCCATTCACCTTCATCGTTGGATTCATCACTATCAAGCATTTCATCATCAACATCAGTTTGAAGAAATAAACCCCAAACAAATTAACCATAAAAATCAAATAAACATCTTTGCATACAGAATCCTACCTAAATATACACCATTAATGAGCTAGTTTCAAAACAGATTCAAAATAATGATAGTCGATATATTAAAATAATCAAAATCCTACTCATAGCAAAATTCGACTTTTTATCTAAAAGCTTATAGAAAGATATAATCGTAAATCCTAAGTATACACCATTAATGAGATAGTTTCAAAACAGATTCAAAATAATCAGAGTCGATATATTAAAATAATCAGAATCCTACTTGATGATGTACCGTGTACGAAGCTTTACCTCCGATACCAGAGGACCTCCGTATTTCGTAATAATATTCGTCTAACAGGTACGGAGCAACAGCCTTCGCAGGAAAGGACCTCCGTAACCAGAATCATCTCAAAGCTCTGGATATGACCGGAACCTTCCGTATCCATCTAAATCTCCTATAAAGGGATGATATATCAAATACCCGAGCAATTCGGACATGAGATTATCACGAATCTTCTCAAAAAGATAAAAGATATCTTTAAGGAAGAAAAAGATTTACCCTAACTCCTTTTCCTCCTCTCCAAGTTTCTTAACCCCTATATATAGGGACGGCTTTACATCCAAGGGGATTCATTCACCTCTTGAGAAAAAACCCTACACATTAAGGCGTAAAGCGGCCTACAGCCCTTTGACCGGAAGGGAATCGCCTACCAAACCACTCATAAACCCCAGGTCGGAGCCATTGAACGATTCTTGGATCAAACAAATTGGTGCCATCCGTGGGACCAAACAACTACCGAGCCCACCCTTGATCAAAGAAAAAAAAAAGAGTAAGATGGCCGACCTCAACCCCAAAGAAAAAGAGACAAGGGGCGGTAGCTATAGACCACCTCGGAGTCTTTCCGAAAAAGGGGTTAAAAGAAAGGGCGCAGAGGATAGTATTGCAGCAGAAGATATAATTTTCGACTCTAAGGAAACCAACACGTTCTCGGAAGACCCGTTGGTAATACAAGTAACCGTCTGCAACATCTTGGTTCACAGGGTGTATATCGATGGGGGTAGCGAATGTGACGTTCTTTATGAACACTGCTTTCTGCAACTCCCCGATCAGATAAGGAGCCTGATGACCTCTGTTAAGACACCATTAATAGGATTCGCAGGAGAGCGGATCTGGCCAATAGGAGAAATAAACCTGGCTGTTGAAATCGGACAACCACCCACTGTCAGAACAGAGGGGCTCGATTTCGTTATAGTAAGGTCACCTTCCCCCTATAACATGCTATTAGGCAGACCCGCCATGAGGAAGCTGGGAATTGTCGCGTCAACAATCCATTCAATGGTCAAGTTCCTAACCCCAGAAGGGGTAGTGATATGTCGTATTTTATACCCATTTCCCACAATGTATTTAGTCACTTTTGCATGATTTGTGAGTCGTTTTCGTATACATTTGGTGCGTTTATGGTATTTGTTAGTGTTTCAGGCTACTGATAGGTACTTGAGCGTATTTCTGGAAGAAACGACATTTTTAAGGTGAAAGAAGTGCTAACGGATGATTTTCGAGGCATTTGGATGAAGATTGCAGCTGGTCAACGAAAGTCAACTGAAAAAAAGAGAGTCATTGCGCCGCAACCCTTCAGTCTCCAGCTAGTTCAAGTCAATGGAAGTCAACAAGTCAACGCTGTAACACCCCAACCACGGCGGAATGATGAGATGTACAGAAAGTCGAGTATTCAAACAAAGGATAATAGAAAGCATTCACCATAGCTTTAGTTGATAAAAATAATTTTACAATGCACAAGCAGGTGAACCAATTCCCAAGTACAATACGTCTACCATACTTGAATATTGGGTCCACGAAACAAATAACAAATACATGAGATGATATACTACAATGATCAGGGCGGATTCCATTGCCCGTCACAAGGTTTGATCTTTGACTCCCAAGCGTAATGCAAATAATCATGATGCATATAATTCCTCGAAGCTTACGCTAATTCCTGAAAAGCATGAAGAAAAAGTGTCAACTACGAAAACGTAGTTGGTGAGTGCATAGGTTTACAAGTAAATCTCGTTACATATCCATATCAAAATAGTTGAGAAATCCATGGTAAATTATAAAGTTCTCATTTGTCACATTTATCGTGAGAGAAAAATATATCAATTGATTAATCATTCATCATACCAAAACCATTTGGTCGTCAATACTTCAATATTGCCAAATTCAATAACTTCCAAGATTCCATATAAGGTCCAATACCCAAACCGTATGTTCAATCCACAATTTCCATCCAATATAATATCAATATTTTATGTATATTTTCTGATTTGTAATTATATATTTAATTTAATATTATTTAATTAATTATTTATTCATTTTATTGATTTATTAATTAAATAATTCCTTAAAAATACTTTTAAGTGTCATAATTGCCTTTATAAATTATGGATAATTTCATTTGAATTATCTTCTGATATATATGCTCCTAAATTTATAATTTCATGATTTATACTTTTATTTGTGTATTTTCCATTTATTTTAATGATAATTTTTGATTAATTATTTTTACTCTATGATTTATCTTTAAATTATGTAACACATGTCTCTTGCCTTTTAACTATTTTTCTCCAGTAGGTTTTAGTTATTTTTATCAATGGTTAAGATGATTTAACTTCATTCTTGATTTACATAATTTATCTATGGATTTTTATGTCTTTTTAATTACTATTTAAATTCAATAATTCATGGAAATTCTTAGAAATCATCTCTAAACATTTTGGTCAAAATCTCAGGCCTTTTAGGCAACTTTTATCCATACAAAAATCATATCAATTCAACCTCTCTTGTGTCTTGCTTATTTTGAGGGTTTTATGATTTAAAAATCGTTTACCGAAATGGTGATTTTAGCCTCATTTCTCAAGCAATTAAAGTGCTTCAAAATGGATTTTCATCCTTATTCCATTATTTACAGAATGTTCATTATATTTTGGTGTCTTAAGTCGTGATCGTGGTGGTGGTGTGATAAGTGCGAATTAAAGCTTTCGGTTAGTGCTTATATGAACCGAATTAGTGATTTGTAGGCTTGTCTTTGCCATTTAATAACCAAGTTAAGTTTTATAACTTTTATTTGAAATATTCTCAGTAGGTTTATAATACTTTTTGTTACGAAATTGTTGGAGTTGGTTAAAGTAGTAATCTAGTGACTTTTAGCTTATTTTTGTTGTAAAGATTGGTGGTAAGAGTCGTTTTCTCATTATACGTTTTTGTACGTTTATTGGAATTTCGGTAATTTGGATTTGGTTTATATGATTTCCATTGTATACTTTGCTTAGTAATAATATTCGACATTAGTGGTCTTATAATATCAATATTTTATGTATATTTTCTGATTTGTAATTATATATTTAATTTAATATTATTTAATTAATTATTTATTCATTTTATTGATTTATTAATTAAATAATTCCTTAAAAATACTTTTAAGTGTCATAATTGCCTTTATAAATTATGGATAATTTCATTTGAATTATCTTCTGATATATATGCTCCTAAATTTATAATTTCATGATTTATACTTTTATTTGTGTATTTTCCATTTATTTTAATGATAATTTTTGATTAATTATTTTTACTCTATGATTTATCTTTAAATTATGTAACACATGTCTCTTGCCTTTTAACTATTTTTCTCCAGTAGGTTTTAGTTATTTTTATCAATGGTTAAGATGATTTAACTTCATTCTTGATTTACATAATTTATCTATGGATTTTTATGTCTTTTTAATTACTATTTAAATTCAATAATTCATGGAAATTCTTAGAAATCATCTCTAAACATTTTGGTCAAAATCTCAGGCCTTTTAGGCAACTTTTATCCATACAAAAATCATATCAATTCAACCTCTCTTGTGTCTTGCTTATTTTGAGGGTTTTATGATTTAAAAATCGTTTACCGAAATGGTGATTTTAGCCTCATTTCTCAAGCAATTAAAGTGCTTCAAAATGGATTTTCATCCTTATTCCATTATTTACAGAATGTTCATTATATTTTGGTGTCTTAAGTCGTGATCGTGGTGGTGGTGTGATAAGTGCGAATTAAAGCTTTCGGTTAGTGCTTATATGAACCGAATTAGTGATTTGTAGGCTTGTCTTTGCCATTTAATAACCAAGTTAAGTTTTATAACTTTTATTTGAAATATTCTCAGTAGGTTTATAATACTTTTTGTTACGAAATTGTTGGAGTTGGTTAAAGTAGTAATCTAGTGACTTTTAGCTTATTTTGTTGTGAAGAACTTTTACTTGGAATTTTCTGTTTTAACACTTATTTTCATAAAATGTTGGGTAGTCATTCTTGGTTAAGTTGAATTATTTGGACGTTGGTGATTTTTATACAGAGACATATATGTGTCCTATATTTATGTGAATTTTTGCTAAATTTTTAGACATTGTTTACTACCTCTAAAAATTACAAAACCAAAGTTGGTCAGAAAGCTTGCTGCTGTGCGACTCAATATATTTTATAAAAGATTTCTATGATGAACATTTAAGAAAAATCTCCCAATTTTATTTTAAGCTAGGGACACTTTGAACTCAATTCTCACCAAGTTTAAACTTCTGAAACCTATTAGTTAAGAAATTAAAAATCGCCAAAGTTGACTCAACATTAAGACAAAAATCCAGTTTTGACCACTTTTGGTAGAAAAATCATATCTTTGGTTTGGTTTAGTGTTTTTGAGTGATTCCAGTTGGAGGTTAAACTTAACTCTTTTATCTACAACTTTTATTTTGAAAGTTTTTCTTGAAACGGCCCTCACATGCCCAGTTTATCCGTCCCAAGACAGAAGATGGTTTCTGTCAGAATGTATATTGATTAAAACAACTCACCAATGACCATTCTTGCTTTATTAACACTTGAGTTCATCATTTACAAGATTAATACTTTATTTTTATACCTCTTAACATCAAATTTCCAGATTATTGTACCTCTTTTAACATATTTTTCACTTAATACAAGTTCATCCATCTCATAATCCAACAACAAGATTCAACTTTCTTAGATCTAACACGTATTCATTCAAATCAACACTTTTCAATACCAATCTTTATAGATCTAACTTTCAACAACATAAAAACATCTTTTTAATGAAAAATCTCAGAAATATATTCTTCCAAATATACAAAAACATATAGATCTATGAAAAGGAAAATCACTTTAAAAGCTACTAATCTATAACAACACTTTTGGGTCTTTAACTTGTTGAATCCTTGGATCTTTCTCATAGATTTCGACATGCATATGCATGAGGAGAAAGATCCTATCAACTTTGCCTTCATCAAGTGTATATAACAAAGAAATCAAAAAGAAAACATAAACTTTTGATGAAACCTTTGAATATAAACAAGAACAAGATTAAATCTAGTAAATAGACGAAGATTTATACCCTTGAAGAACACGAATTGAAGATGGTTTTTGGGCAGAAAATTCGTGGTCCTATAAGACCCAAATGAACCTTATTCCAAGCTTGAAACAACCCTTAATATTACCTTGAAACAACCCTTGCTTAACCCTTATTATTAATATAGTTTAGATTGATTTTTGTTCTTGTTTTTCTTGATTATTTGAGTCAAAAATGGAAGAGGAGAAGAGAGAGTTTTTTTGGATGAGAGAAAGTGTGTGTGTGAAAGAAATGTGTTGAATGTGTGTGAGGGGGGGGGGACGGCCAAATGCTTAAGATTAGGGTTTCTCACTCTTTTTTTTTTTTGTTTTTATTTTTATAAGTGTATAAGGGTGTATGAATGTATGTATGAGTTAGGTGTTTGTATATGTATTTTGTAAGGTTATTTGTATTAGTTTGTAGTGTAAGTACATCTTTATTCTAGTATGTGTATATGTATATATGTTGTGTATATGTATATGTATGTATATATATATGTTGTGTATATGTATATGTATGTATATATTTTTGTGTTTTTAATTTGTTACCTAAGCCTTTATTTATAAACTTGTATTTATATTAGCATATATATACTTATTGTTATTTAAACACTTTTATGTACATATTAATTTATGAATATACTTTGAGATAGAAATCTTTATTTTCATACCAAATTTACTTAAATTGGCTTGGTGATTGATTTGTTGGACATTTGTAAGATTTATTGACTTTGTCACAAGTTGTGAGTCTTACATTATTATTTGTATAACTTGAGTTCTTGAAATGAAGTTTTTGGTTTATTGACATTTCACCAAGTTCAATTGGAACAAATTTATAGCTTGAGATTGTGTTGAATGATTATAGTTATTGTTCATGGCATTTCTAAGGCAACTAGCTATCTTTGGAAATTCTACCGAACTAGATGGCAAGTATCACTATGCCTTAATGTCTGGAAGGCAAAATCTCTTAAGAAACCTCTAGGGATAGATACATAGATAAGTCTAAGTAAATTGTCCTAGTCGGAAATTGAGGGTTGTTACATCATTACCCCCTTAACAGATACTTCGTCCTCGAAGTTCGATCATTCATACGGTAGTAAAAATAGATAGACCAACGGTATAGGTGTCTACACGGAGACATAAAATGTGTGAAAGTCAAACAAGATTTTATCACGATTCTTGGTTTCTTGCGAGCTTTTAACTTTAGGGATAGGGGCATCCATTCCTCGGTTCCCTAGATTCCTCTTGATCAGAAACTTCGAAACAGAAAAAGGTTACGAACGTCGCTCACCTCTCGAGGCGACTGAAGGTTAATCGCATGTAATCGTTGCGGGCTGTCATTCTTGCCTAGATCAATACTAAATAATGGGATGATAATAAGAATATCAATACGGAGGTGTAAAATGAACAAACGGTTCGTAACGTGAGTTATAATGAAATAGTAAGAAACGTTGGAATGTCGATCGTTGGTGGCTATTCCTTTCCATTGTTACTTTGCATGCTTTCCTTTATCGTCTTCCACCCCAATTAAGGAATCGTTCCAATAGCTCCTCGCCTACTTTCATCCTTCTTTGGTTTGACGTCGGACACGCTTGCCGCTTCTTGAAAATATTGGCTTCGTTTGTGACTAATCACTTGCTAAGGGATTATCCCTTTAACAAAAGTGATACTAACTGGGGTGCCAAGTTGCACTAAAATTGCAAAGGTACATCTTCGTAGTATCTCATTTTAGGGTTTTCCAATGTCGTCTTTGTTGCCTTATAGCGTTCGAGGGGATCATGAATTGTATGGTGATAGTTCCATCTTGTTCCTCACACTCACCTTTGTTCTTCAATTTTGCCCTTATTTTTCCAAAGTCACCCCTTTCATTATTCGTTAAGTCATATCGTTACTAATTCCTCTTGCTTTTGCCGATATTGGCTTTTAAATCGTTTTAAGGTACCTTTAATTTCTTCCTTTTACGCTAGAAGGACCATTATCTATTACTCATCACCGACAAATCTCTTAAGAAACCTCTAGGGATAGATACATAGATAAGTCTAAGTAAATTGTCCTAGTCGGAAATTGAGGGTTGTTACATCATTACCCCCTTAACAGATACTTCGTCCTCGAAGTTCGATCATTCATACGGTAGTAAAAATAGATAGACCAACGGTATAGGTGTCTACACGGAGACATAAAATGTGTGAAAGTCAAACAAGATTTTATCACGATTCTTGGTTTCTTGCGAGCTTTTAACTTTAGGGATAGGGGCATCCATTCCTCGGTTCCCTAGATTCCTCTTGATCAGAAACTTCGAAACAGAAAAAGGTTACGAACGTCGCTCACCTCTCGAGGCGACTGAAGGTTAATCGCATGTAATCGTTGCGGGCTGTCATTCTTGCCTAGATCAATACTAAATAATGGGATGATAATAAGAATATCAATACGGAGGTGTAAAATGAACAAACGGTTCGTAACGTGAGTTATAATGAAATAGTAAGAAACGTTGGAATGTCGATCGTTGGTGGCTATTCCTTTCCATTGTTACTTTGCATGCTTTCCTTTATCGTCTTCCACCCCAATTAAGGAATCGTTCCAATAGCTCCTCGCCTACTTTCATCCTTCTTTGGTTTGACGTCGGACACGCTTGCCGCTTCTTGAAAATATTGGCTTCGTTTGTGACTAATCACTTGCTAAGGGATTATCCCTTTAACAAAAGTGATACTAACTGGGGTGCCAAGTTGCACTAAAATTGCAAAGGTACATCTTCGTAGTATCTCATTTTAGGGTTTTCCAATGTCGTCTTTGTTGCCTTATAGCGTTCGAGGGGATCATGAATTGTATGGTGATAGTTCCATCTTGTTCCTCACACTCACCTTTGTTCTTCAATTTTGCCCTTATTTTTCCAAAGTCACCCCTTTCATTATTCGTTAAGTCATATCGTTACTAATTCCTCTTGCTTTTGCCGATATTGGCTTTTAAATCGTTTTAAGGTACCTTTAATTTCTTCCTTTTACGCTAGAAGGACCATTATCTATTACTCATCACCGACAAATCTCTTTTAACATCGCACATATAATCTATTCGGTTTCTTTGCTGTACCTACTCATTCCTCATAATAGGATTTACACAATCGTTATGCTCTTAAGTTATCATATCACCACCATTATTTCAAGGTAAGTACTTCGATGTCCTTATTCGTATGAACTCCTCCTTTAAAATGATCCTTCTTAGGTCCTCCTGACCTCTACAAAACTTTCAATTACCTTGCTCTCCTGAGCCTCATATCTATTTTTAGCTTTCTAAGCTAAGCTTCTTTTCAAATACAATAACCTAATGTCCTTAGAAATTGTGATATAATATGATTTAGGGGAAACATCGGTTACTTTATCCTTTTTCTCAACCATTTGGTTTCCTTCCGTTTTCTTATGGGCAACTATACTCCTTACTGTTTCGCCACTCGGATCGATCTCTTACTAGAGTAATCGTCGTCTTGAATGACACACGCGCAGTCGCTAGTCCTTGAAGTTAATTCCATTATTCTTTTTCACACATGCTGATACGGATCCTTTGATCCTAACCCATCACAATGCGAATTATCCTTATCACCCTTCTGTTCACACATTCCATAACTAGCTCTTCACGGAGTTGGTTAGTTGTCTGGAACTTAGTTCAGCGCCCAACTTCCTTAATCGTTATCGTAG
Source organism: Erigeron breviscapus (assembly GCA_034093135.1). Taxonomy (NCBI): domain Eukaryota; kingdom Viridiplantae; phylum Streptophyta; class Magnoliopsida; order Asterales; family Asteraceae; genus Erigeron; species Erigeron breviscapus. Next base: position 158,349,579 of record CM067167.1, on the reverse strand, counting down.
CATGTGCCTTGACTTCTAGCGTCGTATTTCTTATTTGTTTTCACTACTAGCTTTAGCAATTCCATGTTGCTTTCTCCTTCACCCAGCTTGGGCGCACTACTCCATGGGTCCATGGTCCTTGACGATTAACCATGTGTTGCAAATTGTTTTTCACTCAGATTCATCTTGTTTTAGCTTACCTCCCTACAACCGTTGACCTTGAGGGGATAACCATCACAAGTCATCGTGTTTCCTCTACTTATCGACCATACTTCTCTTTAGTAAAGCTAGCTTCCATCGGGTGTTGGGCGTATATCGATTTCTCTTAGCTTAGTTGATACTCTCCACCAATAGCTTGTCTTTCGATAGAGGTTCTCAAATTCTTATCCAAAGAATAACGCGTGAACCGCCATAAAGATAAACGCCACCAGAACTACATCTTGTAGACGGCGTCAATTCCTTCACTTTACTGTTTGTGTCAAATGATGTTTCTCTACTCTATCTTCTACTCCAAATCATCTTCAATGATGCTAATGAATAGCTCTTCTTGAAAGATAAGGTAAGATCTTGCACTTCATACTCCTTGTTCGAGAAGCTTCCTCGTTGCGATTACCCCCTTAACATTTTTCCTCTAGAAAAATGTGAGGGATCTCCTACTCTTCACTTCATCTCGCCTTCCTTGACGATCTTCAACTCAGCAATTTCCTTATTCCTTCGTGTAACAAATCTCCATCTACATACTTGTTCCGAAAAAAGAAAGGATAGCTCGGAATCCTTTTTGTTACTCTTTAATCATGAGGGTTACTTGACACGTTCTTATTATCTTATTGTCTTTGGTTTTCTTCTTCTAATTACTTTCGTCTTCCAACATTGCTAGTGATCTCCCCCAAGTTCTAGGGAAGTCTTATATTTATCCAAAGGTGACCTTCATGTCACACGACCTTCCTTTCGTTGGCAGCTCAATTTTTTTTTTTTTTTTTTTTTTTTTTTTTTTTTTTTTTTTTTTTTTTTTTTTTTTTTTTTTTTTTTTTTTTTTTTTTTTTTTTTTTTTTTTTTTTTTTTTTTTTTTTTTTTTTTTTTTTTTTTTTTTTTTTTTTTTTTTTTTTTTTTTTTTTTTTTTTTTTTTTTTTTTTTTTTTTTTTTTTTTTTTTTTTTTTTTTTTTTTTTTTTTTTTTTTTTTTTTTTTTTTTTTTTTTTTTTTTTTTTTTTTTTTTTTTTTTTTTTTTTTTTTTTTTTTTTTTTTTTTTTTTTTTTTTTTTTTTTTTTTTTTTTTTTTTTTTTTTTTTTTTTTTTTTTTTTTTTTTTTTTTTTTTTTTTTTTTTTTTTTTTTTTTTTTTTTTTTTTTTTTTTTTTTTTTTTTTTTTTTTTTTTTTTTTTTTTTTTTTTTTTTTTTTTTTTTTTTTTTTTTTTTTTTTTTTTTTTTTTTTTTTTTTTTTTTTTTTTTTTTTTTTTTTTTTTTTTTTTTTTTTTTTTTTTTTTTTTTTTTTTTTTTTTTTTTTTTTTTTTTTTTTTTTTTTTTTTTTTTTTTTTTTTTTTTTTTTTTTTTTTTTTTTTTTTTTTTTTTTTTTTTTTTTTTTTTTTTTTTTTTTTTTTTTTTTTTTTTTTTTTTTTTTTTTTTTTTTTTTTTTTTTTTTTTTTTTTTTTTTTTTTTTTTTTTTTTTTTTTTTTTTTTTTTTTTTTTTTTTTTTTTTTTTTTTTTTTTTTTTTTTTTTTTTTTTTTTTTTTTTTTTTTTTTTTTTTTTTTTTTTTTTTTTTTTTTTTTTTTTTTTTTTTTTTTTTTTTTTTTTTTTTTTTTTTTTTTTTTTTTTTTTTTTTTTTTTTTTTTTTTTTTTTTTTTTTTTTTTTTTTTTTTTTTTTTTTTTTTTTTTTTTTTTTTTTTTTTTTTTTTTTTTTTTTTTTTTTTTTTTTTTTTTTTTTTTTTTTTTTTTTTTTTTTTTTTTTTTTTTTTTTTTTTTTTTTTTTTTTTTTTTTTTTTTTTTTTTTTTTTTTTTTTTTTTTTTTTTTTTTTTTTTTTTTTTTTTTTTTTTTTTTTTTTTTTTTTTTTTTTTTTTTTTTTTTTTTTTTTTTTTTTTTTTTTTTTTTTTTTTTTTTTTTTTTTTTTTTTTTTTTTTTTTTTTTTTTTTTTTTTTTTTTTTTTTTTTTTTTTTTTTTTTTTTTTTTTTTTTTTTTTTTTTTTTTTTTTTTTTTTTTTTTTTTTTTTTTTTTTTTTTTTTTTTTTTTTTTTTTTTTTTTTTTTTTTTTTTTTTTTTTTTTTTTTTTTTTTTTTGTTGTTTTAATAAGTGTTTTTTTTTTATTTCTATTTATTTTTAGTTTTTTTTTTATTCTTATTTTTGTTTATTTGTTTTTTTTTTTTTTTTTTTTTTTTTTTTTCTTTGTCTTTGGTTTTCTTCTTCTAATTACTTTCGTCTTCCAACATTGCTAGTGATCTCCCCCAAGTTCTAGGGAAGTCTTATATTTATCCAAAGGTGACCTTCATGTCACACGACCTTCCTTTCGTTGGCAGCTCAATTTTTTTCTTCGGTCGATCAACATAGATAGGGAAGACCTTCAATTCTTTCTCCAAGTTAAAGCTTAGTATACTCTTCACTTGTGCTTCCATGTACTTTGACTTGTACACCACAAATCTTCTCCGCCCTACTTTATGTGCATGATCCAATAACATCTTCTATGCTATATAGTTATCCCAAGTAGTTCACTTATGGACGGCAGATGTCTCACGTCTTTCGTATCCCTTGACGTCGCAGTATGAGAAGGGTACTAGTTACTCGATTTCGCTATTGCAGAGCATTGCGTAAGTGAGTTGTATGTTGTTAGGTTACTAACTTTGAAGAGAAACGGTGATGATCATTACTTTGAACAATCAAAATATCGAGGATATAGAATTTGGTTTCGAATAGATGGAATAGGAAATAGGAAACAAAAGATTCACTAAGGCTCAGATTAAACTCCTTGCGCGAGTTAAAGAATTCACTTCTTTGTCTTTCGTTGCCCCACGGACTCCAGCTTTCAATGACGTCAATATATGTCGCACCAACTTAGATAATATAGATAGATGTTCGCGTATACGTGTTAGAATAGAAATATCGCACCAAATTTCAGGGTTACCATTCTCAGGACGTGTCGTCTAGAATATACATGGGAATGCGTCCTACTAGTGTCGTTGTGTCGTCATATGGCTTTAATACCGCTCGTCTTTCATAAGTCTCCAACTTCATTCGACGTTTACATATGTTTCGCACCATTTCAGATTGAATACCAAGGTTATGCGTCGTTTCCAAGAGGATAGAGTCGCGTCATATCTTAGGTCTACAATTCTTAGAGTATATCGTCCAACGTTCGTGAGAAGATGCTCCACCGATGACATCGCGTTGTCATATGTCCATAACGAATAGTGGTGTCGTAAGAAATAGGATGTGGGATAATTTCAAAAGAGCACGAGTGAACGAATATTGGATTAGAGGGGTACTTAATGACAACTTCCATACTTAGGAAATTCCTAATTCATTTCGCATTTCTCAGGGACAATCACTAGTTCCCAAGCGGTCAAATCTCATCACGCAGTATATATCTCAGTAGTAAGGACTAGCCACATCATAATCACATCTAGCAGGTGCCAGTTCTCAATAGTCAAATCTTAGAGCATAATAACTATCTCAATAATAAGGCACAACTATATAATCATTAAATCGTTCATGCACTAGCCCTCAATTAGCTCAACCTTAGGGCGCAATAATCATCTCAATAGAAAGGCATGACTACTAAATCATCAAAATATTCACGCACCAGTTTCAAATAGCTCCAATTTAGAGAGCAAAGGTTCTCATATCCATATCGTCTATGAAATTTCATATCAACTCGTCATGCCCATATTTTCTTTCTAAATCGATCATAAATTACAAGTCATACCCCAAAATGATTTCGTGCCTTATAATAATCTCATTATTTTAAAGGGCATATGCAGCTTAAAGTTCAACATCATGAATCATAAGGCTTTTATGCATGCATTCCTCACATAATTTCCACGTTGCACATTCCAAACTTTCACATTGCATATTACAAACTTTCACATTGCACACTATAAGCTTTCACATTGCATATAACTTTCACATTGCACACTATAAGCTTTCACATTGCAATCAAATCATGCTCAAATTCACATGTTATAGCATAGAATAGCATGTATCAACGAATATCTTTCAATCTTATATTCATTTCAGTTCTAATGTGCAAAAGGAGAATCCTACTGAACTAGCATAATCCTCAAGTAAGGCAAGTCTCGAATTGCTATATATGCTTAGGTGAATGTCTAAATGCAACATGTATGCTCATAAAAACAGATTTATTAAAGGTCTTTTTCTCTCTCTTTTTTTTTTTTGAAAAGGAATCCTTTTGAACATAAGTCCAAGTGGCCGTTTGAGTTTTACATGGTCCTCTCATAATTAAACGTAGATTCATGACTTTACGTTTAATTATGGTCCTACCATGTAAAGCTCAAACTAAACCGCTCAACCTTATGCTCGACTCGACTATAAAAATTCGTTTTGAAAAGAGGCTATAGTTTTGGAATTCCCGGAGGAACCCCAATGTTCTCTATAACCTTAGTCTCTGATACCATTTTCTGTAACACCCCAACCACGGCGGAATGATGAGATGTACAGAAAGTCGAGTATTCAAACAAAGGATAATAGATAACATTCACCATAGCTTTAGTTGATAAAAATAATTTACAATGCACAAGCATGTGAACCAATTCCCAAGTACAATACGTCTACCATACTTGAATATTGGGTCCACGAAACAAATAACAAATACATGAGATGATATACTACAATGATCAGGGCGGATTCCATTGCCCGTCACAAGGTTTGATCTTTGACTCCCAAGCGTAATGCAAATAATCATGATGCATATAACACGTTGAACATACAATATAATTCCCATATCATTATCATTATTTCAAAGAATCATTTCATAAGAGAAAGTCATTTTAATTAATCATGCTTTTCACCCCGCAAGTAAAACATATAAAAGAGTTTGAAAGGGGGCTATGACTCACCTTGATATGCCGCATATTTTATTCACTTATCCAAAATGGGTACTTCCCATTTATCACTTCCTTGATCATATATCCGTCATATTCCTCAATCTCACTTCAAGCCAAGACTATCCCTACGATAGGACTAATATACGTAAGTTCCTATCTTAAGCCATTACTAAGAAATGCCACTTTCATTATGTTGTTATCAATTATGGGATCCAAGTGTATTGCTAATATTCACATCTTTTTGGTTGTAAAGATTGGTGGTAAGAGTCGTTTTCTCATTATACGTTTTTGTACGTTTATTGGAATTTCGGTAATTTGGATTTGGTTTATATGATTTCCATTGTATACTTTGCTTAGTAATAATATTCGACATTAGTGGTCTTATAATATCAATATTTTATGTATATTTTCTGATTTGTAATTATATATTTAATTTAATATTATTTAATTAATTATTTATTCATTTTATTGATTTATTAATTAAATAATTCCTTAAAAATACTTTTAAGTGTCATAATTGCCTTTATAAATTATGGATAATTTCATTTGAATTATCTTCTGATATATATGCTCCTAAATTTATAATTTCATGATTTATACTTTTATTTGTGTATTTTCCATTTATTTTAATGATAATTTTTGATTAATTATTTTTACTCTATGATTTATCTTTAAATTATGTAACACATGTCTCTTGCCTTTTAACTATTTTTCTCCAGTAGGTTTTAGTTATTTTTATCAATGGTTAAGATGATTTAACTTCATTCTTGATTTACATAATTTATCTATGGATTTTTATGTCTTTTTAATTACTATTTAAATTCAATAATTCATGGAAATTCTTAGAAATCATCTCTAAACATTTTGGTCAAAATCTCAGGCCTTTTAGGCAACTTTTATCCATACAAAAATCATATCAATTCAACCTCTCTTGTGTCTTGCTTATTTTGAGGGTTTTATGATTTAAAAATCGTTTACCGAAATGGTGATTTTAGCCTCATTTCTCAAGCAATTAAAGTGCTTCAAAATGGATTTTCATCCTTATTCCATTATTTACAGAATGTTCATTATATTTTGGTGTCTTAAGTCGTGATCGTGGTGGTGGTGTGATAAGTGCGAATTAAAGCTTTCGGTTAGTGCTTATATGAACCGAATTAGTGATTTGTAGGCTTGTCTTTGCCATTTAATAACCAAGTTAAGTTTTATAACTTTTATTTGAAATATTCTCAGTAGGTTTATAATACTTTTTGTTACGAAATTGTTGGAGTTGGTTAAAGTAGTAATCTAGTGACTTTTAGCTTATTTTGTTGTGAAGAACTTTTACTTGGAATTTTCTGTTTTAACACTTATTTTCATAAAATGTTGGGTAGTCATTCTTGGTTAAGTTGAATTATTTGGACGTTGGTGATTTTTATACAGAGACATATATGTGTCCTATATTTATGTGAATTTTTGCTAAATTTTTAGACATTGTTTACTACCTCTAAAAATTACAAAACCAAAGTTGGTCAGAAAGCTTGCTGCTGTGCGACTCAATATATTTTATAAAAGATTTCTATGATGAACATTTAAGAAAAATCTCCCAATTTTATTTTAAGCTAGGGACACTTTGAACTCAATTCTCACCAAGTTTAAACTTCTGAAACCTATTAGTTAAGAAATTAAAAATCGCCAAAGTTGACTCAACATTAAGACAAAAATCCAGTTTTGACCACTTTTGGTAGAAAAATCATATCTTTGGTTTGGTTTAGTGTTTTTGAGTGATTCCAGTTGGAGGTTAAACTTAACTCTTTTATCTACAACTTTTATTTTTGAAATTTTTGCTAAATTTTTTAGACATTGTTTACTACCTCTAAAAATTACAAAACCAAAGTTGGTCAGAAAGCTTGCTGCTGTGCGACTCAATATATTTTATAAAAGATTTCTATGATGAACATTTAAGAAAAATCTCCCAATTTTATTTTAAGCTAGGGACACTTTGAACTCAATTCTCACCAAGTTTAAACTTCTGAAACCTATTAGTTAAGAAATTAAAAATCGCCAAAGTTGACTCAACATTAAGACAAAAATCCAGTTTTGACCACTTTTGGTAGAAAAATCATATCTTTGGTTTGGTTTAGTGTTTTTGAGTGATTCCAGTTGGAGGTTAAACTTAACTCTTTTATCTACAACTTTTATTTTGAAAGTTTTTCTTGAAACGGCCCTCACATGCCCAGTTTATCCGTCCCAAGACAGAAGATGGTTTCTGTCAGAATGTATATTGATTAAAACAACTCACCAATGACCATTCTTGCTTTATTAACACTTGAGTTCATCATTTACAAGATTAATACTTTATTTTTATACCTCTTAACATCAAATTTCCAGATTATTGTACCTCTTTTAACATATTTTTCACTTAATACAAGTTCATCCATCTCATAATCCAACAACAAGATTCAACTTTCTTAGATCTAACACGTATTCATTCAAATCAACACTTTTCAATACCAATCTTTATAGATCTAACTTTCAACAACATAAAAACATCTTTTTAATGAAAAATCTCAGAAATATATTCTTCCAAATATACAAAAACATATAGATCTATGAAAAGGAAAATCACTTTAAAAGCTACTAATCTATAACAACACTTTTGGGTCTTTAACTTGTTGAATCCTTGGATCTTTCTCATAGATTTCGACATGCATATGCATGAGGAGAAAGATCCTATCAACTTTGCCTTCATCAAGTGTATATAACAAAGAAATCAAAAAGAAAACATAAACTTTTGATGAAACCTTTGAATATAAACAAGAACAAGATTAAATCTAGTAAATAGACGAAGATTTATACCCTTGAAGAACACGAATTGAAGATGGTTTTTGGGCAGAAAATTCGTGGTCCTATAAGACCCAAATGAACCTTATTCCAAGCTTGAAACAACCCTTAATATTACCTTGAAACAACCCTTGCTTAACCCTTATTATTAATATAGTTTAGATTGATTTTTGTTCTTGTTTTTCTTGATTATTTGAGTCAAAAATGGAAGAGGAGAAGAGAGAGTTTTTTTTTGGATGAGAGAAAGTGTGTGTGTGAAAGAAATGTGTTGAATGTGTGTGAGGGGGGGGGGGGGGACGGCCAAATGCTTAAGATTAGGGTTTCTCACTCTTTTTTTTTTTGTTTTTATTTTTATAAGTGTATAAGGGTGTATGAATGTATGTATGAGTTAGGTGTTTGTATATGTATTTTGTAAGGTTATTTGTATTTTTGTTTTTTTTTTTTTTTTTTTTTTTTTTTTTTTTTTTTTTTTTTTTTTTTTTTTTTTTTTTTTTTTTTTTTTTTTTTTTTTTTTTTTTTTTTTTTTTTTTTTTTTTTTTTTTTTTTTTTTTTTTTTTTTTTTTTTTTTTTTTTTTTTTTTTTTTTTTTTTTTTTTTTTTTTTTTTTTTTTTTTTTTTTTTTTTTTTTTTTTTTTTTTTTTTTTTTTTTTTTTTTTTTTTTTTTTTTTTTTTTTTTTTTTTTTTTTTTTTTTTTTTTTTTTTTTTTTTTTTTTTTTTTTTTTTTTTTTTTTTTTTTTTTTTTTTTTTTTTTTTTTTTTTTTTTTTTTTTTTTTTTTTTTTTTTTTTTTTTTTTTTTTTTTTTTTTTTTTTTTTTTTTTTTTTTTTTTTTTTTTTTTTTTTTTTTTTTTTTTTTTTTTTTTTTTTTTTTTTTTTTTTTTTTTTTTTTTTTTTTTTTTTTTTTTTTTTTTTTTTTTTTTTTTTTTTTTTTTTTTTTTTTTTTTTTTTTTTTTTTTTTTTTTTTTTTTTTTTTTTTTTTTTTTTTTTTTTTTTTTTTTTTTTTTTTTTTTTTTTTTTTTTTTTTTTTTTTTTTTTTTTTTTTTTTTTTTTTTTTTTTTTTTTTTTTTTTTTTTTTTTTTTTTTTTTTTTTTTTTTTTTTTTTTTTTTTTTTTTTTTTTTTTTTTTTTTTTTTTTTTTTTTTTTTTTTTTTTTTTTTTTTTTTTTTTTTTTTTTTTTTTTTTTTTTTTTTTTTTTTTTTTTTTTTTTTTTTTTTTTTTTTTTTTTTTTTTTTTTTTTTTTTTTTTTTTTTTTTTTTTTTTTTTTTTTTTTTTTTTTTTTTTTTTTTTTTTTTTTTTTTTTTTTTTTTTTTTTTTTTTTTTTTTTTTTTTTTTTTTTTTTTTTTTTTTTTTTTTTTTTTTTTTTTTTTTTTTTTTTTTTTTTTTTTTTTTTTTTTTTTTTTTTTTTTTTTTTTTTTTTTTTTTTTTTTTTTTTTTTTTTTTTTTTTTTTTTTTTTTTTTTTTTTTTTTTTTTTTTTTTTTTTTTTTTTTTTTTTTTTTTTTTTTTTTTTTTTTTTTTTTTTTTTTTTTTTTTTTTTTTTTTTTTTTTTTTTTTTTTTTTTTTTTTTTTTTTTTTTTTTTTTTTTTTTTTTTTTTTTTTTTTTTTTTTTTTTTTTTTTTTTTTTTTTTTTTTTTTTTTTTTTTTTTTTTTTTTTTTTTTTTTTTTTTTTTTTTTTTTTTTTTTTTTTTTTTTTTTTTTTTTTTTTTTTTTTTTTTTTTTTTTTTTTTTTTTTTTTTTTTTTTTTTTTTTTTTTTTTTTTTTTTTTTTTTTTTTTTTTTTTTTTTTTTTTTTTTTTTTTTTTTTTTTTTTTTTTTTTTTTTTTTTTTTTTTTTTTTTTTTTTTTTTTTTTTTTTTTTTTTTTTTTTTTTTTTTTTTTTTTTTTTTTTTTTTTTTTTTTTTTTTTTTTTTTTTTTTTTTTTTTTTTTTTTTTTTTTTTTTTTTTTTTTTTTTTTTTTTTTTTTTTTTTTTTTTTTTTTTTTTTTTTTTTTTTTTTTTTTTTTTTTTTTTTTTTTTTTTTTTTTTTTTTTTTTTTTTTTTTTTTTTTTTTTTTTTTTTTTTTTTTTTTTTTTTTTTTTTTTTTTTTTTTTTTTTTTTTTTTTTTTTTTTTTTTTTTTTTTTTTTTTTTTTTTTTTTTTTTTTTTTTTTTTTTTTTTTTTTTTTTTTTTTTTTTTTTTTTTTTTTTTTTTTTTTTTTTTTTTTTTTTTTTTTTTTTTTTTTTTTTTTTTTTTTTTTTTTTTTTTTTTTTTTTTTTTTTTTTTTTTTTTTTTTTTTTTTTTTTTTTTTTTTTTTTTTTTTTTTTTTTTTTTTTTTTTTTTAATCCTTTTGCCTCTTCCATCTATTAATCAGAACGATCAACCAGGACAAGTTCTAGAATCAACGCAATCACCGGCACACTCATAGCAAATGAAATAACCCGAAAATGGAAAAACCAACCTCAAACTTGCACATCATAGTTCAGAGCTCTAATTAGAACCCTTACTCTTGAATAAATCCAAAAGCCTACGAGAGGGACAAATTTACAAGGCTAATAAATCCAAAACCGTAAACACCTATCATGTCTATAAATGAATCAAGAATCTCACAAATTTGGTGTTTGGTGCTATAAGCTTGCTAGTCATGTTATTAATCCAGAAGGGATTGCCTAATTAATCAGTCAAAACACATTCCACCAATTAAAAACTTTGTACCAAGGGTGTAGTCAATTTGCTCATTAATATCTATAATTAGTTGACAAAAACAATTAACTACAAGGACAAACATGCAAAAGTTCAAAATTCTTCTAAAATACCCGACTTTTTCCTATTTACCCCCCACCCCCCACACTTGAGTTGGACAATGCCCTCAATGTCCAATGAACTAAGGCAAACTATGGGAAATAGGGGAAAGTAAACAAAAGCAAAATAAGAACAAGAAAAACTTGCCGGGTATGACGTGTGTTCCATGCTTGAATGATGTCAACAAGAATATGGCGCTGAACTTACTGCCAGCATATGCACATGACAAAAACTTGCTATTCAACATGAACACACAATTAAAAGCCAACAGATTATATAATAAAGCATTCAACATCCTATCCCTACTTATTCAAAACGGAAATGGAAATATAATACGATGTCTCATCACCCCATGGGGTGAATACAAACCAAACAAATAAAAATAAAGAAAAGTACGGAAATAGAAAGTGTTCAAACAAATAATAGTACAAGCCATCACAACCAATAGACAGCCGTCATCATCATCTCCAAGAATATCACTAAGGTGGGTAACCAGACATAGGACCTGGTGTATCAAAGAACGATGCCACTGTCCGCTCAGCAAAGGTCGGCTCTACTGATCCTGACCCTCCAGCTCCGGCATCACCAGCCTGTGTACCTGCAAAAGAGCCAAAACTAACAGGGTGATCTGGACCCCGTCCCCCAAGATCGTGAGAAGGAGGTCACTCATACTGACGCTCCGGCGGGTAGAAGAAACCACCACCAGTCCTGTGCTCTGGAATAAAGATACTGGGAGGACGGTAGTCTGGAATAGGCTGAGGTCGATGGAACTCCTCACCCCTATACTGGGCCTCCCACATAGGCTGATACCTCTGCTGATCAAACATCACACGACCCATACCTGAGCCCACCCATCTAAAATCACTATCCATCCTGGACTGGAACTGCTGCTGTGACTCCCACATAGAGTTCACAGTGTTCTCCAAATTGGAGAACTCCCAAGCACCTGAAGGGGCGGCAGAAGAAGATGCCCCCGCAGTAGGAGTAGTGGTGGCATGACGCTTAGTACGTCGCGCGGGCTCAGGTGGCTGCTCAGGTGCTTCAGCCATCTCCTCGTCATCATCATCATCCTCATCCTCCTCCTCGCCTTCAGAGGCGGCATCACCAAAAGGAATCAACTCATACAAATCATTCTTATTCCTTCTAGGGCAAAGCAAGCCAAAACGGTGCAAATCATTATAAGTAAAAGCCTTCATCGGCTTCCAGTTCAAATTCACCGTAGTATCTGCAAGCTCAAAATACCTGACCATTTTTGTGATGAAATGGCCACAAACCAACCCTCTATCACGTACCCCCTTTTTGCCCCATGTGTTTAGCTAGCACATAGGGGGCACAAGCAGTCCTGTAATGATCCATCTCCTGAAATATCCTCAACAACCACAAATCATCCATATATAACTTGTCCGGGTGATTAGTCCGCTGGATAAATAAATAGACTAACATCTTATGGAACAATCTCAAAATGGGCGACTGAATTGTATTCGCCGCACAAGCCCCACGCCAAGGTTTACCTCCAGACATCCGAGAGTAAAAATCTCGATGATCACCCAAATCTCTATGGAAACCAGAAGTAGTCCTAACAGTAGTAGCCAAAAGGTGCTCAAATGCAGGGTCATTTAACATCTCCTGAGTGTACATTCCCGTACACAACCTAAACTCCGCAATAGTCAAGTGTCTATTAACACCCCCACATCGAAAGAAAATGACTTTGTCATCAAACACACTCTTCGCAGTATCAATGTGCTCAACAGAAATAGTGGAGTACACCTCCAAACACCACTCCTTACAAACCGACTCCCTATTTCGAAAGATATCAAACCACATACTAAGTTCTTTCTCAATGAGATTACCATCAGCATCATTTGCCCTACCCATGAGGCGCATATACCTACTTATGTCCTCACGAACATTGAGCACATCTAACATAGTCCTTTCCATATACCTCGGTTCAATAATGTCTTTGTGAATTAGAGTGGCCAACCTGTTGGTATAATCAATTTTAGCTTCTGAGAAGCTCGAGGAAATCTTAGCCAAGGGTGGGCTGGAACTCCCATAGCAACAGCTTCAGGGGTAAGACCAGTAGGTAGCATTAGCAGCACCCGTCAGCAGGTGCAGAACCAGACAAGGCTCTGGCAGAACTTTAGGGTGCACGGCTAGAACTTGCGGGTGCCTACACATAAAAGAAAACCAAAAAACTAATCAAACCCTGAGATATTCATATATATATATATAAGCAAAAACACTGGGTCGAAAAACAGCAGTTGCGGCGCAACACCCTAGTTGCGACGCAACTTAACTTTCTGTTTTACAGTTGCGGCGCAACTAGGTGGTTGCGGCGCAATCCTGGATTTTCTGGGCAGGGAACGAGCAGCAGCAAGAGCAAAACCAATAAGGTTTTAGCACTTTTAATTTGAGGGTTATCATTCAATTAAGAAAAACAAGCTTTAATTAACCCTAAATTAATTTGATTAACACAATCCACAAAAGCAAATCATCAATCTTTCAAACAAACCATCCAAACCCTCATTGTTCTAAACCATTCAATCACAAATTCGAAATTTAAGAAGCAATTTAAGCATAAATCTATAGAAATTCAAATTGAAAAAGAGAGAATCTACCAACATGAAAGTAAAAGAAGCAATGAGAGTTTGGGAGAAGATACATACCTTGCCTTGTCTAGTCATGATGAAGATTAAGATTAAAAATTGAAGAAGATTAAGAAGAATAAGAGAATGGATCGGTCGAAACTTTGGAGAGAAAAAGGGGTGCAATTATTTGAGAGTTATGAAAGTGTGAGAATAAAACAAACCCTAGCCCCTTTTGTTTTTGAGTTTGACCCGATCTGACTGGGGTTACGGTGCAACCTTCCACTTGCGGCGCAATGCCCCTTAATTTTTTTTGAATTTTGATTTATTTTTTTTTCGATTTTTTTCTGAAACACAATACTCATTGCGGCGCAACAACCTCATGCGGCGCAATCAAACAGAAAATTAAGTTGCGGCTCAACATAGTGTGCTGCGGCGCAACAAAAATGAAGCATTGCGGCGCAACTACAAGTTGCAGCGCAATCGGTCCCCCCCACACTTACCTTTGTAATTTCCTATGAAACGACTTAACTGAACGCGTGAGAATGGCACCAACCTGCAATCTTTATTAAAAACACATTACCAATCAAATACAAACAAAATTATCGAAAACAAGAAACACAGGTTGCCTCCCGCGAAGCGCTTAATTTATTTACGAGTCCTTAGCTAGACTCGATCATCATTTACTCATTCAAATCAAACAACGGGAGCTCCTCAAAAGCAACTCCCTCCACAGCTTCTTCCTCATGATATAGCTTCAACCTATGACCATTAACAATAAACGACCCTCCATTCTTTTTAAACAATTCAATATAACCAGACGAATACACGTGCTTAATTTCATAGGGTCCTGTCCAACGAGAGGTCAATTTGGGTTGCTTAATTTTGAACTTTGACAAAAACAATAAGACCTTATCTCCTACTTTAAAGTCTTTCCTACGAAGCTTTTTGTCATGCCAAACCTTGGTTCTTTCTTTGTACAACATGGAACTATCATAGGCACCTAATCTAAGCTCATCAAGCTCATGCAATTGTAAAAACCTATGTTCACCTGCTTTTAACAAATCCATGTTACAATTCTTTAAAGCCCAATATGCCTTATGTTCGATTTCAACCGGTAGGTGACAAGTCTTGCCATAAAGAAGCCGATATGGTGTAGTACCAATAGGCGTCTTATAGGCGGTCTGAAATGCCCATAGAGCATCATCTAACTTTTTAGACCAAATTTTCGGGTTATCTCCTACAGTCTTTTCTAAGATTCGTTTTAAGGCACGGTTGGTGTTCTCAACTTGACCGCTAGTCTAAGGGTGATAAGAGGTAGAGAAACGGTGAGTAACACCATACCTCTTTAGCACCTTGGCCAATTGATGATTGGCAAAATGGGTACCACGTTCACTAATAAGGGCTCTAGGAACACCAAACCTACAAAATAACCGCTTCAAAAAGTCTATGACTACTCTAGCATCATTGGTGGGTAAAGCCTTGGCTTCCGCCCACTTGGACACGTAATCAACAGCAACTAAGATATAAAGGAACTTATTGGAAGGTGGGAAAGGTCCCATGAAGTCAATTCCCCACACATCAAAGACTTCACATACCTGAATCATCTGTTGGGGCATTTCATCCCTTTTGTGATGTTACCTTGTCGCTGGCAAGAGTCACAAGTCTCCACTAACGTTTGAGCTTCCTTGAAAATGGTCAGCCAGTAGAAACCTGCATCATAAACTTTCTTACCGGTTACAGACGGTCCATAATGACCACCGATAGGACCATAATGACATGAATCCAAAATCTTCCGGGTCTCTGCACCGGACACACATCTCCTGATCATCCCATCTGCACACATTCTAAACAAATATGGTTCTTCCCAAAAGTAATGTTTAATCTCAGAAAAGAATTTCTTTTTCTGTTGATAAGACATTTCTTTAGGAATCACATCTGTACAAAGATAGTTAGCAATGTCTGCATACCATGGTGCTTCCTCAACATCAACCTGCATCAAATACTCATCAGGAAATGCATCATCAATATCATGCTCTTTCAGCTCCTCAAGGTGAGGGTTTTCGAGCCTACTTAAATGATCGGCCGCCACATTTTCAGCCCCCTTTTTGTCCTTAATCTCAATGTCGAACTCTTGCAAAAGCAAGACCCAACGAATGAGACGGGGCTTGGCATCTTGTTTCGAGAACAAGTACCTTAATGCGGAATGGTCGGTATACACAATAGTCTTGTTAAGGACCAAGTAGGGACGAAACTTATCAAAAGCATAAACTACAGCCAGCAATTCTTTCTCAGTCACAGTATAATTTTGTTGAGCCGGGTTGAGGGTCTTGCTAGCATAGGAAATGGGACGGAATGTTTATCCTCCCTTTGGCCTAAAACGGCCCCTAAGGCATAGTCGCTAGCATCACACATTAACTCAAAGGGTAATGACCAATCGGGTGTAGACATAATAGGTGCATTGGTCAATTTATCTTTAAGTGAGTTAAATGCATCAAGACACTCTTTATCAAAATTAAAAGGGACATCCTTTTCCAACAACTTGGTCATTGGCCGGGTGATTTTTGAAAAGTCCTTTATAAACCGACGATAGAACCCGACATGACCCAGAAAGCTTCTAACCGATTTTACATTAGTGGGCGGAGGTAATTTAGCTATAACATCTATTTTGGCTCTATCAACCTCTAATCCCGCCTTAGAAACTTTGTGTCCCAACACAATCCCCTCCTTCACCATGAAGTGACATTTTTTCCAATTTAAAACCAAGTGTGCCCTTTCACACCTTTCCAACATCTTATCAAGACTATCAAGACAACTCTCAAAAGAACTACCAAACACAGAAAAGTCATCCATGAAAACTTCCATGGAAGTTTCGATCATGTCTTGAAATATAGCAATCATGCATCTTTGAAAGGTACCGGGGGCATTGCAAAGACCAAAAAGCATTCTCCTATAGGCATAAGTACCAAAGGGACAAGTGAATGTGGTCTTTTCTTGGTCATTTGGGTTAATGGGTATTTGGAAATACCCGGAGAACCCATCCAAAAAACAAAAGTACTCGTTACCGGTGATCCGTTCAAGCATTTGATCAATAAAGGGCAAAGGAAAATGGTCTTTGCGGGTAGCATCATTTAACTTCCGATAATCTATACATACCCGCCACCCCGTGACAGTCCTAGTGGGAACCAATTCATTTTTATCATTCAAAACTATGGTCATCCCACCCTTTTTCGGCACACAATGCACCGGACTCACCCATGGACTATCCGAAATGGGGAATATGATTCCCGCATCAAGCAATTTAATAATCTCTTTTTTAACCACATTTTTCATGTTTGGGTTCAACCTACGTTGTCTTTGCACTACCGGTTTGATATTATCAAGAAAGTTAATGGTATGCTTACAAAATTCTGGACTTATACCCGGTATATCGGAAATTTTTCAAGCAAAGGCTTTTTTATGGGCCTTGAGGACGGTCATAAGTCTAGATTTCTCATCCTCCAATAATGAGGACAAAATGACAACGGGTAAAAGAGATGTACCTTCTAGATATGCATACTCAAGATGATCCAGCAAAGGCTTGAGCTCCAAGTCGGTAGGAGGACTCTCAACCGATGTTAACACCCGTGTGCTTCCACTAGCCGTGATCTCTTCAAAGGTTTCATCTTCCGGTGGAGTTTCATCAACACTTAATGCCATTATTTCTCTCACCATCTCTCCAACCATAACTTGCTCTTCTCCACTACAAGCAAGCAACGCTTCTCCCTCTTCCATGTCCAAAAAGTCCATTAACTCCGTCTCCAAAGCATCTTCTTCTTCAATCACATCTATCCTGAAACAAGTATCATCAGAAGAGTAAGGATGCTTTAGTGCTCTATCAACATTAAAAATAATCCGGTCATCACCGACCCCTAAGGAAATCTCCTTAGCCTTAACCCGGATGATAGCATCCGCAGTGTTAAGGAATGGGCGACCAAGAATGAGAGGGACTTTAGCGTCCGCCTCCATCTCGAGAATAACAAAGTCGACCGGGAATACCATGTGGCCCACCTTAATTTGCAAGTTTTCCGCTATCCCCGTGGGATATTGGAAAGAGCGATCCGCGAGCCTAATGCTCATGTGGGTAGGAGTCAACTCACCTAAAGACAAAATATACTATAAACAGAATAAGGCATTAAATTAATACTGGCCCCAAGATCGGCCAATGCCTCACACAAATATGCACCAAAAGAACAAGCAATTAGAAAACTCCCTGGATCTTCCAACTTGGGAGGAATCTGATTCTGGATTATTGTTGAACACTCGGCGCTAAGCACAGCAGTCTTCGCCTCTTCAAGCTTCCTTTTGTCACTGATAAGTTCCTTGAGAAACTTAGCATAATTCGGCATCCCTGCAATAAGATCAACTAAAGGAACCGTTATGTTAACCGATTGAATCAAATCAACAAACTTCTTGAAGTTTTCCTTAATCTTCTCTTTCCTCAATCGTTGAGGAAATGGGATCTTCGGTTGATAAGGCTTCACCGTTGGTTTCTCAAGTGGTTTAGATGAAACAGTCGGTGTCTGCACGGCTGGGTTCGGCTCCATCTCAATCTCATCATCAACTGTCTCATCGTTCTCGTTAACCTGCACAAGTGGAGTAGAATCATCAGGTAAAGGATTAGCATAATTATAAGTTTTACCTGCCCTTGTTGTGATTGCATTCACATGCTCATTTCTAGCATTTGGAGGGGTGTATTTCTGCCCTTGTCCTTGATTATTCTGCCCTTGGTTGCTTAGCTGAGGCTTGGGATTCTGCTGAGTATTACTCGGTAAAGTACCGGGTTGTCTGTTAAAATTTCCTAGCCTTTCAAGCCTTCCTTCCAAGTCTTTAATTATGGCTTGATGATTCTTTGCCCCTTGATCCAGCTTGTGCCCGATTCCATCCAATCGAGTGGTCAAAGCATCCAACACAGAACTCACCTTCTTGGACTCTTCTTCAACATGTTCATTAGTTGCTTTCTGGGCACTAATGAAAACATTCACTATCTCTCTTAGTTCTGAATCCGAGCCTTGTTGATTGTTGAACCTACTAAACCTGTTACCACCAAAACCAGCATTGTTAGTATTAAAAGAAGAAGAAGAAGGATAGGAACTACCTGATGGCCGGTTTTGATAACCGGTGTTGCGGTTGAAGTTCCCCTGTTGCTGGTTCTGAACGTAATTAACATCTTGAGATGGTTTTTCGGGGCAATCCTCAGTGTAGTGCAAATCCCCACAATAATCACAACCATCAGCCATAACCTTTACATCCCTTTCAAGGCTCTTGAAGCTGCTTTCTTGGCCATCAAACCTCTCATCCATTCGCTTAGAGAGAGCCTTAACTTCAGCAACAAGTTTTGAATCTTCACTACTTTCAACCTTAGCTACAGTGTTTCTACTGGATCTCTTGGATCGGTCCTCATCCCGGGTTGAGTTTTCCTTGGCCATATCTTCAAGGATCTTGTAACCTTCATTTGGGGCAATGTTATTGATACTACCCCCGAATGCATACCCGAGCTCTCTTTTTGACCTGCTATCCAATCCATCGTAGAAAATCTCAACAATAACTTCAACACCCATGTTATGCCCCGGGCAATTCTTTAGCATCTCTTTGAATCGTTTCCAAGCATCTACAAAATCCTCACCACTTTCTTGAGAAAATCCCCTAATTTGATTCTCTAGCTGCCTTTGAGTTCTTAAAGAATAGAACTCATCAATGAATCCTTCCCTAAGTTCAGCCCAAGTAGAAAAGGAATTATCCGGCAACTCCTTAAACCATGCAGATGCCTCTCCAACAAGAGTCAAAGGAAAAAGCTCTAATTTCACAGCTTCAGCTTGCCCTTGCCCATACTGATATAATCGACAAATCTTTTCAAATCTCTCAAGATGGGCGTAAGGGTCATTTCTTCTAATCCCGTCGAATTTATCCTCCTCGACGCTCTTGAGATGATTACCCTTCAAAGAGAAGTCTACCGAAATCTGAGGAGGACGGATAGCTGTGCCTCGGTTGGCTGGAATATCTCTTCTTCGTTCCCCGTAGGGAATGGTGTTCACATCTGTAAGTCCCAACTTGTTAGATGGTACTACTGAAGACACCTCTATGTCGATGGTGGAGTTACTTTGCAATATACTTACTAAACTGGAGACGACCAGTTAGATAAGTATATACCAAGTTCTAGATAGATTACTTATATAAAAGACAATAAGTAAAGAACAATGCAATAATACAATAACTTGTAAACAATCTTGATGAGACAATATGTAGTTTTCAAAGTGTAATTTATTTATTGATATTAAACAAATTACAAGGTTGATGCGGAACCAAGATAATACACGAATGTAAATATCCTAACAACCTATGAAATACAATTGATCTATACTCGAATTTCTCTTCTACAATCGAAACACTTAAAGTAGTGAAATGTTCCTTTTAGCGATTGAGAGAATATTGCACAAGTTCACCAAGAATATTGCAGGTTTGCAAAGTATGAAGTTATTCGTTTGTGTGTGAAATAACTTTGAGAGAACGAATACTTGATTTCTTGGTTGTGCAATGACTTGTATTTATAGGCAAAGTTAACATTGGGATGTTAACTTTAGCCGTACAAATGTGGTTGGAAGCATTTAAGGAATAGCATTTAATTCCTTAAAAAGTGTTGTAAAGTCGCATGTTACAGTGACTTTACACAACCACCTTTATGTACCTTTTAATACTTAAATAATAAGATAAGGCTTATTATCCGGGTAAAGGTACATAAAGTATACAAGTCAATTCCTCGTAATCAGTGTAAAGCTTTGTAAGGGCTTTCCACTGAAGGTCTCCAGTTTGTAACTGACTAGAATGTCAACTGGGCTTCGCTGCCATTGCCATTCTCTTTCTTCCATTTGTTGTCTTCGACTTCAACTGGAATGTTTCTTCAACTTGGTCAGTTCTCAACTGGAGGAAGTCTTCAGTTGCGTTGACTGTACGGTGCAACTGGACTTCAATATATTTCTCGACAAATCTTCTTGGTCACCAGTTTACTGGTCACCAGATGCAACTAGTGAACTGGTCAGTGTAAACTGGTGACTGGCCAGTTCCAGGTGAACTGGACCTAACAAATTCCCCCTATTTGTCTAGAAATATAGTCTAAGTCTTTTCTAGTTTTGTATCTATACAAGTGTGAACTATAGAGACTTGTTTGATTTAAATCTATCTAAGATATCTAGGGCATTTTTATAGATCAATAAATGCCTTAGGTTTTCTTTTGTGTTTGTTAGATTTTAATCTTTTATCTACCTTGTGGTTACAAACTGGTAACTTCTTTTATACAAGGAGTGAAATTTACACAAGTTACAACAGAATGTACAACAAATTACAAGAAGATAAAAATGAAGAAAGAACTTAAACTGATGGCCCTTCGCCAGTTCTTCTTCTTTTGGTCACAAGAGAAATAGGTTGAGTGTCTTCAGGGTCAATATTCAGCCTTTGCTCCAGATTCTCTTTATGTTGAATCTTGCCCTTTAAGAAATTTACCCATGCCTTCTCAAACCTATTCTTTTGTGCCTTCGCATCCAGCACCTTTACCATCTCGACCCATTCACTGAACCCAAACTGCAACACACCAGGATCATCAGTTCTCACTAGTGGCCCACCAGCATACTTTACTTCAACTCGAAAGACCTTGGTGCCTGGCTTAATTGTGATATTGACATTTGTGATAGTACCACCATGTCTTCTGGTTGACATGATCTGGGAGTAGTAGTTTCTTGCTTCAGTTTCATTAGTGATTTTAATACTCCCAGCACCAGCAGCCAGTACGGCGGACTTAATGTCTTCATTTGTTACCTCGCCAGTTGGTTCAACGAATGTGCTAAGATCAGCATCCCTGGCAGCTTTGGTCAGTGGTCTTCTAGGTTGTGGAACCCTTCTTGGTGGATTCATCACTTCTTTCACAACCTTCTTTACATTGGCAATTCTTTTCAGAATCCCACTGGCCCTTAACTCCTTAGCCCTCTCCAAAGAAATGTTTAAGCTTCTGGCATCAAATTCAGCCTCATCCTCATGATAGTGTCTTTCCAGTTCAACATCTAGCATTTCATTTAACTGGTCAACTATCCTAGGATTATTCTTTACACTGAGATACTCCTCCTTAGTGATACCTAGAAGATTGGCATCACTCATATCTAGCAAGTTCAATTGTGTGAGATGTGCCCTGGCTTCAGCTTGGTTCCTTTGTTTCATTTTCTTTCGTTCTTTAACACTATCACCAAGTCTGGCCAGTCTTCTACTATCACTGTCTGAAACTGGAGGCAGTACATCAACATTACCAGTCTCAAGCATTTCCATTTCAGTGGCCGGCTGGGCTTCATCAGTTGCTTTGCCCTTTCCCTTATCCAATACATTCCCCCTTACACTAGCATCACCAGTTTGCTCACCAGCATCAGTACTGGTAGCTAAGCTTAATTCCCTTCTTGGTAGAACTGGTGGTGCAAGGACTGTACTTCTTTCCCCCTTGGCAGCATCGAGACCTGCCCTAATAGCTTCCCATTCAGAAGGATGTGATGGCAACCGGTCAAGAGGCTGCCACGACTGCATGTCCTTGCACTCTTTAAATATCCCACACATCATTCGGAAGGACCTCCAAAGGTGGCTGGTTTCTTTAGACTGGGCCAAGACATTTGCAACAACTTTGTCTTGACCAGTTTTTAATTCATTGAAAACCTTTGATTCTTCATCAATACCAGCACCCACCTTTTCCTTCAAAGCATCATCCCTCTTCTTCAAATCCTCCACTTCATTGGCCAGTTTATTCAATGTTTTAGTGTGAAGAGATACTTGGGTGCTCAAACCTTCAATGCTGCCCCTCAACTGGTTGATCTCACTGGTAAGTGGGGCCAGATCAACCTGAGGAGTGGCCAGCTTGGTGATCTCAGACATCACCCTTTCAACCAAACGCTCTTCTCTAGCACCCAACATATCCTCCATCTTCTGACCAACTGAAGATACCATCTGCTCACCAAGGCCAGCTAAATCTAGGCCAGGTCTCTCAATTAGTTCCTTGACCTGCCTTTCAATTTCCTTCAAGTCTACTTCAGAAGTTCTGACAGTATTGGTAAGTAGACTTGAGATAGAACTGGTGACCTTGGAGTGAGTTAGGTCAAAGGCTTCCTTCAATGTACCTGCCAAATTATTACTGCCAGTGACCAACTCATTCAATTTATTAAACACCAAGTCCTCATTTAATGAGAACTTGTTTATCCCCAGATCAACCACCTTGATATTTGTCAATGAGTCTTTGTGGTATCTGGAGAAGGACTTGGTGTTCTTCTCAAGTGTCTTCTGAATCTCCTCCACCCTGGTTAGAAGGTTTTGGAGATCGGATTGTATAGAGACAACTTGAGTGTCCAGTGACAAAGAAGAAGGTGTCACTGGACCACGAGCAGTTACTACTGGAGCAACTGGAGGAGGCAAACTAATGGAAGTCTCCCCAGTTGTCAGGCCAGCAGTTGAATATATAGGAGGAGTGGTAGAAGAAGAAAGGATAGGAAATTCAATGTGTTGTTCATGCTGAGAAAGCTCAGGTGTGAACAACGGCGACGGTGGTGGGGGCATTTCTCGAGCAAAGGAGAATTGCCCAGTTGGTGAAGGAGCGGTATATATTGGTAAGGAAATATTTGTAGGCACATTATGCTCAGATGGGGAAAGTGAAATTGATGCGTCTGGAGGGCAGACTGGAGATGAAGGGTCTTGTGCTTGTACAGAAGCACCAAGAATCTCCAAGTCTGTTTCAGTACCTT
Organism: Erigeron breviscapus; assembly: GCA_034093135.1. Lineage (NCBI taxonomy): Eukaryota > Viridiplantae > Streptophyta > Magnoliopsida > Asterales > Asteraceae > Erigeron > Erigeron breviscapus. Next base: position 158,326,584 of record CM067167.1, on the reverse strand, counting down.
CTGAATCCGAAGATTCAATAAGGATTTCCTCGTCGTTAACACCCATGTCCAGATCCATGAATGTGACAGAGGGCTGACCAGTTACCTGGGCAGACTCCAGATGACCTTCCCTAGTTTCCTGGATGGGTACATCTGTTGATGGATCAGATACCGAAGTATCGTCACCAGGGATAGACGTGATAGGAACGGCTTGAGTTATGGTTGTTCTATCATCAACCACAACTGGAGACGAACTGGAGGGTCCCTCATTATTTTGAGGCCCGCCCAGTTGTCTTTCTGGTTCACTTTCCAAAGGTGCACCAGTTTTAGCAAACGCCAGCTGCATCTGCTCAGGAATTTCAACCTCACCAGCTTCAGACACTAGTGAGTCTAGATTCCTCAAAACATCTGGCCTTGTGAACGAAGAGTCTGTATTTCTATACTCTTCTTCACCCAGAATCTGCCTGAAACATAAAGAAAGAAATCTGGAAAAGGGGATACAAACACCCCTTGAGCCTTTCAGCTTTTGCACAAGACTCCTATACAATATGTCAGCAAAATCCACCCTCAACCCCTTCCACAAACAATAAGCCATTTCAGCTTGTGAAGAGTTGATCTGGTCAAGACCACCTGAACTACCACCTAGACTTTCAACCAGATGTACAAAGAAATACCTCCATGAAGGTGTAAGACCCTTCATGGTCATAGCCCCCTTGGTCTTTAAAACACCATCATTGTCCAAGCACTCCTTATGACCCATCTCAAGGAGTACTTGACGAAAATTTACATTTGAGGCTAAAACAACTGGAGACGAACTGGAGGGTCCCTCATTATTTTGAGGCCCGCCCAGTTGTCTTTCTGGTTCACTTTCCAAAGGTGCACCAGTTTTAGCAAACGCCAGCTGCATCTGCTCAGGAATTTCAACCTCACCAGCTTCAGACACTAGTGAGTCTAGATTCCTCAAAACATCTGGCCTTGTGAACGAAGAGTCTGTATTTCTATACTCTTCTTCACCCAGAATCTGCCTGAAACATAAAGAAAGAAATCTGGAAAAGGGGATACAAACACCCCTTGAGCCTTTCAGCTTTTGCACAAGACTCCTATACAATATGTCAGCAAAATCCACCCTCAACCCCTTCCACAAACAATAAGCCATTTCAGCTTGTGAAGAGTTGATCTGGTCAAGACCACCTGAACTACCACCTAGACTTTCAACCAGATGTACAAAGAAATACCTCCATGAAGGTGTAAGACCCTTCATGGTCATAGCCCCCTTGGTCTTTAAAACACCATCATTGTCCAAGCACTCCTTATGACCCATCTCAAGGAGTACTTGACGAAAATTTACATTTGAGGCTAAAACAACTGGAGACTCACCCTCTCTCCAGTAATTGAGGTGAAGAGCATCCCTCAATACTTCAACATCCAAAGTACATTTGATTGTTCCATCCTTTAAAGTGAAACTGATGGAGGAACAATCGGAAGAAAGTGTGGCAGAGAACCAGAACTCACACAAGTAATCATGATACATCTTGCGTGGGTTCCTGGTGAATAAGGGTCCTATTGGAGAATCCTTCAAAAATTTTCTGATTCTTCCAATAAGGGTTTTAGACCCTTGAGAGCCTTGTAGGCTAGCCAATGGATTGTTTGGGTTTAATTTTAGGGCTGCGCTATAAGGAGCACCAGGTGCCTGGGGGACATCTGGTGAGGGATTGTATGGAGCAGTCAAGAGATTTACATCTCTTGAGCGGGATGATTTAGGTGCCATTGAATGAAATTGAAATTGAGGAATTTTTAGGGTTTTGATATTGGAAGCAAAGAGAAGAATGAATTTGAAATTTATGATTGGAAGTAAATGAAGAGAGTAAATGAAGAGAATGAAAAAAAGAAAGTAAATGTGTTATGAAGTAAATAAGGGTATTTATAAGGGGATTCAAGATCCCAATGTAAACCCACAAATCATATTTTATTAAACCAAATATTTTCGAAGATATTTTGAAAATAAAATATAATTTTCCATGTAAGCATTAAATGTTACCATGTCAGCATTAAATGCTACGACGGCTTACTTTACCCATAACCCCACACACTTTTTGTTTTCCCAACACAAACAGTTGTCAAGTACTAAAAATGGTTTCATACACGTCAGATCACGATATCAAGTGGTTTAAAACACTCGAGTATCATCACGTGTCACACAAATTGACCAAGTATTTGTAACGTTATAAAATTAGACAAAGACTGAACCTGGTAACTGGAGGATCAATCCAGTACCAGTTTCCAACTGAAGAGTTCTCCAGTTGCATTTTCAAACAAAAACGAATTTTAGTCAGAAAATTATTTTGAGTCTTTCCCCCTAAAATGATGATCCAGATATCAATTAGTGCCAAGATAGTATCACAAAGGCGTTCGATAGCCTGGCGAGCAAAGATAATCTGGACCTCCTCAACTGGAGAACTTCATCAGTGTCACTGACGCGTTCAATAACAAAGAAAGCTCCAGTTAAGGGTTTAGCATTCCCAGTTCGCTGATGAGATGTTTAAAAGTTTTCTCATCGAGAGGTTTAGTAAAAACATCAGCTAACTGTTTGTCAGTGGGGATGAAATGAATTTCAATATCACCTTTCATAACATGATCACGAATAAAATGATACCTGATGTCAATATGCTTTGTTTTTGAGTGCATCACTGGATTGTGAGAGATAGCAATTGCACTGGTGTTGTCACAAAAGATTGGGGTCTTGGTGTACTTCTGACCATAATCTAGTAACTGGTTTTTGATCCAGAGAATCTGGGCACAACAACTGGCCGCAGAAATGTACTCTGCCTCTGCAGTGGACATAGAGACTGAAGTCTGCTTCTTGCTGGTCCAACTCACCAGTTTTCCTCCAAGGAAATGACAACCACCAGTTGTGGATTTTCTATCAATCTTACAACCTGCATGATCAGAATCTGAATAACCCATTAGATCTAATCCTGAGCCTTTGGGGTACCAAAGACCAAGATTAGGACACCCTTTCAGGTATCTAAAGATACACATTAGATCTAATCCTGAGCCTTTGGGGTACCAAAGACCAAGATTAGGACACCCTTTCAGGTATCTAAAGATCCGCTTTACAGCGTGCAAATGTGATTCTTTAGGGTTAGCCTGAAACCTGGCACATAAACATGTTGCAAACATTATATCTGGTCGACTGGCAGTTAAGTACATCAGTGAACCAACCATACCTCTATAGTCAGTTATGTTAACTGGTTTGCCAGTTGGGTCAGAGTCCAAATTCAATGGTGCTGCAATAGGTGTGTTTTTCGATGGGATTGAATCATATTTGTATTTTCTTAACAAATCTCTGACCGAATTGTCACTTTGCAAAAAGTAAAAGTAAATAAATTTAATCCGGTATGACCGGGGCAGGGTTCGTCGGAAGACGAAAGTAAAAATGATTTTTATGACAATAATATTAAAAGGCATCCATCTTGAATCCGCTTCACAACACGTTCAGATTGCACATAATGAAGTTCAAATTCACTTAAGTTGATAAGATAATCGTGACAAAATAAAGACACAAACTAGTACCACCAACGTTTGTAAAATCATTTCAATCACCTAATTAATCAGTTCCTTTGTAAAAGCCGGTACCACCAATGCTTAAAACAATTTCCCTAATCAACAAGTTTGTTTGACTATCAAATTACCAATTGTATCTATGTGGAGACAACGTGGTACCACCAACCGTTAATCAACACGTTGACAAAATAATTCCTTTTATCAAAATGAGGTTCACTATCATACCATGAACTAGTGACAATTTATTAAAGATAATTAATTGAAATCACACATATGTTCAACTAGTACCACTAACGAAGAACATACATATCACCAACATCATAAGAATAATTAATAAAGAATTAAATCATCAAGATCTCGACACAACGATAATTGAAATCAACTTTTGAATTAATAAAATAGTGCAATCCTTACATATTGTTTCACATCATCAGGATGGATGCCTTTTAATATTATTGTCATAAAATCATTTTTACTTTCGTCTTCCGACGAACCCTGCCCCGGTCATACCGGATTTAATTTATTTACTTTACTTTTTGCAAAGTGACAATTCGGTCACAAAACCCCCCTGTTTACTTGAACTACTTTATTTCAACAATTGCTTACTTAGTCCTTGTGATCGACCTCGGATTTACCAGTTTACTATACTGCATACGATCAGGTTCACTGCCTGTGAGTGTGTTGTAGTCAGTCTTTTGGTAATTTCGTGTTTATAAATTTTATTACTCGATTTCACACATCAGGTAGGGACGATAGATTCCAGACGCGACGTTGGGAGACATGTCCATGGTGTAAAAAGATCCAAGGAAGAAACGAAAGTTACAATCCCAGCAATAGCGGAGCAAGATAAAGAAGAAGGAATCGCGATAACCCCAGCATTTCCGGAGCAGTTGGTCGCAATAGGGAAACAATTACCAAAGGAATTCAAACTGAAACTTCGAAAACTACTAGAAGGAAACATGGATGTCTTCGCATGGGAATACTCCGATATGACAGGAGTCCCGCGAAAGATATCGATTCAGGGTGAAGAATTCACAACGGAGCACAGGTTGAATGAACACAAACACTTGACTCCGATCCACCAGAAGAAGAGATCCTTAGCTGCGGAAAGAGATCAGGCTGCACTCAAAGAAGTAGACGAGCTTTTAAAAGCAGGGATAGTAAAAGAGTCGGTATACCCGACATGGGTAGCCAATCCGGTCATGGTAAGGAAAAGCGAAGGGGGGTGGTGAATGTACGTAGACTTCACAAACATAAACAAAGCCACGCCAAAAGATTGCTACCCCTTGCCGGAGATCGACTGGAAGGTCGAATCTGTAGCAGATTTCAGACTGAAGTGCTTCCTGGACGCGTATAAAGGCTACCATCAGATACAGATGGGCAAGGGTGACAAAGAAAAAACATCGTTTTATACCAGCAAAGGAATATATTGTTACACAAAAATGCCGTTTGGTTTGAAGAATGCAGGAGCTACGTATCAGCGATTGGTCGATAAGGCTTTCCAACATCAGTTAGGGAGAAACTTGGAAGCCTATGTTGACGATATGGTCATCAAGAGTAGGAGCGAGGATGAACTGTTATTGGACATACAGGAAACCTTTAACACGCTAAGAAGCATTAACATGAAGTTGAACCCGAAGAAGTGCTCATTCGGAGTAGAAGAAGGAAAGTTCCTCGGATACTACATAACGAAGAAGGGGATACAAGCAAACCCGTCCAAAGTAAACAAACTTTCACAAATGCTCCCACCAACATCCATAAAAGAGGTACAGAGCCTGAATGGAAAGTTGGCAGCGTTGAGCATATTTTTGTCCAGAGGGGCAGAAAAGCAACTCCCGTTCTTCAAACACTTAAAGGGTGCGTCGACAAGAAGACCTTTAAATGGACCATCGAAGCTGACGAAGTGTAACGCCCCTATTTTTCTAAACAATACAAAATGATATCAAAGAACTTAAAGGCCAAAAGGGCGTTAATCTTATTCAAAGTCAAACCAAAATCTAACCAAAAGTCAACCTGACAAATCAAAATAAATACTTCTAAAGCTCGAAATAAACTCTAAGGCAAGGGTGCTAAGTCCACTTCATTCTACTCTCTTCTCTCGTTCCCAAAGCCCTCCTGATAACCTGCCATATAAGAAAGAAAAAGGAATACGCCTGAGCAAAAAGCTCAGTGAACGGATATGACAAAAGCAGAAATATAATATGAAATGCGGAGACGTATATTTAAAAAAAACAAAACTTATTACCTTAATAAACTTATTTCAAATCAAAGTACATATACGTATAGTTTCACAAATGCCTTATAATCAACATACCAAAGTATACTATAAAACAAAGCTTCATAAAATAATGCACATAAGAGTCAAACAAAATTACTTATCAAAGGGCCGAATGAAATCATAGGGTAGCTACTCCACTAATCATTCATTTTTGGTGCGAAACGCCTCGTATGACACTACGATAAGCATCCACCGTCAAACTTATCAAAATATACCTAGGACCGATCCATACGCCTCCTATCAAAATATAATATCAAAGTGCACATAACCACTCGGTGGTCATCAAAAGGAGACGTCGTAGATCAAATCAAATACACCGCTACGGCCGGTGCCACGTCATCGGTTCACAATAACGCGCCCATGGGACCTCCATGGATAGGTTACTCTTATATGCATATCTTAAGAAACCGTTTTGACCAACTTATATACATAAATATATCCAATATGTTTTTAAGAGATAAAAATGAATTTTTGGACAATTACAGTAACTAAAAATATATATTTTAAGATATTTAAATATAGACATAAAATCACATCTCCGTCCACCCAATTTTCACAAAATTATAATGGAGTCACTTATAAATTTTCGGGCCAATCAATATGTTAGGTCGGAAATCGACCAAGTATAATTTGTTCAGAAATAGCTTGAAGTTTAGTGAAGACGTCTGTACAGAATTCTGAGATGTCTCAGAATTCCTTCACTGAAGCTTCACTTCAGTTCAGATCAAGGCAAATCTGAAGCATTCATTCTGAAGTATGAAGAAGAGAATCATCTCAGAAGCGAGCAAAGAGTGATTCTACCAGATCGAAGACTGAAGCATCTCAGTATAAAGTATTAACAACACTTTACACTGATTACGAGGAAGACTTTATACTTTACATATCTTTACCCAGTTAATAGATTTATCTATTAATAAAAGGTACAAGTTAAAAGTATAGGTTTGGAACATAGTACTATAAGTCACATCAACTGACTTATATACTCTTCCTTTTATAAGCATGTAAGGAATTAGGTTTAATTCCTTAAATGCTTACAACCACATTTGTACGATCTTGTCCACATCATCATGGACTTGGTCTATAAATACAAAGTCTTCTCACAACTTGCAAAGAGCTTGAAACTTTAGCATTGCAACTTGTGAGATATACTCTAAGTAAACTTACGAGTATTTCCAAGTTATTTAGATCACTTGTTTTTCAGGATTGTTTAGATACTTACACTTGGGTGTTTATCTTTGTTCCGCAACAATCCTTTTATTTGTTTATACATCAATAAATCAAATACATTGAAAAGAAAACAACGTGTCTCAATGCTACATACTTGATTATATTTATATATATCTTTATATAGTTTCTGCCATTTGTTCTTGCATTTTATATCTAGTCAATTGTTTCTTGTTATCCATATCTGGATCGTAAACTGAACTTGTCCATCAAGATCAGTTGTACTTGCCAGTCGGGTTTAATTAACCATCTATATTTGGGACTCACAATTGGTATCAGAGCAGCAAGGTTGAATTTTATCAATTCATTAACCTTTGATCTGCATAGATGGCTGACTTTGAACAAGAACGACCTGACCCTAATAATGCTACCCCACCCTCTCATCAACAACAATATACCATCACACAATGTTCACGTACACTTTCCAAATAATCCTGTTCCCAAGTTTGATGGGAACAGTGAAAACTTTCAAACATGGAAAGCGTGCATGCTTAAGTATATTGCTGGTGTTGAGAGACATTTACCAGATATCTTAAAAGAAGGACCCTTTGTCCCTATGAATGCTTCTACTGTTGTCAGAAATGCCGATGGGACTCCTAGGCAGTCACCTAAGGAGAAGGATCATTGGTCTGAGGAAGATCATAGACTTGTAGACCTGGACACCAAGTTACAAAATATGATTTTATACGCTGTTCCAGAATCCCTTATGCCCACTCTTGTTTTACTTGAAAATTCCAAATTAATGTGGGAGGAACTAATGACACAGTTTGAAGGCACGAATGAGACAATTGTCACAAGAAAAGTTGCTTTAAACAAAAGATATGAGTCTTTCTTTGCTATCCCTGGGGAGTCTTTAACTCAAACCTACATCAGATTTACAAATCTGGTAAACCAACTGAAAGCCCTGGGTGTAACCAAAGACAAAGAAATTTTGTTGGAAAAATTTTGTGACATTTTACCTTCTAAATGGGAAAATTTAATCTTGGTCTTGAGACAAGGCAAAACCTTGCATAGTCATACTCTTGCTTCCCTTTATGGAGCCTTCAGATATACTAAAGAGAACAAAGCTGAAAGAGCCTTGGCTGAGCAGGATGCCAAGAATCATGTTTCTACCAGTTCTAGTACGGTTCAGTATTCTGAACCACATAGTACTGCTTTACTATCTTCTGAGAGTGATGTATTTGACTCAATGAAGAAGATGGTTTCTGAAATGTTAAAAACCGGTGTCTCTGCTAATGTCACTCATGATTGTGATGAGAATGACAATGATGATCTGGTTGCCATGCTGGCTAAAACGTTCAATCGTTTTAAGGCCAAATCAAATCGATCTGGCAAACCTTTGCTTCCAGTGCTTCTATTGACAAGTCCAATCTTGAATGCTTTAAATGCGGCAAGAAAGGACATTTCATGAAGGAATGCAGATCTAGTCAACCATCATCATCACAATATGCTCCTAACCATTCTATTTTTCAGAAGTCTGATGACAGCTATAAGGCCAAATACAAGAAGTTAAAGGCACATATGGCTCTTCTGGCACAAGACAACTCAAGCAACAGTTGTATGATTGCCAAAACTAAAAAATGGGAAGATTCTGATGAATCATCTGATGATGAAGAAGAAGTTAGGGACATGTGTTTCATGGCACAAGAAGATCAAGGTCATTTGGTCAAAACCGATGTTGAATCTGGTCGCTGGCTAGATATTGTGATGAAAAAGGTCAGTAATTTTGGCTATGAAGAAAATGAGGAACACAAACTGGACCTTTTGGTTCTGTTAGAGGCTGACATCTCATTTGTTGAGACAGTGCGTTCAGAAAGCTTAAAAATGTTTGAAAACAATACTTCTGAACTGAACGCCAGTCAGGCTAGACTAAAAGAACTGAAAGATGTTCATTTGGCTCTAAAAAGTTATCAGTCTATGGTTGCCACTTTAGAGTTGGAAAAAGAAGAGTTAAAAACCATCCTTGAAAAGAACAGAAAATAATTAAATCTTGGATGAGTGCACCAAAACCAGATGCTGCAATAAAAAATACTTTTGCAAATCAAAAAACAACATATGAATCTGGTAATCTTCACATGGCATCTATAATCACTGATTTAGATGCACTTCCAAAGGAAATGAAACCTGAAATTATTTTTCCTAAAGTTGGCAAACAGAAAACTGTGACTGATAGGGCCCAGGAACAATCTGAGGGTAAATCTGAAACAGCTCAGACAACTGGTTCAGAAAGAAAGGCTAAAACCAAAAAGCCATCCCTCAGACTTCATCTAAGGTCTCTAAAGGCCAAAAGAAGAAGAAAAATATCTCCCCCACTGAGCCTTCTACCTCAGATTCTGGTAAGGCTCAGGTGTCTAATGAAGAATCAATTTTGTTAAGGTTAGAAGTCAATTTCAACTATTGGCTAGACAAGTGCAGAGTTGTAATGCACGTTTAAAAAATGTTGAAACTCCTCCTCTTCAACCTAAACAAAACACAAAACCTTTTTCCAAGCAAACCAAGAAGAAATCTGAAAAGAAAAAGGTTGAAAACCCCATCAAACCAACTATTTTTCTGTCATCTGAAATAATGACTGAAATCCCCTTTGATCCTTCTGTTCCTCATAAACCAAAGAAATCTGAGACTGATAAGGGAGAGTCTAGTGAACCCATCCATAGATGGGTTCCCAAAAAGAACTAATCTTTGTTTGTGTGCAGGGAGACCGAAAGAAGAACATATGGTTTCTGGACAGTGCTGCTGGCCGAACCATGACTGGTTATCAGACCCTGCTAGAGGAATATAGGGTGCAAGAGGGGCCCTCAATTGTTTTTGGAAATGATGGTAATGGAAAACTGAGGGATATGGTGTGGTGAATAATGGTCAAGTCAAATTCACACGAGTTGCATATGTGAACGGTTTGAAATATAACCTGATCAGTGTCAGTCAACTATGTGATGATGGCTTCAAGGTTTTATTTGATATTTCACAAGGCACCATATTCAACAGAGATGGAAAG
>CM067167.1:158264425-158315547 GCA_034093135.1 Erigeron breviscapus | reverse complement strand
TAGTATTGGGGGAAAAAAAAAAGATCTAGGAAAGATTGACAGCCCGCAACGATTACATACGATTAAACTCCAGTCGTCTCAAGAGGTGAGCGACATTCGTAACCTTTTTCTTTTTCGAAGTTTCAAATCACAAGAAATGTTAGGGCACAGAGCAATGGATGCCAAAAAAAAGGTCATGATGGAACCAGATGGACTCTCACAAATTGTGCGTCTCCGCGAAGCCATCCTTACCGTCAAACCATTCATTTTATCACCGCATGAACGAGCAAACTTCGAGGACGAAGTTTCAGTTAAGGGGGTAATGATGTAACAACCCTCAATTTCCGACTAGGACAATTTACTTAGACTTATCTAGACATCTATCCCTAGAGGTTTATTAAGAGAATTGATCTTCTAGCCATTTAAGGCATAGTGATAATTGCCCTCTAGTTCAATGAAATACCATAGATGACTAGCTATCTTAGATTTGCCATAAACAATAACTATAATCATTCAAGACAATCTCAAGCTATAAATTTGTTCTAATTGAACTTGGTGAAATGTCAATGAACCAAAAACTTCATTTCAAGAAGTCAAGTTATATAAATAATAATGTAAGACTCACAACTTGTGACAAAGCCAATAAATCTTACAAAATGTCCAACAATTTAATCACCAAGACAATTTAAGTAAATGTGACATGAAAATAAAATGACTATCTCATAATATATTCATAAATCAAAATGTTCATAAAAGTGCTTGAATAATAATAATAAGTATATATATGTCTAATATAAATACAAGTTTATAAATAATGGGATTAAGTAACAATTTTAAAACACAAAGGTATGTATATATACATATATATACACGGCACACATATAGGTATATATCCACAAATTTCTTGGAAACTTTAAAAGCTAGTAAACCTTTTTAATACATGCACCTATACATACAATACATATACATACATATTTTACCTACAAAACTAAATACCCTTTTCAAATTTTAAACAAAATTTCGGCCAACATCCAAGACACCCAACCCACACTCCACCAATCCCCTTTCAACTAGCTTTTAATCCATTATACAACTTCCAACCCAAGCCTCTATCCCAACACCCCACTTATTCTTTCACTCCCCAACTTTCAATTCATTTTCACACACAAACCTATCTCTCTTTCTCTCATTTTTTCTCTCAAATTTTCTGCACTTTTCCTCCACATCCTTCTTCATATTTTCGGTTCATATATAACCCAAAATGGGGATTAAATCTTAACTACATCAACTATAATAATAATGGATCAAGCTAGATCATTCAAGGGAGTGTTAAGGCAAGCTAAGGAGCTCATTTTGGTGCATCTTGGTCGTGATTTGGCTGCCCAAAACAGCCCCATAGCCGAACCCATCAAGGTTGATTTACAAAACTATTTACTAGTTTACATCTTCTATTGTTTCTATACTAAAAGATCTTTACCAAAAACCATGTTTTTCTTTGATTTTCTTCTTGAAAATACACTTAATGAGGGCATGTTGATAGAATCTTTCCTCTCATGCCATTTCATGTCAAGATCTAGAGGAAAGATTCAAGGATTCAACTCAAACAAGACCCAAAAGTGATGGTTCATGAGAAAGCTTTCAAACTAGTTGATGGATCTTCATAAAATTCGATTTTGCGTTGGTATAGATGGAACATATTTTCTGTGATTTTCATAACTGAACTTGTTTTTATGTCGTATAAAAGATTTGTTAAGAGATTTGTTCATAGAATGGCTAGATGGTTACATGCATTCACTTTTTGGATGATTTTTGTAAGAACTATATTTTGTTGATTAAGTTTTGTATAAATTCAGTTTAATATGATGAAGAATGATCTTGAATATGTTTGAAATCAGTGAATATTGATGTTATAGTGATACAAAAGGAGTGTTAATCTTGTAAATGATAAACTTAAGTGTTAATAAAGCAAGAAAGGTCATTGGTGAGTTGATATAATCAAAAACAAATCTGACAGAATCCATTTTCTGTCTTGGGACGGATAAACGGATCATGTGAGGGCAGATTCAAGAAAAACGTTCAAGATAAAAGTTGTATATGAACGAGTTAAGTTTAACCACCAACTGGAATCACTCAAAAATACTGAACCAAACAAAAGATATGATTTTTCTACTAAAACTGGTCAAAACTGCATTTTGTCTGAATATTTTATCAACTTTAACAATTTTTATCTCCTAATCCATAAGGTTCCAGGAGGCCATACTTGGTGGAAAGTAAGTACAATGTGTCCTAAACTTAAAATAAAATCATGAAATTTTTATTAAGAGCAAAACCCAAAGAACTTTTATAAAACTTTTGAGTATGCAAAACAGTGACTGTTTTGACCACTTCCATTTATAAAAATATTTAGAGGTAGTAAACATTCTTTATAAATTAAGCTAAAAATTACAAAATAAGTGGACACATATATGTTATTTTATAAAAATCAGGAGGGTCCAAATAATTCGGTTTAACCCCAAAACAGTAGCCAACATTTCATAAAAATGTGAAGTAAAAACAGAAAATTCTGAAGTAAACCAATAATTTGTGTAATGGGCTAAAAGATACACTAAGGACCATAATGAGCTAACCCGGCCCAAATAATAAACCAATTGAACCATAAATCAGTAGGCCCACTTGGACCAATAAACCATGTAGCCCAATAACCAATATAACCCATTAAGCATCTAGCCCAAATAAGGTTAAGCCCAATAACTAAATGAAGCCCATGACACTTAGGCCCAATTGGTGATGACCCTTAAACGAATTTCATAAACCCGGATAATCATAAGACATATCGAGAAGTATGTGAGTTTGAAAGATAAGCGAAATCAAAGTAACACAAAAGATAATTAAGTGGAATGGACATAAGTAATTACGTTAACCAAACTATAAATTGATATCACAAATGCTAATTCGTGCTAAAATCGGTTACACATCAAATGATGAATAAGGATAATATAACTTAATATGGCATTCTCATATGATAACCTAAGATGCCAAACTAAACCACAAATGAAGGCAAGTTACCGAAATTCTAACAACTTATAACTACATGTATAATGAAAGTGACCTTTTACACCATCACTCTCTACAACAAAAAAGATACGAATATTAGCAATACACTTGGATTCCTTAATTGATGACAACTTAATGATAGTGGCATTTCTAAGGTTTAAGATAGGAACTTATGTGTATTAGTCCTCTCGTAGGGATAGTCTTGGCTTGAAATGTGATTGAGGAATATGACGGATATATGATCAAGGAAGCGATAGATGGGAAGTACCCATTTTGGATAAGTGAATATATTATGCGGCATATCAAGGTGAGTCATAGCCCCCTTTCAAACTCTTTTATATGTTTTACTTACGGGGTGAAAAGCATGATTAATTAAAATGACTTTCTCTTATGAAATGATTCTTTGAAATAATGATAATGATATGAGAATTATATTGTATGTTCAACGTGTTATATATTATATGATGAGCTTGAGTACTGTCAAACTGTTTCACCTCGGTACACTACTATTAACTCTTCGAGAGGCCTGTATTGAGAGTTGCGCAACTAGGACTTGTCCCCTCACCCAACGAGTAACGGTGGGATGTTTGGTTGCCTTTGTGACGACCTTCATTCCCAGTCCGACCACGCGGTGCTCTAGCTACTATATCAGTGGTCATGCCACGCCCCCTTCTATTATTGGTCGTATCCATGGCACGACCCCTTTATTATTATTATTGCACATGGTTGACGGCATGTGCTTCTTATTATCTTGGACATAACCGGTTTTAGTAGTGGCTCAAGAACAATCTCATCAAATTATGTCATGGTAGTCTTACCATTGACCAAGTGTTATTGATATTATTTGTGAATATTATGGATTGAACATATGGTTGGGTATTGGACCTTATATGGAATCTTGAAAGTTGTTGAAATTGGCGATATTGAAATATTGATGACCGAACGGTTTTGGTATGATGTATGATTAATCGAATTATATACTTTTCTCTCACGATAAATTTGACAAATGAGAGCTTTATTACTTACCATGGACTCTCAACTCTTTGAAATGACGTTATGGTATTTCGAAAACTTGATGGTGTGATAATGAGAATTTTGCCGATCATGTGGTTTGGGTATGTTGATATCTAATAACATGTTTTCTAAGTGTTTAAAATGGTTAAATAACGAAATTTACTTAAAAACCTATGCACTCACCAACTACGTTTTCGTAGTTGACGCTTTTTCTTCATGCTTTTCAGGAGTTAGCATTAGCTTTGAGGAATTGTATGCATCATGACTGTTTGCATTGCACTTTGGAGTCAAAGATCAAACCTTGTGATGGGCAATGGAATCCGCCTTGATCATTGTAGTATACTATTTCACGTGCTTGTTATTTGTTTCGTGAACTTAATATCCAAGTATGGTGGACGCATTTGTACTTGGAAATTGGTTCACATGCTTGTACATTTGTAAATTCTTTTTATCAAATAAAGCTATGATGAATGTTATTTATAATCCTTTGTTTTGAATACTCGACTTTCTGTACATCTCATTGTTCCGCCTTAGTTGGGGTGTTACAATCATAGCATCTTATCGTATTAACAACTTATACATTTCAGTTTATCATTTCCCTTATTTCATCATAACATCATTTTATAACATAAACATATCATCATTTCATCGTAGCATGCATAAGCTTACCGTTCATCATCAATGGTAACGTAATCATTCCCATAGTAACCTCCCATTCATTCCCGAATACATATAAACATACAAACATTCATTTGGGGAAGTTAACTTATGAAAACCTTATATTTTGTTGTCCCTCATGTGGTAAAAGATGTTATCTTACCTGGGTACAGCTAAACAATGAGTTACGTAGGTCTTACAGTGCTTGCTAAGTGCTCCCGACAACCTAGAACGAGTATAAGATCGAAATATAAGCTAAACGAAACGTTTTGTGAAATCTGGGCATGTGGTGCGCCGCACCTGCCAAGTGGTGCGTCGCACAAACCCTTCAGAAATTTCAGATCACCTATAGGTGCGCCGCACCTACCCTTTGGTGCGTCGCATATCGGGCTTCTTAAGAAAATCAAATTCCCAAAACTGGGCTATGGTGCGCCGCACCACTCCCTTGGTGCGCCGCACCTGGGGTGCAGACCAGCCCAAACTGGGCAGTGGTGCGCCGCACCACTCCCTTGGTGCGCCGCACCACTCCCTTGGTGCGCCGCACCACCTGGTGCGCCGCACCACTCCCTTGGTGCGCCGCACCACTCCCTTGGTGCGCCGCACCACTCCCTTGGTGCGCCGCACCACTCCCTTGGTGCGCCGCACCACTCCCTTGGTGCGCCGCACCACTCCCTTGGTGCGCCGCACACTCCTGGTGCGTCGCACCAACCCTTCAGAAATTTCAGATCACCTATAGGTGCGCCGCACCTACCCTTTGGTGCGTCGCATATCGGGCTTCTTAAGAAAATCAAATTCCCAAAACTGGGCTATGGTGCGCCGCACCTACCCTTTGGTGCGTCGCATATCGGGCTTCTTAAGAAAATCAAATTCCCAAAACTGGGCTATGGTGCGCCGCACCACTCCCTTGGTGCGCCGCACCTACCCTTTGGTGCGTCGCATATCGGGCTTCTTAAGAAAATCAAATTCCCAAAACTGGGCTATGGTGCGCCGCACCACTCCCTTGGTGCGCCGCACTGGGGTGCGACGCAACTCCAAACTGGGCAGTGGTGCGCCGCACCACTCCCTTGGTGCGCCGCACCACTCCCTTGGTGCGCCGCACCACCTGGTGCGCCGCACCACTCCCTTGGTGCGCCGCACCACTCCCTTGGTGCGCCGCACCACTCCCTTGGTGCGCCGCACCACTCCCTTGGTGCGCCGCACCACTCCCTTGGTGCGCCGCACCACTCCCTTGGTGCGCCGCACCACTCCCTTGGTGCGCCGCACCACTCCCTTGGTGCGCCGCACCACTCCCTTGGTGCGCCGCACCACTCCCTTGGTGCGCCGCACCACTCCCTTGGTGCGCCGCACCTGCCAAGTGGTGCGTCGCACCAACCCTTCAGAATCACCTATAGGTGCGCCGCACCTACCCTTTGGTGCGTCGCATATCGGGCTTCTTAAGAAAATCAAATTCCCAAAACTGGGCTATGGTGCGCCGCACCACTCCCTTGGTGCGCCGCACCTGGGGTGCAGACCAGATCACCTATAGGTGCGCCGCACCTACCCTTTGGTGCGTCGCATATCGGGCTTCTTAAGAAAATCAAATTCCCAAAACTGGGCTATGGTGCGCCGCACCACTCCCTTGGTGCGCCGCACCTGGGGTGCAGACCAGCAACTCACTTGGTGCGCCGCACCACTCCCTTGGTGCGCCGCACCACTCCCTTGGTGCGCCGCACCACTCCCTTGGTGCGCCGCACCACTCCCTTGGTGCGCCGCACCACTCCCTTGGTGCGCCGCACCACTCCCTTGGTGCGCCGCACCACTCCCTTGGTGCGCCGCACCACTCCCTTGGTGCGCCGCACCACTCCCTTGGTGCGCCGCACCACTCCCTTGGTGCGCCGCACCACTCCCTTGGTGCGCCGCACCACTCCCTTGGTGCGCCGCACCACTCCCTTGGTGCGCCGCACCACTCCCTTGGTGCGCCGCACCACTCCCTTGGTGCGCCGCACCACTCCCTTGGTGCGCCGCACCACTCCCTTGGTGCGCCGCACCACTCCCTTGGTGCGCCGCACCACTCCCTTGGTGCGCCGCACCACTCCCTTGGTGCGCCGCACCACTCCCTTGGTGCGCCGCACCACTCCCTTGGTGCGCCGCACCACTCCCTTGGTGCGCGGCACCTACCCATTTGAAAATAAGGCGATAGATATTCTAGCCGGGATGGATCAAGCAGTTTCTGATGGAGTTAATGTAATGTCGATTTCTTTACAGACAGATAACCACGCCAAGCCTTATTTTCAGGATGTAATCGCCATTGCATCACTTTCTGCCGTAGAAAGAGGGATTGTTGTCGTTTGTTCTGCCGGAAATAGTGGACCTAAAACATCTTCAGTATTCAACGGTTGATCCTTTAATCCTTTACCACATGAATCAACCATTCAATCAACCGAATAACATGAAATCGGTAAACGTTTAATCAAATAACCCAACCCAAACCCCATGGCCTGGATTGAAAACTCAACTAAGACTCATAAGATCAGATTTCAAAGATAATATTACCTATATTACCTGTAGATGACTTAGAGGATCCAAGATCTAAACAAAACTTGATCGAATCGGCCCGAAACAATTGGATCTTGAGAGAAACTTGCTTGGAGAAGGGAAGGGGGCTGCTTGGGGGTTTTTCTCACACACTCCAGATCTGGAGAATGACAATTAGGGTAGCCTAATTGTCATACAACCCCTGGCCATCCTTAATAAATTCCATCTTAAGCCCCTCGACTCTTTAAACGTTACTTTGTTGGCTTAACTTTCTCACCGGAACACTTAACGACTTAACGAGCACTTAACTTTCATGACTTTCCTTTAATTACTTTCATTTAACATACTTTAATCATATTATATTAAACGCATAAGCATTTAATCACATAATCCCATTTAGGGCACATAAACTTAACGAACCTAACGTTGACTAACGGTCAAGTCAATAAGTCAAACTCGAAAAGTTTGGGATGTTACATGAAGGGATGTCGAAGGTGCCTCAAAGATGGAAGGGCAAGTCTGAAGAAGGGACGGCTTTTAGCCCGTCGTCTTTTTGCAACAACAAACTGATTGGGGCTAGATCCTTTAGCAAAGGACTCCAAGCAGCAGGTCTTAGTGTCTCCACTGAGTATGATTTTGACTCGCCTAGAGATTTCACGGGACATGGCACACACACATCATCAACGGCAACAGGTAATTTTGTGTTTGGTGCGAGTTTTTTTGGTCATGCAAAAGTCGCAGCGACAGGTGTAGCACCACGGGCATATTTAGCCATCTACAAAGTTGACTGGAAAGGCACCTACCCATTTGAAAATAAGGCGATAGATATTCTAGCCGGGATGGATCAAGCAGTTTCTGATGGAGTTAATGTAATGTCGATTTCTTTACAGACAGATAACCACGCCAAGCCTTATTTTCAGGATGTAATCGCCATTGCATCACTTTCTGCCGTAGAAAGAGGGATTGTTGTCGTTTGTTCTGCCGGAAATAGTGGACCTAAAACATCTTCAGTATTCAACGGTGCTCCTTGGATAATGACCGTAGGTGCAGGGACCATGGACAGGTACCTAGCCACACTAGAACTTGGAAACGGGCTGACGTTCCAAGGAACCACATACTTCCCTGATAGTATTTCTATTACAGATATGCTTTTGTACTATGGAAGTAATGATTCCAAAAAAGCCGGGTGCTTGGATTTGGATCCAAAAGATGTCAAAGAAAAATAGTATTATGTGACAATACTCATGACTTGGATTTTAAAGGGCAAATGAACGCAGCTAGCATGGCGGGTGCATATGGTGCCATCTTCTTAACAGAATCCTTGTTTTTGGACCCGGGGGACTATTCCATTCCAGGTATATTGTTGCATGCTAGTTATGAAACAGTATTAAAGGAATACGCAATGACGGGTAACAGCCCCTTGGTAAAAAAGTTGAAAATTCTGCTGACGAAAAGAGGCCCTGCACCACAAGTGGCTCATTTCTCATCAAGAGACCCGGTCCAATTAGTCCAAGCGTACTAAAGCCCGATATTCTTGCTCCAGGGGTGGATGTGTTGGGTGCGGTTAGACCAGACAAGCCTTCCATGAAAGACAGAGACTATAACTTACGAGTATTAACAGACTATAATCTCATGTCTGGCACATCCATGGCAGCACCAAATATAGCAGGAGTTGTAGCACTTGTAAAGGCTGTCCATCGCGAATGGAGTCCAGCAGCTATTCGGTCAGCTATCATGACAACATCAACCAAAACCGACAACACACATAGACTCATTCAAGACCAACAAAATGGACGCACAGCTACACCTCTAGATTTTGGGGCAGGCCATGTGAATCCTAACCGAGCAATGGACTCTGGGCTTGTCTACGATATGGGCTCACAAGACTACATTGATTTCTTATGTGGTATTGGATATACCGCAGACCAAATGATGACCGTCATAAGAAGAAGCCACTGGAGTTGCAGTGAAAACCAGACTACTGATCTTAACTACCCTTCCTTTATGGTCAATATCGCAACCCAAACCATATTTCCGTATGTAAAGCATTTCAAGAGGACGATAACAAATGTCGGAGATTCTACATCCACCTATAGGGCTGTCTTAGAGGTTCCTGATCGTATGATCGTAAGAGTTGAGCCTGACATTATTCGATTTATAAGCAAATACCAAAAGCAAGACTATGTGCTAAGTGTAGAAGTCGAAAATTATACTTCAAAAGTGACTTACGGATATAAATGATAGATGATAATAACCACACGGTATCCAGCCCGATTGTAGTCATGTGATTAATGCGGTTACTGTATTATCCATCCCGATCGCATCTCTTTGCAGAAGACGGCTGAGCCCCCCTGTATTTTGTTCGTAGTCATTTGTTTTCTTAAGTTGTTACCTTTCTGTTTGATGCTAATGTTTTAATTGGTTAACTTCTTTTTCTATTCTAGGAGAACTTAATTGTATTTTTCTTCGTTAGAATTATTCACACATAAAAGTAGGTTAACGCATTTAAGTAACTCTCAATGCCGTCTTTCACGAGTTTTGAGTCCCAAATACCATTTTCGACGATGTATGAGGCTGCTTTCAGGTTCTACCAAAAGTATAAAAAGGACCTCCAGCCTTGCTGGGCATGAGGATCAAACCCATGACCTCTGTCTCCAGAGATAAGGGCTACAACCACTGATCCAACCCCGTTACTCCCATATATTATTTACATATAAATAAATATTAAGTTATAATGTAAAAGTTTTCATGATTATTTTAATTTAAATGATTTACATGAACTTTTCCTATATGTACATATATATTTTTTTCCAAAGGTTTATTTCAAGAACTAGTATAGAGCGCCGCATATAGCTGCGGACGAATGTTTCGTGGTTAACTATATACACTCCCATGAAGGCCATGATTATTTATTTCTTGTGCTTCGAGTTCAAATCTATAGATTTAAGGTTTAAAATTTGAGTGTTTTGATCAATGACTATCAGTTATCTTTGTGAGGTTTCGGTAGTTTTAAATTATGCAAAACTGACAAAAGTGTCAAGTTCTTAATACTTAATAGAAATAAAAGGAAGTTAAAAGTATCAATGTTTGATAAATTAGTGATAATAATACTTGTAAAGATAAGTGATTATTATGTTGTATTTAAATTTGGACCAAAATTATTTTTATTAAAAATAGTTAAAAAATAAAAACTGGAAAACTTAAAATCCCACCAAACTTTTAGATCGAAATCGGTGGGACTTTGGAATTTGGACCGAAATATCACTAGAAATTTCAGAAAAATTTCTAAACGAAATTTAGACCGCCACTGAATGATCGAAAACTGGACCCCCCTTCAATCTCCATGATATCTAACAGCCACATATTTTCATTCTTCTATATAAACATATATATAGTAAGGTTCATGTGATAACTATCTACAAATAAACTAAAACAGGATTATAGCATCCTTTAATCGACACATGGCGTAATATTTAAGCGACATGTGTCCTTTTGTATCTATTTCCTAATTTATAGTTTCCTGAAACTTTCATGAATAACAAATATCAAAACAAAAACTACAAGAAATTTCTTTAATTGTAATGTTAAGAAAAATATTACAACAAGCTTTGACAAGATATTAATAGACGAAAAAGTTAAACGCTTTCGTCAATATTCCAGTATTACTTTTTATTACGTTGATTTTCATTACATTATTTATATTTAAATTTACCAATTTGTTTTTTCATAATTTTAATCACATTCTTTATATTTGAATTCACCTGGTTTGTTCGTTCATAATTTTTACGTTGATTTCATTACATTATTTATATTTAAATTTACCAATTTGTTTTTTCATAATTTTAATCACATTTTTTATATTTGAATTCACCTGGTTTGTTCGTTCATAATTTTTTTTGAGTTACATGTATTTAATTTTATCATTAATATGTCATAAACAATCCGTATATTTGACACAGGTCTAAGTCCATTACTAAACAAACATCTAATCTAAATCTAAATAACTAAATACAATAACATACAAAAATAGTTACTAAAGCTTTTTTAAAAATCGGGTATGTCTTCTAATAGCATATTGATCGTTATGTTTTCATCATCCAAGTCGTCAAAATCCGGAATAGCTCCAGGAATATCAATCATCGATAGCAACGGTGGATAATCACTTGGACAATAATGATGATCGAACTCTGGGAGCTTGCAACCTTCGAATGATGACCAACTATTCGAATCATCATCATCGTTAATGCTATTAGGGTTGCTAGTTGTATCTTTCACTCCAAGTGTACTTTGTCCATAGATATCCTGTAAATTGTACATATATATTGCACGTTTACTTATAAATTTATTAGTCATATATACTATGTACACACATAAATACGAAAATTAATTAATAAAAATTGTGAGTCGGTACGTACACAAGAAGATTGCCAATTATATAATGTAGGTTTGCCAATGGGCTTTATGATCTTTTTGGTCCTTGGTTTTCTGGGTATACCTTTACTTTCGAAAATCATGAAACTTTTTCCATCTAATTTATTATTGTCGATAGGGTATTTGCGGGGTCTACCACAACCACGTCGAATCTTGAATATAGGTTTCTTTGACATTTCGATACGTATGTTGTATATTGTTAGTTTAAGATTTAATAATGTATAGGATGAAGATCTCGATATATTTATATGGATATAGATCGATAGGTATATGGTAACCGACTAAAGGATTAGATTTATGGTAAAACACGGTTATGTGGTGGGTTACCAAATTTAATTTAAGTTTGTTTGATAAAAATTCCTTTTGTAAAAAAGGAATTACTTGTGGGAAATTCCTTTTGTAAAAAAGGAATTACTTGTGGGTAACGCAATGTAAAGATTCCTTTAAATTTATGATACAATGAATCAAAGAAATCGATGAATTTGCTAGCTTGATCATTTTCACCGTGCTTGTTATTTGCTGTTAAAAAAGAAAACGTACATGTTAATTTTCTGAAAATGAAAGAAAGTGCAAAAATACTATACTATAGACCCCTGATTTTTTTACTTAATATCAAATTTTATGTTTTTTTTACATAATAAATAAAAATAACCCTCACTTATCTATTTTTTACATAATACACAAAAACTATACATTTAACACTTAATGGTTAAAAAAATAGATCCTTAATCTTACATGATCTTTTCCTAATCTATTAAAGAAAATATAAAGTTTTGGAAAATGCTCAACTCACTTGAAGCCAATGTATTAAAAACCGGTATTTTGGTCGTACCAGTGTGGTGATTTTTCCTGGTATTACCGGAAATACCAGCAGATACGAATAATTTTATTTATCTTTTAAATAAAAATCCTACAAAATTTAACAAAAATAGTCAAAATACATTTATAATTTACTAAAAAATAATACCAAATAAGTACTTTATAACAAAATATAAGTTTTAAAGTTCACTAATAACAAAATATAACATTAAATTATCATAAAAATAATTGTTTTAAAAATTCAAAAAAATTGAAAATACCAGAAAACACGAGACAAAATACCGGGATAGTTGTACCAGAGTACCCTCCAGTACCGGTAATACCAGGGGAAGGTATGATATTGATAATCTTACCTCTACCCAAAGGTAGCAAAACTGTTTCCAGAAAGACTGGTCTAGGGTTTACCCTTGTAAAAATATTTTCAACGACAAAACAAAGCCAAAACCGAAGAGGAGAAACCGAAAGAGATCTCTTGATCTCAGATCTAGAGAGTTAAAACTCTCTTTAAAAAGAGAAAAGCTCCGGTAAACAAACGATACGAACCAAATAACTAAAAAACTTAATTAGCTCACCTGAATCAACACGTTTTTGAAACAATGTTTCAAAAAATAATTAAATATTTATGCATTTATTAATGAGATATAAAGTATAACACGTAATATATATCTAACTGATATATAAAAGTCCTTAAATCTCTAGAAAGCTATAAAAGAACTCAAATCTCTAGAAAGCTATAAAAGAACTAGTTTTAATTGGACTAAAATAACAAAGAACTTTTTGTAAAGAATTACATGTGAAATGACCATTACAAGTTTACAACTTTAATAAATTAATTTATACTATTATCTCTTGATTTGTAAGGGATTTTCATTACTTTTTAAATCAATTATGTTTATATTAATTAAATATACAAATCGTCACAACCACCAGCTTTGTGCGGAAAATGTGCTAGTATTTTTATATATTTTTATTTTAAGTAACGAATTGCCGAAACTAGTCTTCTCAGTGGTTTAAGACCCTGCGCCACCCCCACCTCCACCTACCAAAACCCTCCCTCCCTCACGAATCTTTCACTTTCACCGCCATGAACTCCGCTTCCATCAAGCTCGA
Organism: Erigeron breviscapus; assembly: GCA_034093135.1. NCBI lineage: Eukaryota > Viridiplantae > Streptophyta > Magnoliopsida > Asterales > Asteraceae > Erigeron > Erigeron breviscapus. The sequence continues at coordinate 158,301,969 of CM067167.1, read as the reverse complement.
CGCCAACCCCATCACACCGTCGCTCCGGTCCCTCAACCCCATCGCCCGGACCCACAACCCCACCACTTTCCGCCGTTCCTTTCTTTATCCCCACCAGAGAAATGCTTCAGTTTCTTGTTCAGCCTTACCGACTTTAAACGTCGAAGAGAAAACGGGTCAGGTACCGGGTCGAATCGGATCTCTGGGTCAAGTGTCCGGCGTCTTGGGTTGTCAGTGGGGTGATGAAGGTAAAGGCAAGCTCGTGGACATTTTGGCTAAACATTTTGACGTTGTTGCTCGTTGTCAGGTACCTTTAAATTTGTTTTTATAATTTTTTTTTTTAATAATGAATTTATTCTCTTCTTTTTTTTGAAATTAATGCATGTAACTGTAATAAACTTTACCCAATTTGATATAGTGTATATACAACTCTAAAAACCCATATTGTGTATTTGTGTCTGTATATAACTTTTATACTGATTTTGTATCTATTAGTATAAACTATATTGATGTGAACCTCTATATATTGACAATTTGTTGTTAGGAATTAGGGGGTGGCTTGACTGGATTGCTTATTTAAAGTGCTAATCTGCTTAAATCATAAGCTGGTACTAGCTTGCTGAGTTTAAAATGCTTGTCTGATTAATACTAGTTTGCTTATTTTAAAGTGCTTAATTCTTGTGAAGTAAACCGATAGGCAGTTTTGTAGAGATTGTTTGTTATTGCTTTATGGGTCCCGGAAATAAGTGTCCATAACCAAAAAACTGCGAATCTGTAGAAATGTTTTAGGAACGGTGTAGGTGAAGGTCACCAAAGTATTCAACTTTTTTCCATTCATTAAAGACCACACATGTATTGATACTCTTTTATTGGCCATCCGAGAATGTTGCTTTTGTTCCTCTTGTTCCTGTTATGCCTATTTCGACCAAAAATCACACTGAATGAAGAAAATGCTTTTATGTTTTACAAAATGACAAAGCATCTTTCGTGAAGTTGTTTTTTGAGAAAATTTAAGGACCATTTTCATCATTCAACATGCTCCCGGTCTAAATTGGTATAATGGGTTGAACAAGTGCATACTTGTACGGCCTATAGATGAGTATCAATACATGGGTGGTTGTGCTAGAAAAAAAATTGATACTTTCGTCACTTCCACATACATCCCAATGTACAACAGTACAAGTAATGCGTTAAGTTAGTAGCTAGATGTCACTTTTACTCCCTGAAGACACACAGGTTAGGGAATGTACAGTTTATTCTTTCTTCTTCCTTTTTTTAAATAAAATTATTTTGGGGGGGTAGAAGGGAAGTTGATATATAACTAGTAGAGTGGTGCAAAATGCAATGGCGATAGTTTAAGATCAGGGTTTTGGTGTTTGTGGCAGCAACGTTGGGCTAGGTTTAGGGTTTGCTGGTGGAACCAAGGGTGGGTTAGGTTAGGGTTTTGTGGTGGTAGGAAGGGTGGGTTAGGTTAGGGTTTTGTGGTGGTAGGAGGCTAGGAGCGGTGGCCTAGGGGAGCTGCAGTGCTGCATTTCAGGTCCTGGTCAGCTGTGTTCGTGCATGGTTGCAGTGGAAGGGTGATTGTTGTGGACTTGTGGTTTCCACTTTCCGGTAGAGATGAAGTGAGAAAGGAGATGCGGTTTGGTGTGTGTGTCTTTTATGTGTCGGGTGTTTGTTTATATAGTAAGAGGCAGAGTGTGGATGTTTGGTTATAGGGGCAATTTCTAATAGGTTGACCATATGCATGCTTTATATGATAGGAAATAATTGGAAGGGGACATTTCTTTTGGGGGCAAACTAAAGGTAAGATGACCTATTATTTTCGGAGGGAGTAAGTTTATTAGTGAGAACTTTAACATTTTTGACAATTGTGATGCAGGGTGGAGCTAATGCCGGACACACTATTTATAACTCTGAAGGAAAGAAGTTTGCCCTCCATCTTGTTCCTTCAGGGATTCTTAACGAGGACACCATGTGCGTTATTGGGAATGGAGTTGTGGTACATCTTCCTGGACTTTTTAAAGAAATTGACGGTCTTGAATCTAATGGGGTTCCCTGTAAAGGAAGGATTTTAGTTTCTGATCGGGCTCACTTGTTATTCGATTATCATCAAGAGATAGACGGGCTAAGAGAAGCTGAGTTGGCTAAGTCGTTTATTGGCACTACCAAGAGGGGAATAGGTCCCTGTTACTCTAGTAAGGTTATCCGAAATGGTATAAGAGTATGTGACTTGAGGCATATGGATACCTTCCCTGATAAACTTGATCTACTATTATCTGATGCTGCTTCAAGATTCAAGGGTTTTAAGTACACTCGTGATGTACTTAAGCAAGAAGTAGAAACATACAAAAGATTTGCAGAGAGGTTGGAGCCGTTCATTTGTGATACAGTGCATTACTTGAATGAAAGTGTATCACAAAAGAAGAAGATTCTAGTGGAAGGTGGTCAGGCAACTATGCTTGATATTGATTTCGGTACTTACCCATTTGTTACATCTTCGAGCCCATCAGCTGGTGGAATCTGCACTGGTCTTGGCATTGCTCCAAGAGTCCTTGGTGACGTGATTGGAGTGGTAAGTAAAATTTATTATGCATTTCTTGATTGGTCCTGATGTTATTTAGTCTCTAATGGCTTTTATGATGCAGGTGAAGGCCTATACTACTAGAGTTGGATCTGGACCATTCCCTACAGAACTATTTGGTAATGCTGGGGATCTTCTGCGGGCTGCTGGGCACGAGTTTGGTACAACCACAGGTCGCCCTCGTCGTTGTGGTTGGCTTGACGTGGTTGCTCTCAAATATGTTTGTCTGATTAATGGTTTTTCTGCTTTGAATCTCACTAAACTTGATGTGTTGTCGGATCTTCCGGAGATTCAACTAGGCGTATCTTACAAAAGTGCTGATGGGACTCCCATGAATTCATTCCCTGCTGATTTAAGTGATCTTGAGCAGTCAAAGGTAAGTTCCAATTTTTGTTTTTGTTATTCTTGAACACTTTATTCAGATTCAGATATAGCATGTGTGATTACCGGGAAGGAGAATAGGATATCTTTTCTGATGTTAAAGCTAATTGAGACTTTCCTCATTTTAGGTTGAATATGAAACTTTGCCTGGGTGGCAGACTGATATTTCATCTGTAAGAAACTACTTAGATCTCCCAAAGGCTGCACAACAGTATGTGGAAAGAATAGAAGAACTTGTTGGTGTACCAATACATTACATTGGTGTTGGACCTGGACGTGATGCTCTTATATACAAATGAAATTGAAGCTAAAATGATCTCTTCAATCTCATTATTTGGATTAATAATCTCACCGCTGTCTAATGTTTCTAACCTTTGATTAGGAAAACAAAAGGTGTTTATCGGACATGCATTGTTGATGCTTGGATTTTGTGTTAATTTAGGTGTGTTGTGTAGCATTATGAGATGCGGTGAGGAATTTTAGTTTAGGTGGTATGAGTTTGCGTAATCTGACATGTTTGTGTTCCATACTACATTAGGGTTTATGGTTGATTGCATTTTTGAAATCACAGAACAGGTTTCTTTTCATATTGCTGTGTTTAACCAAGTAAAATCAGTAGTGTGTGGAATTTCAGTTATTGCCGTACTCGACTGATTGAGTAGGTATACAAAACTATTTTGCTGGCACATTGGGTGGTGAGATGAAGCTCAAATTATTGCCAGTCGTTTCTTTTTAATGTTCCTCGTTTATAATATTGTAACTGCTTCTATCTATCAAGTTATAAAGACTACAGAAATTCAAAATTTACGAAAGAGAAAGTTCTCATTAAAAAAAGAGATCAAAGCATGTATCTGTGCCAACTACAGGAACATCAAATATTTACATGTTTATAAACAGCAACAGACTCTTTGATCAAAATTTCCAATTTGTTAAATATTTCAGCAGATGCATAAAATTTACTCCAAACTATGCATGTGCCTTGTAGGCATCAAGATATTTGCAAACAATACTATTACAAACTGCACAAAATCAAGGGTCGTCTCCAGTTCAGTTTACCAAATGAAATCATGGACAATACCCAGAAGTACATGTGTAGGTTTAAACAAAAGTTCGTCTTCAAGAGCGAGCGTCTGTTTATTTTATTATGCAATAAAATAAATAAATTGAATTCGTTAGGCAGATACAAGCATTATCAATCATGTATGTATAGAAGAACACTGAGAAGGAGTACCCGAAACAACAATTTGCTTATATACATACCTTGGCGGTCAACTAAAAGTAACAGCATGTTATTAAGCATCATGGCTTCTGTTGCACATGTTTCTCCATTTATCTTTTAGATCAATATTCGTACGTCCTTTGTGGAAGACGTTGCGTCCAAAATCCAAAATCTCGTTCCACGGAATTCTGTTGTTCATAGCACTAGAATATTTCCCAACGCCTTCCTGAAAAAATTGAATCAGTCGATATATATTATACTTTTAGTAGCCAATCATTGAATTAAGCACCTGCTAATAAAAGTGTAATTTGTAATAGCAAATTACAAAATGAATAATACGATCCATCCACCATGTGTCAGCACTACTATTCTACTAACCCTACCAATGGGTACTGTATTCCATCTTAAGATAAAAAAAAATACTCAAGTTTTAAGGAACATCAAAAGTAGATCAGCATATTCAGAAAACTCAAGTACCTTCAACATTTCTTCCTCTGCTTTTGTCCATGGGATTATATTTCGCCTTGAACGCGGAATTGGTGGAGGACAAATGCTAATATTTAAAGCCCAACAGAGTAATTAACAATTAGAATAATCACGAGCTTCACCAGCAGTCATTACACCAAGTGTTAAGAACAGATCATATATTTTGCAAAGTATAATGAAAATTACTAAAGAGTTTATAAAGAGAACTTACTATTTTGCTTTCCTCCTGCAAGATCTTTCTGAGGAAATAGGTTCAGTTGACCTTTGAACTTTTCTTATCTTAACCTTCTGTTTTGAGCCACTTGCTTCCGGTATTGGACTCGGAGGCAATTCAGTACTTTTTTTATTCAAGCATCCAGTTTCTATATGCATATCATCATTAACATCTCGTATCGGCGGATCAGGGAGACCAGAACCTTCTTCATTTGACTCACAATTGCTACAAATTTAGGTCATATGTTTATCAGCGGTCATTACCAAATCCCAACAGAGGAATTAACATTAGAATCAATGATGTGTTTTGATAGGGTGGGAAAAAACCAAGTGCCCAAAACAAATAACATATTATACACTGAAATATAGTAACATTTTGTAAAGAGAACTTACTATTGTGCTTTCCTCTTGCGGAGTCTTGTTGAGCAAGTAGACTCGTTTGACCGTGGAGTATCTCTTACCTTACCTTTCGGTTTCGGGCTACTTGCTTGGGGTATTGGATTCTGAGTCAATTCAGTAGTTTGCTGATCCAAGCATCCAGTTTCTATATGCATATCATCATTAGCAACTTGTATCGATGTACCAGGTGGGGAAGAATTGTCTTCATTTGATTTACGGTTGCTGTTGTTAGCTCTACTTGCAGTGTTTACTTCACCATTTCTTTCAACCATTTCAGGAAAAGCTTCGGTTACATTTTTCTTTAATTCATCTTGTTTCTTGGAGGACTTTTTTGGTATACGTTTGACTGTGAAACTAGAAAAAGCTTGTAGACCTTTTCTGGCCAAAGAAGCCTTTTGCTTAGCTTCCAGATATTCAGATATTGCACGGCTATATGCACAAAACGGGCAAAAAAACTTATGATTGTCATCAAGGGTGACAGCAGAGCCCAGACAGCTTTCGTGAACTCGTAATGGGCATGATTCAGAGCTGCAAACTAATAACTGACCGCCTTCATTACACTTCATACAAAGACCCATCTCTAAAAACTCAGTCATAGAGAATGAATCCTGACTAAGCTGACTGAGTGTGAACTGAGAATTAAAAAAAGTAGCTTTCTGAGCAGCAATATCAGTTCTCACATCATCAAATGTCTCGCTATTGGTAATTTTTTCATGTCGGCCGTCATATTCTCTATAAGTGTCTGGGAGAAAATTTTCACCATTATGATGAAGCAGTTGTCGATCATGTTGACTGTTGGTAAGTGCATCATGTTCCACCAATTTGACACCACTGGCTTCTTCTTTAGAGCGTTCTAAAACTCTTTGCCGTTCTTCTCTTCCAGTCTGCTCAGTAGTTCCTCCAGTGGAATTCCCCAATTGATCAGCCTCTTGCCACACATCTTCTTTAGATTCGTTTTTATCTTTTCCAGGGTTCAAATCTAAATTGTTGTTATCAAGTGCATCTAGGATACTTTCAATCACTGGACCTGTACCTTTAGATATATGTGACGTTACTAGTTTACTCTTTTCTTTCAATGATGCAAGAAGTGGATGACAATTTTCATGAATCACATCCTTTAACTGTTTTATCAAACAATATATATAACATAAGACATTTTGAATTTCAAGTCTTATTTTTTCAACCATTTGAGATATAGATAGCAAATAAAAAGAAATTCCTCACCTTTTTCAATACACATTTAGGCAAGGAAGATCTTTTATGCATGAGGAATGGACGAACATCCCATTTTTCTTTATCCAATTTAGCCATACTTTTTGGTGTCTGCAACATTTACAAACAAACATAACTAGATACATAACAATCAGATTTTCAGCACAGCCAAAAAACTTTTTAATATAACATCACCTCATGTAATATCCGAAAAAGGACATCTTCACAGCGTTCTGATGTATCAAAACTAACTTTTGTGTTTTTAGCAGAAGCAGCATCAACTACAGCTTCATTACCATCAAACAAGCTCTCCAAGATTCTTAAGGAGACCAATTCTCTTGCATTTTTCCCCACATTACCTGAAATGACAGGAGCCGCTTTCATAAGACCTGAAGAAAGAAAGAAAGTAAGACCAATAGTCATACAAATGAAAAGTTATCAGTAACAAATGAAGGAATCTCAATTCTCAAGCATACCCAATAAAGTAGATGTGTCGACTTGTTCATTACTTGCTAGGGCTTCAATGACCCAATTCCATACAGAGGCTGTAGCAGCAGAACACTTGGGCGCCATCAAAATAACTGTCGGAGTTTCAATGACTATCTGCATAAATTATAAAGAACGCATAAGATATCAAAAAGAAAAAAGCCTCAACTTTAGATATACTTGCTAGTTGCTATTTTTACAAAACGATCAGTGCAGTCATAGTCGTAAATTTTCCACAGCATGTCCAATTGCCTAAACAACATGATAACTGCCATCAAGCAACAGCCAAAAGAAGAAAAAAATCAGCTTCACTATGACGATATCGATTACAGTTTCTTGTTTTCCTTCAAAGACTATCACCAGTCCAGGAATCTCCAACATCTTATTTGACATGTGGTTACATGCAGTCTTTGACTAACTATCAAATAATCAAATGGTCAAAGTACACCGTAAAACCTTCTGGATCAAGATTAACAGCACTAACGTATTCTAATTCTTACTCATGAGCAAATGGGAGCATCTGGAATAGCATTTTTCCAACAAAAAAAAAACAGATGCTTTTTCTTCCGGACAATCTAAAAGCAAACGATGCATTACTTTCCGCACGAAAAAGGACTAAAATTTAATACTCGTAAAATTTTACTGAATTCAAGTTTAGCCTTCAAGTCAATCACTAACAAAATTTCTTCCAACCCACTCTCAGCACATTTACAGACTCAAATATGTTCCATGAACACAATAGAAACTAATCATAGTGTCCGGCCTTGGCCGACTAATCCACGCGGCCCAAGTCCACCACCACCCAAAGTCAAACCGGTTAAAGTTCCCCCAACGAGAGACTGTCAGACTGGCCAAGGGTTTATCAATTTCTCTTTTTTGAACTAGCCAAATTGAACCTTGAATGTCCTATTTAGCAATTTTTCAAGAAACACTACAGAAGTGTACTTGTACACATAAAGCAGCAAACTTTATAGTTTAAATACAGTAATACCCATATATATATATATATACACACACACACATAAATCACTAAAGTACATGGAATTCAAAATATAAGTAAAAAAAAAAGATTAGGCTTTGAATTATTACTTACCTAAGTTAAAATCGAATCAAAGAACATAAACTGGTAAGAGGATAGAACACATACATATAATTTCTTATTTACCGAGTAGCACCCATCATTTTCCCAATTGATAAAATCAAAAAATCAGCCATTCTGGGGCTTGTAACAGAAGGAAGAGAAGATATAGTAAATTGCAAATTTGAACCCTTGTCTTTTCATTATATACAGCCTCTCACTCCCTTGTTTTTTTTTTCTAATTATAACCGTTACTTTTACCCTTTTAACTTTGGGTAACTTATATTGTTAACAACAAAAAATCTAGGCTGTTGCTCCTCACATTCAGGGGGGTTGGGGTATTTATTTTATCATATGTAAAATTGAAGAAGAAAAGGTGTGAGGCCAGTATTCTGCTGTTAACAGCAGATATGATTTTCCCTTTAACTTTTTACTTATTTGCCTTAAAATCATATAAAATATTATATACTTTTTCAAAATGTTCCTTGTTAGTTATGATTTTTCTTTTTTATGTTCAACTTATATATGTACTTATAATTTTGAAAATGTTAAAACTTTTTTATAAACTTACATGTTTTTAAAGTAAAATTCGATTAAATATTAAAAGTTAGTACAATGATCAGATAAATGATTTTAAAAAGTATAACTAAAATCTATAAACTAATTAATATTTCTTATAACGTTATAGAACATGACTAAAAATGAACATTTGAAAAAGTACCTTACATTTTATTAACTTTAAACCTTTCATTAACTTTATATGATTTGGGACTAAAGTCATACACACATGATGTGGAGTAGTTTTTTAGTATGAATCAAGGTGTTAGAACTTTTTGAAAGAAAAAGAAATTTAAAAAAAAAAAGTATAAAAGTGTCATAAATTACAAATAGAGCATCTACTCCATACTGTCACAAGAGTACTCTCGGCAAGTTCAAATGTTATAAACAAAACGCTAGCCAGTAGCCACTATGTTAATATGATATCACGTTTTACTTGCCATTTTTCATCACTTTCATGAACTTTTGACATGGTTTTGAAAGGTGCCAACGATTTAATAACTATCTTTGTAACTCACAAATGTTGGTGCATATGACGTATCTGTTGCATCCAAGGCAAACAAGACCAAGGGCGGATCTCTTTTAGGGCCCGAGGGGGCCCGGGCCCCCTCCGTTTTTCCGATCGTTACAATAGTTTTATCCGTAATTCGTTCGAAAAATTATTTTTCTTAGTGTTTTCGGTCCCCTCTGATTATTTTTCTTAGTGTTATATCTTGGTCACGTGACTTTCGGCCCCTTCTACTAAATGTGTCAAGATCCGCCACTGAACAAGACATCAAACATTATGCATACTTAGTACAGGGGTAAACTGGTAACCATGCTAAAAATAAAGCAATGAACACACTACACGCTAGATTTGCAACAAAATTACTTGAACTTCTACAACAGTGTCAAAATCATATACAACCTATAAAAGACTCACATTGACAATTTCCTGCGACTACTCTAAATGAAATCAAACACTGCCAGCTTTAGAATGGCCCCATTGGCGTCTACGGTTCCTTCGTTTCCTTCCGTCGACTTTAGCCTTAACTTTCTCTTTCAAGTCCCTTTCGCCTCGCCTCTTATACATTTTAAAAGTTATATTCCTTTCGGCAGCCATCAGCCTCACCTTTTCTGTAATTTCAGCAGCAATCTGTCTATTATACAGTTTTCTCAAACCTTTCATAAGCTTAGCAAAAGTATCGGGCTGTGGCATCAAACCAGCATCCATCATGTCCAAACAGTAAGAACAAGCTTCCTTTACATGCCCTTTAGAAAAAAGAGCATGAATCCAAATTGTCCAAGCATACACATTAAGGTCACACCCTTTATTGATTATACAACTCCATACATATTTGCTTAATTCGAGCTTTTCGCCTCTTAATAAGGAATTCAATAGATCTTTCAAAAGGCCATACTGAGGGGTAGAAAAAAGACCTCTATCAACCATTTCTTTGAAGTACTCGCAAGCTTCAACTAAAGATTCTTGATCAATAAGGCCATGAATCATATTCACAAAATTGTCAAGTCCCGGACTTAGCCCACTTGCTTCGATCTGGTTCCAGACTCTAACGCCTTCTTTAACCTCGCCTAACTTAAATGCTAACCGAATAACTGTATTGTAAATACTAAGATCTGGAAAACAACCAATTTTCTGCATCTCATTCACAAGTTCTAAGCATTCGTCCAGTTCATCTTTCTTTTCATGAGCATTCAAAATATGTAGATAAGTTGTTTGATTTGGACTATGCCCTCTTTGTATCATGTGATCTAATAGTTCATACCCCTTTCTGGTTTTTCCCCGTTTACAAAAACCACTTATTAACGTAGTGTACGTAACAACATCTGCCTCACAGTTATGTCTCTCCATGTCCAAGAAGACTTGCATTGCGTTCTCCATTTTATCTTGACCACAGAGGGCTTGTATCAAAATGGTGAAAGAAGTTGCATTTGGAACACAGCCTTTTCGCCGCATTTCTTGCAAAAGATCGAAAGCATCCACCATCTTCCCTGCCACGGCATACCCATTAAGCAAATTGTTGTAAACAACAATGTCGGGTTCGAATCCAGCCTCTCTCATCTGCACCAACACGAATTTGGCCTCCATTAGCTTACCTTCTTTACACCAACCATATAACAGTGAAGTGAAATGTTTTATTGTTGGTGGAAACCGCACTCTCATGTCCTCAAAAAGTAAAGCGGCTTCTTTGATGCTACCATTTTTACATAATGCATCTAATAAACACCCAAACACATATTCATCAGGCTCACACCCGTACTTAGGCATTTCGTCCAGAACTTCAACTGCTTTTTTAACCATTCTAGCAGAGGCAAACCTCCTAATCAAAACAACAAACACCTGGGGGGTAATAAGTTGTGGGTTTTCTCTTCTCATTTCATCGATCAGAGCCCATACTGCACCAAACTGCCTCATTTTCCCTAAACTTTTAATCATCGATTTATATACATCATGGTTGTGACTATAACCAGGCTGTTTTGATGCCCAAGCAAAGAACCTGTATCCCAAATTTCCAGCATCCCCACAGCGGTTCAATACACGTTCGGTTAATCCTGAGCGAATTGTAACACCGGATCCCTGTAAAGCAAGTTCCAATTTTGGAACCCGCGAGTGAAATTTCCTTAAGATCCTATAAATCTTCTCAACATCACTTGAAAACTCATCATGGGGTTCATTGGAAGTCCCATCAGACTTGTTGTCAAGGCGAATGAGCCCTTGCCATCGGCTATCCTCCTCTGAAGAAAGACGTGTTTTTATTGTCGAGGCGAATGAGCCCTGACCAATAATTCTCATCATTATGGTACAGGAACTGTAAATATATAATAAAAAAACTTCACTTTCAATAATAAAATGTCCAAAATAATTTGGTGGTTTGAATAGAAAATGTAAACGACTTACCTCTAAGTTTCTCTGTTTGTGTGGAGTCCGAATCCCATTCACTGATAAATCCGCCTGTTACATATACACACACATCCTAAAATTTCTGTATTTTCCATCAGAGACAAACAAACAGAAATTCAAGCAGAGCGTAATACGCTAATGTACACTTACTTTTGACTCTTCAGCAATTAAATGGCGTTTAACATTGTTCACGGTCCCTGCTCTAAAGAAAGCATCTACATCATCCGAAACAAACAAAGACATCGAATCTTTTCATATGGTTCCAAATAAGAAAGAAAGTGAATAATTCATGAACCCTTATAATCCAACTTTTCATTAGTAGGAAGTTATTTGCAACTTCATAATACAATCATAAGATAAAGCACATGATTTCTTATCCCTAGTAGCTAGCAACATTCAGAAGAATATTACAAAATGGGGCAAAATCAATGCAGAAACCCTTTTGATAATCCAAACTAAATTACCCATTATTAAACACCTAATTCTAAAAAGCTTAATGAGATTACCATTATTATTAACTAATATGATATAAAACAAATATATAAAGCACAATGAAATGACAATAAGAATAATAAATTATAAAGATAAAAATAAAAAAAAAAAAAAAGGAAGGAAGGAATGAAACCTGATGATGAAGAGAAACAAGTATTCCACTGAAAATGAGAGATGCGTTTTTTAGCTGATTTTGTACATAATATTCCCCTCCTCATTTTTCACTTTTTTTTTTATTTATGAAATTATTATTAGGGTTACTTTAGCAACAAAATAGAATATAAGAGCTTCAAAACATGATACAACAACTAACAATGATTACTTTTGCCGGAGAGTCGCGCCGGCTTAGTCGATAGAGATAGCCAACGGCGAGTTCTATTAAAAATTAGTTTAATAGAAAAAAATTAATAATTTGATTTTTTTTTTAATTATTAGTTTAATAAAAATAAACTTCTCTCCTAATTTCATTTCACTTTCTCAAGTGTTATTATTATCTATACGAGACTTATGCCCGCGCAATGCGGCAGTGATGGCGGAGATAGTGGTGGTGATGGTGGTGGGGACGGTGATGGGGGCGACGATGGTGGTGAATGTAAAAGTAATTGATGTTAAAGGTGGTATTGTAGTTATTTTAAGTGTTGGGGGATCTATACTGTAAATTATTTCATTAAGGGTATTATAGGTATATTAGATGGAGATGTTTAAATTAGTGAATAAAGGAAAAGGGTATTTTTGGTTTTTCAAATGTAGAAAGTTTAAGGGGAAAAAAAGGTGGTTTGTTTTATTAGATAGTATAGACTAGTTAGAAATTAGAGAAATGATATCGTAAAGTTACATCTTATAAAAAAAATATTAATATAAAATAAATAGAACAAGATGTTGACCCTTAAATCATGATAAAATTAATGCACAATATTAACGAAACACAAGTAAATATATATTGATGCACGATAATTTTCATGATGTACGATAAAAAAAATCTATTGTTTTATTTATTTTACTTTAATACTTGTTTTATTTTACCTAGTTACTTTACAATTATATATCATTTTTGTTATTATAAACTTAATTCACTTGATCTCAATTTTGTATCATAACATAGATCCACACGTTGCACATTGTTTTGATCAACACGAACAATGGTTGACGTAAGTTATTTTACCTTACGACTTGTGTTATTTTTATATTAAATATATGACTTGTTCTATTAATAAGGTTAAAATTATAAACTGAGACGCGAAATAATCATTAATATTGAAAATATCAATAATAGGATGAGATAAATAGTTTTGAATTAAATAAGTTGGTTTTTAAATTATGAGTGTTTGTGATTAAAAATAATAGTGTATATTAATAGAAACATGAGTTTTTAATGGAATCTGGATTTTGAAGTTGGGTATATGAATAGACATGTCGTTGAGCCCAAATCTACGTTTTAAAAAAAAAAGAAACATGTTTGAACATGTTTGAAGTATGCTTTGTTGTAATGGTTGAAGGGATGAATATAAATATATAATGTTAAATTAAAAACCTTTGAAATGTAGTTGTAAAATTCATATGAGAATTGATATTAGTGTCATTTCTCTTAATAAATTTACCACAACTATGTATTATTGACTTATACAATCAACTATAAAACTCATATGTTGTTGTATATTTATCAAATTTTATCACTTCCAATTCATATACAAACAAGCAAAGTTATGAATAACTTCTTGCAACAATTTAACAATATTTTAAATAACCAAATGTCATCTTTTTGGGAGAAGTGTAACAAATATCTGGTTAGTGCTTTTCGTAGAGTGCATGGAGGGAAAGGGGCTGTAAAGATTGTAAATATATTTCTTCTTGAATGATAAGTCAATTGAATATGAATGTTGGTAGTGAACATTGATAACATATATCCGGTCTATTTAAAGATTTATGATAAAATATCTCTAAAAATTTATGCAGCACATCCCTTTTCTTGTTTCACGACTTTCATGAGTAGTCGAGATTTAGTACCAATATCCCGGACCATACCGATACCGGTTTAAATGGGACCGGTTCGGTACCATGTTTGGCTCGTTTTCGGGATCAGTACCAGGATCGGTACGGAACGGTACCAGTCTCATGTTCATCCCTATAAGTAACGTTTAAAGTCTAATATCATTCATTTATGCTTAAGTATTCTATTAAGTTTACATTATAATATAAATATCCACTAAATTTATGCGAGAACTGAACTGCTAGTGTTACCGTTTATAAGACTAAACTGATCGAGATGTCTCTTTATATGGTTTACTTGAGATGCGACGGTTAAGGTGTATGAAATCGACAAAGCTTGTAGAGTAGTAGTTAAGCTTTCCAAAACATGTCCAACATTTACACCAAACCATACACCATTTCGGTGTAAAAAGAGCTTCTCTTCTTATATATATAATATAAAACATGCATTGCAATAAACTTTTGCACCAAACATTAAACATTTTATACACCAAAACATTGCATGTATACATCAATTTTGTTCCAACTAAACTTTTTGTTAACGCGTAATAACTTGACTCTTTTTAACAGCATTTGGCATCCCAAAATAACTCTAAATTTTGCACCAAAATGGTGCAAACTTAAAGAGACGAAAGTTTCATTTCAAGGTATGATCCGTGATGTGTCTCAATATATACATATTTCTCACATCTTATTTGGACGTTTTAGACACGTTTGATAGCCGTTTATACATGTTTTGTGGTGCTTTATGGTATTTGCTAGTGATTTCAGGTCTACAGCAGGTACATCGCTCATAACTGGTAGAAAATAGCTTAAGAATGGTCCATATGCACTAACGATGAAGAACGAAGCTGAAATGACAAATCTGAAATCGCGGCGCGACCAAAACCATTCGCGGCGCGATCCTTCACAAACTTCACCTCGCGACGCGATACTGGAACTTCGCGACGCGACAAAAGTCCCTGGATTGAAACGTTTCAAGTTTAGCACCTATCGCGACGCGATAGCTGCACTGGTCTGACAGTTTCTCTCTCCTGGGGTATAAATACCAAACCCCACTCAACCCTAAACCTAATCTTGGATACTTCAGCCTCCATTCTCTCTCTCCAGCTGATTTTAAGGGTTTTTCAAGGGTTTTTCATCATCCTAACTATTTTGAAGACTTGAAGATTAATTTGGCTCTTGATTAGTGATTGTAGCTCGGTTGTAACCTCGATTTGGATTATTACTTCATATTTGGTACACTATGTTCTCCTTCTTATTTGAATCTCTAGTTATTTTCTTTATGAGTAGCTAAATCTCTACACATCTATGAAGATGAAGTGAAACAATTAGTTATGGTTGCATAATATTTTGAATTCAAGTTGGTTTTACTTAACATTTGTCAAGATCTTAATGAAGTGATTTCTTCTACTTAAACTTGTGTTCTTGGTGATATTTGTGTTCTTCGATAGTGGTACTAGTTGAATGCAAGTATTATTTTAGTTGTTTGTCTATGAATAACTCTTGCTAGGTCATGGTATGATAGTAAAGAATACAAGTCTAATAGAAATTACTTTGTTAAGTGGATTTAACGGTTGGTGGTACCACGTTTCTTTCACAAAGATAAAAATTGTTATTTAAATAATCAAACAAACTAGTTAGTTCGAGGAATTGTAATAGGGTTGGTGGTACCACTTGTTGCAAGAAATTGGATTGAGTAGGTGATTGAGTCGATTTTACAAACGGAGTGCACCCGGTTGTGTTTTTGTCTTATCACGATTATTATCACCAACACATATGAATTTTGAGCTTAACCCATATGCAACCTAGACTCTTTGTGTAGCGGATTCGACATAGATGGCTTTTTAATTATTTGTTTACAACTCAAATCTTTTCGCGTGCTCTCGATTGACACCGGTTGAGTACTTTAATTTACTTGTTGATTACATAGCTTTCAGAAACGCAAAGTGACAATTCGGTCACAAACCAAACTTTCTCTTGATTTACATTTTAACAGCCTTTAGTACAACAATCAGTCCTTGTGTTCGATCCTGGTCTTGCCAGTTAGCTATATTACATACGAACGGGTACACTGCCCGTAAGTGTGTCGTAGTCAGTTAGCGGTAGATCTTGTTATAAATTATAAACTAGATTTCACACATCAATCCGCCAAAGTTCCAAAAAAGTTGTTCCGGAGTCTGTAGCCATTTATGCTAAGGGATGTGTAGCCATTTATGCCAAGGGATGTGATATTGGTACTACATAATTTGGTAAACTTACTACACTGTAAATCTTATAGCATGTTGTACAAGTATTCAATATATTGGTAAATCTATCAAATTGTGTGATACCAACATCACCTCTCTTATACTAATAATAAAATCCCAGACTATACCAAGTAGGGGTGAGCAAAAACCGAACCGAAAACTGAAAAAACCATAAAAACCGAAAAATCCGAACCGAAAAAACCAATGGTTTTCGGTTTTGATTTTCTAAAAACCGAATGTTATGGTTCGGTTTTGGTTTCATATGAAAAACCGAACCATAAAAACCGAACCGAACCAAAAATATATATTGTTTTTATTATTTTGTATTTATATCATTTTATACTCATTCTCATTAGATATGTTAATATATTGGATTTTGTTAGTATACAAAACAATATTAATTATATGTTTTATGTGAAACTACACAACAAGATTTTTTTGGTTCAATCAATTGCATATTGAAACAACACGTGAAATATATAAATAAATAGTTATATACGAAGATTATTTGAAATAAATATTTAAAGTTTGTTCAACTTATTTTAATGGAGTTATCGTCATTGTTGTATTGTTTTTATTACCGATATTGTTTGGATAAGTTATCGATGTTGTATCATAATCATAGGGTATAAACTTTAAACGTTTTTAGCTCAAGTTGGTTCGAACCCACAAGTGGTTAAAAACCGATTAAAACCGAAAAACCGAACCGAAAAAGACTCAAACCGAAAAAACCGAAAACCAATGGTTTTAGATTTCAAAAACCGAATTAAAGCGGTTCGGTTTTCGTTTTAGTCAAAAACCGACCCAAACCGAACCGTACTCACCCAGTACTAAAGGCCATATGGTCATCAATTCCTGGAAATCAGTGCTAAAAAAGGATGTACACAAAATAAAAAGAACATATAATGCTAAAAGTTCTCTCAACAGAAATACACTACAGCTGCATAATAAAGGAGCTAAAACCTCCTTCCAAAGTCAAAGTAATAAAAACTCAGAAATGCAATAAAAAGATAACAACTTAAAAGTATAATAACAAAATTAGCTTTCAAATTTTGGCATGGCCACATCTGGCTAATATCTTACGATTTGGGTTTTGCCATCATCCCCACCACGGTTCCTGCCATAAGGATTACTTTCACTAAATCCATTCCGGCTTCGTGTTTTTTGTCTGAACTTTGATGCATTGCTATCTATGTTCAGGTTTACCTTTGGAGGGTTTGAAAAACAGAATGATGCTGCAACCGCCTGTTATCAACAGCAAAATTGTTAACAAATTTGTGGGTCTGTTATTATAATTTGCAGAAATACACGCAATATTTTGCCAGTATTATGTAATCTGTCATAGTGATCATGAAGCTAGTACGGGTCGTAAATTTGGACAACTTTTTATAAAGAGATCAAATTGGTTATGTTTCATTTCTAACGTGTATAGTCAATATGTTTATGTTAAAAGGACACTAGTCAAATAGGTGGGAAAGGACAAATGTCAACCAAGGTGTAATTTTAATGAATAAAACCCTCCAATACAGATTATAATATACAAGATCATATGTAGAGCTAAAACTTGTTATGATGTATGAGTGTATGACAGACTAACCAATTATAAATTTTAAAAAATGAAGAAAATGGTTAACCAGGGTAAACCCTTTAACCTAAAAAAAAATGAAGAAAATGTGTTTTGGGCATACCTAGCCCAATTCATACCAAAAAACTCTTGTTTTGACCTGCTTTTTCCAACCCATATGATCCACACCCTTTGCCACCAGTAATATCTAGCATCTTTGAACCTAACTATTCCACCCATGCAGTAACCCCCTCCACATGAGTATGTAACCCATGTATATTTCGTGAACAAGAGTACTAGACAGCAGGCCATCAAAACTCATAGCTAAGAGCTAATCCTTAATGACACAAAAGTCCTAGTGACTTACTTGGTCGATTTACTTATAGCAGAAGGGAGGAAAAGAAAACTGGGCACACTATAGATGAAATAGATTAGATAATAAATAGAGGGGTTAGAGTCGAAAATAGTCGGAGAAGCATATGTTACCTGCATATCAAGGCGATGAACATTAAAGATTTCCTTCATGGAATGTGAATTATAAGCTAACAAGTATGATCTATATGCATCTTTAGCCGATTTGTTCAAGTAATAATTGTTAGCAACCAACTTTTCCTGCATCAACAGCACAACCATATCATCAAATAAGACATTAGCTAAAGTGGAGCCCAGTTACTTACATATGGATAGACTTGGACTACACTTAATAGCTTACCAATCAAGCAGATAAATTCAAAAATATAAATTTTAAAGATAACGGATTAAAGGACCGTACAAACTTAAAAGAACCTAAACTATTTCATTTTTAAGTTAATCAGAACCTTGTACCAACTTGTACAACTCTAAGGCAAAGAGGGTTTCAGGTCGAAACAGCTAGGCCAGTACAACGAATTAACTATTCTACCCAAGTAAATACGTACCAGATGAGACTGCACATTAGAAATCTTCTTCTCATCATACTCATACTCCTTTACTGGAACCTTTGCAGCCTGTCATACACAGGTTACCAGATTACAAGTCAATTTAGTGATAACCTCAGTAATGTGCTAAAACTGTTGATAATATTACAACAAATTAGTATTAAACAAGTTTCACATAGATTTTTTTGAATACTATTTCTCCATGCACCTTGAGGAATTTAAGAAACTGCAACTCTTCAGGAATAAGGAAAAGCAATGCATTCCCTTTTGCACCTTCTCCACGTGCTGTTCGACCAACCCGATGAATATATTCCTGAAATTAGATAGCAGGTGATCAGATGAACATGTAAACTAACAATAAGATATATCACAATAATAGATATAAAAAAGTAAAGCTGGAGACCTTAGGCTCATCTGGAGGATCATACTGCACAATCCAGTCCTATAAGCAAATAGAAAATAGATAACGTTATGTACATTGAAAATTGATTATTATCTGCAGATGTGTCCAGTGATACAAACAAATCAAGAAGAAACA
Source organism: Erigeron breviscapus (assembly GCA_034093135.1). Classification (NCBI taxonomy): domain Eukaryota; kingdom Viridiplantae; phylum Streptophyta; class Magnoliopsida; order Asterales; family Asteraceae; genus Erigeron; species Erigeron breviscapus. Next base: position 158,282,729 of record CM067167.1, on the reverse strand, counting down.
AAGATGGGACCATAATGTAATCGAAATAATAACATATCAGACATCCAGACTTAATTTCTTGAACTATTCCCTGCTTTGACAGAAAGTCATGATAACATGAACTTTGTGAAAATTTAAAATTATATTATCCATTGGAAGATTTAGAACTTGGACAAACCAGTACTTCAGATCAGCGTGAGAATACCGAAAATTACCAATTTTAACCCATTACACTACCACCCAGTCCTGCCCAATTGGTAACTACATGAAGGATCCACATACCACAGAAGGGATATCAAGACCACGAGCAGCAACATCAGTACATAACAATATTCCTTTCTCTGCTTTGCAGAAGTCGAAGAATGTCGAAGTTCGCTTCTGTTGCTTTTGCTTCCCGTGAATATCAAAGCATTCAATTTTGATAAACTGAAGAAGCTCCGAGTGAAACTTCACTGAATTGCACGATGAAAAGAAAACCATCACTTTCTTGGACAAATTTCTTTTCAAGAAAGAGTAAAGAAGTAGAAGTCTCTTTGCACTCGGCACCACACAATATCCTTGTTGCAAACCTTCATTAGTCACCTAGAACATCCATAAATCATATAATAAGCAATAATTCATAAGAAGACAATAAAAATATAGAGATTAATTTTGGTGTAGCAAAAAGCATAGTTTCTTTACCCTGGACCTCCCATCATCTACATCAATATAAACTGGAGTATTCTGAAACGATAAGCGTGCAAGGTCCTCAACCTGGAGAAAGAACAATCAAATAACATATCGAATATAAACCAGTATCCGATATAAAATATTATACTTGTTCAGTTTTCAGTATTATTATTTTTAACCTTTTTTCAGATTACAGAATGCTAAGTCGTTTAGCTCCTGAAGGGGTAATCCAAGAGTATGTAACCTTTAATGAAGTTACAATCTTTCTTCATATAAAGGAAGTTTGAAGGTTTGATAGCATACTTGAGTAAGAGAATTAAATCAAATATCACAAAAAGGTTTAACTTGGTTTTCTTTTTTCCTTATTGAAGTCTTTCATAAGATTATATTTATTCATCTCATAATCAGATAACCCTTCCTCTAATATCATTATACATTTGTATGCCAAACATTGTTGAAGCTTGCATTACTTTCATCGATAAAGAGGATAAAATTAAACGACCACAATTCTGAATAATATAAAACGTTGTTGAAGGTTGCATTACTTTCATAAGTAAAGGGGGAGAAATTAAACGACCACAATTCTGAAAAATATAATATGTTCACGAAAACATTACACTTCTAAAATTAATCAATGATTCAATGATGAGACAAATTAGAGATTTGAGCTTGTACATATGAAAAATTGAAGTTGAACCAAGACTGAAAATATTTGACTTGAGAATTGTACCTTCTTGGTCTGAGTGGCAGAAAAAAGAGCAGTTTGCCTTGTCTGCAAATAGTAAAATAACAAAAGTAACACAGTTTAGTTCATTATACTGCAGTAAGTGAAATATCATAATTGCAATATATTGGGCTGCTACGAACAGATATTATTCAAGACCCCATAGATACTCTAAAATCTCATAAGTAGCCAAGTAGGCGAAACAATTAAGTGTGACGGGGATCTAATTACATCAATGTCTAGAAATTGCAACCTTCTTCTATTGAAACACAAATGGTGCTACTGAACCACAAAAAACATACCTTCGGTAAGATTCTAATAATCTGCTTCATTTCTTCTTCAAAGTTAGCTTCCAATATTCTATCAGCTTCATCAATGACTAAACACTGCAAAAACCACAAGTTAGAATTTGCTAAATTTCCTTAAAAAAATTGTGTTTCATCAAGACCAAATTAAGTTGTAATATCACATATTTAATTATTCGGTAGGTAATTCTGGACAGCATAGATATCTAAAGTGAACTACTATACCTTTAGGTTCTTATAAATAAACCCTTTCGTGTTTTGTAGATGATCAAGAAGTCGGCCAGGAGTAGCTACCAACAAATTAACTCCCTTCACAATACGCTCTGCCTCACCTCTTCGTGCTGCACCACCAATAACCAGACCAAGAGTCTGCGAATGATACTTGAGAAGGTCCTTTGCAACTGCATGAGTCTGTATAATCAACATACAAGACAAAGCCATCAAAACTCAACTCGATAGTTCCATACCAATATAATCGGGGAAATCAATAAGAGGAAACCACGTATGTACGTACCTGTATTGCAAGCTCTCGTGTTGGGCAAATGACAACGACACCAGTCCCATTTCGTGGAGCAAAGTGAGCATGATATAACAGCTCGACTGCAGGTACAAGAAAGGCTAGAGTTTTACCAGAACCGGTTCTTGCAGCACCAAGAACATCCTTTCCTTCCAAAAGAGGAGGAATTCCTCTGGCTTGAATCTGTTGTAATAATCATAAACGTACAATTAAGCTCATTCATAACCCTTGAAACAAAACAATTAACAAAAAAGTAACGAAATTTTTTACGCAAGTAAGTAAACCTGAGTCATAAATGGAAAACCCAAATCGAGAATAGCTTTCTTGGTTGGTTCGGATAAGGGCAAATCAGTAAAAGAATCACTACTCATAATCCCAGTTTCAAAGCCCTTCTTTTTCACCTTTACCTTCTCTCCCTTATCGCCTTCTTCCTCCTCTGCTGCATCCTCATTCTGCATTTCATCATCATCATCATCACCGTCACCGTCTTCGTCTTCGTCCTGCTTTTCAATTATCTTTTTACTTTTCCTCAGCCCCTTATTTGTCCGCTTCTCCTCCTCGTCCCTATCGCCTTCTTCCTCTGCTGCTTGCGCGTCTTCTTTTTGAATGCTCTTTTTAAGTTTCTTCTTTTTGGACTTGTCTTTCACCTCCACCACCTCTTGAATTTCAGTGACGTGTGTGACGTCATCACTATCAGGGTGTTGGTCTACTCCTACAGATTTAAATTTGTTGTTCTTGTTCCTCTTTCGTTTCTTCTTCTTTGAATTAGAATCAGCATTATTATGAATATTATTGGTATTAGCTAGATTTTCCATAACTGGCAACCACCACTGTCTCTGCTTAACTATAACTATCCAATTCAATAAACAAACAATAGAAAGAGTATTATTATTATTATTGTTATTATTATAGGAAAAAACACAAACATACACACATGTACCCGAGTAACAAGGACAACAAAACAGCTTCAAATGAAATTAAAGACAAAATATGTATAGTATATATAGGAGGAGTGATAGATAGTGTTATTTAGCTAAAATAAAGAGATATGAATACCTGCTATTTTGAACAAGTAAGGAAAGAAGGATGAAGAAATCAAATCAATTGATAAGTGAGTTAATAGAGGATTTGTAAAACAGGCGGCTGAGTGAAGGAGGGAGGCCGGAGACTAACACCTCTTTTTCTTTCGAGTGTTTGCGTTAGGGTTTTAGATGATGTTTAGGTTTTAGTCATCTGACAAGAGGTGTTAATTATTTTTGCTAACTTTTTAATAGAAAATGTTAAATACAGATTCATTTATTTAATATTTATAAAAAAAATTGGTACTTTTTATATTAAAATCTTAATCCTAAAATTTTATGCTAAAATATACAACCATTATATTTCGAGAAACTTTTTTTTATTAGGATGAAACTTTTTTATTAAAATACAAGCCACTCAAAATTTCCAGGGTTGACATGTAACGCAAAAAAGAAGAAGTCAATATGCATTCATTTTAACCAAGATTTCATCTCCTCTGCAATACACAATGTACATTTCTAAGATCTTCATTTAGCTAATCACGTAAAACGTAGTTCAACTAGTTGAATATTTCGTCTTGTCCTATATGGTATGTTATCTCATTTTCAAACATATACCCAATTACCATCTGGAATCAATTTGCAGTGTACATTCATTGAATATGAAAAAAGAAACAAGGTTGCAGAAGTCGTTGGGCGCTCCAAAGTCGGTCGATTAGGGAGTTTAGAGTACTCAAGTCTATGCGGGGAGGGGGGTTAAAGAGGCCAAGACGGGAAGTACTTGGAGTAATCGGTCGATTCGAACCGAATCGGCACTCTACTTTGTAGCGAGTACTCTTCGAGTACCCGGCTCAACTCGGGGAGTTTTACAGCAATGAATAAAGCACATGAACATTGATTTACCAATTAAGTCACTATTTTTTAAAATTTTTTTATTTATTAAGCACATAAAACAAATAACAATACTTTATAATATATGCAAATAATAAGAAAATATATATTTTTCCATAAAGATTTCATGTCTTTTTTATTTTTAAATTGTTTTTATTAAAATATCACTTATTTAATAAATAAATAAATAAAAAGGCCTAACACTAGTAAAATTGCATAAGTTAAAACATTTGAAAAAAAGTTTCATCCTAATAAAAAAAAGTTTCTCGAAATATAATGGTTGTATATTTTAGCATAAAATTTTAGGATTAAGATTTTAATATAAAAAGTACCAATTTTTTTTATAAATATTAAATAAATGAATCTGTATTTAACATTTTCTATTAAAAAGTTAGCAAAAATAATTAACACCTCTTGTCAGATGACTAAAACCTAAACATCATCTAAAACCCTAACGCAAACACTCGAAAGAAAAAGAGGTGTTAGTCTCCGGCCTCCCTCCTTCACTCAGCCGCCTGTTTTACAAATCCTCTATTAACTCACTTATCAATTGATTTGATTTCTTCATCCTTCCTTCCTTGTTCAAAATAGCAGGTATTCATATCTCTTTATTTTAGCTAAATAACTGATGTGTCTCAATTTATACATATTTCCCACATCTTATTTGGACATTTTAGGCACGGTTGATAGCCGTTTATACATATTTTGTGGTGCTTTATGGTATTTGCTAGTGATTTCAGGTCTAAGGCAGGTATTTCACTCACAAATGGTAGAAAACGACTTAGAAATGGTCCAAAGGCACTAACGGATGAAGAATGATCGAAAACAAAGTTAAAATGCTGAAACCAGGAAGAACTCGCGGCGCGACCTGCAGATATCGCGACGCGAGCCCTCCAGTAAACTCGCGGCGCGAGCTCACAACAAAACTCGCGGCGCGAGCAGATATCGCGACGCGAGCCCTCCAGTAAACTCGCGGCGCGAGGAAATAAGATCGCGGCGCGAGAAATTGCTGGTCTGACGGATTTTCTCTCTCCTGGGTATAAATACAAACACCCACTCAACCCTAAAAAAATCTTGGACACTCCAGCCTCCACTTTTTCTCTCTAGCAGTTTTTGAAGGCTTTCCAAGGGTTTTTACTTCCCAAATATCATTTGAAGATTTGAAGACTAATTTTGGCTATAGTTACTTATTGTGGCTCGGTTGTAACCTCGATTTGGATTTCTACTTCATATTTGGTACATTATGTTCTCTTATTTAATTGAATCTTTGTTCTTTTTCATTATGAGTAGCTAAACCTCCTTACATCTATGAAGATGAAGTGAAACAATTAGTCATGGTTGCATAATATTTTGAATTCAAGTTGGTTTTACTTAACATTTTGTCAAGATCTTATGGAAGTGATTTCTTCTACTTAATCTTGTGTCCTTGGTGATATTTGTGTTTTTCGATAGTGGTACTAGTTGAATGCAAGTATTATTTTAGTTGTTTGTCTATGAGCAACTCTTGCTAGGTCATGGTATGATAGTAAAGGATACAAATTAATAGAAATTACTTTGGTAAGTGGATTTAACGGATGGTGGTACCACGTTTCTTTCACAAAGATGAAATTGTTATTTAAATAGTCAAACAAACTAGTTAGTTCAAGGAATTGTAATAAGGATGGTGGTACCACTTGTTGCAAGAAATTGAGTTGATTAGGTGATTGAGTCGATTTTACAAACGGAGTGCACGCCGAATGTGTTTTGTCTTGTCACGATTATTATCACCAACATATAAAGAATTTTGAGCTTAACCATATGCAACCTAGACTTCTTGTGTAGCGGATTCGACATAGATGGCTTTTTAATCATTTGATTACAACAAAAAATCTTTTCGTATACTCTCGAGTGACGCCGGTTGAGTATTTTACTTTACTTGTTAATTTCTTAGTTTCCTGATACGCGAAGTGACAACTCGGTCACAAACCAAACTTTTACTTGTTTCACAGTTTTCACAACTTTTAGTACAACAGTCAGTCCTTGTGTTCGATCCTGGTCTTGCCAGTTACCTATATTACATACGAACGGGTACACTGCCCGTAAGTGTGTTGTAGTCAGTTAACGGTAGACCTTGTTATAAATTTTTAAACTAGATTTCACACATCAATAACACTATCTATTTCTTGTTATTTGTTTGAAAGAAAAAAAAAACATAAAATCAGATACAACGTTTAGGCATGACGGCATGTATAATTTCAGAAAACTCTCCTTACCCAGCAAACTTTTCAAAGAAAGATAGAAAACTTGTGTTTTCCAAAAACATAATTTATAAGAAGAAAAAAAACACCAATTTCTATTACTTGGAAAACTCAGTATGTTTTCCAAAATTGAGATTGTGTTTAAGGTCTGTAACTAAAAGCCACCTTAGTAACAAGACAATCCAGCAGTAACTAGGCTAAGTCTGAGCTAATAAGACAATCTTTTCAGATTTTTTATAAACATTACAATACACATACAAGCTTAAGCACAAATAATTACTTTCTAATAAAAAACATCACATTTTCCTAATAAACTGATATCTTTATATGATAAACAGATTATTAATACATTTAATATAAAAAAAATCAGATAATAAGTAGAAAAAAAAATGGTAATAAAAGAGGAAATATAAACCAGAATGTTTGTAGGAGTTAAGGTTGTAAAGATTGTTAGGCTCCTTGCTAAACTGAACGCTCTGAGTGTTAAAGGCAGACAAAATAAACAAGAAGGTTTATATAACCCTAGATAGTTTGATTACTTTATAGTCCTTAAGGTTGAGCAATGGACTGTTTCGGTTTGGGCTGGGCGTTAAGTATTTGGGCTTTGGGAGAACAATCATGGACATAAGAAATTAAAGTTTTTTAGCTTATTATTGTAAGTTACACTAGATGGGTGCCCGCGCGATGCGGCGGGGTCAATAGACAACATGCAAGGTGCCGTGATAACGATAACTTGTAACGTGAATATAATACTTTGTTACATGTGAATATAATACATTGTTATTTTTAAATAACGAAGGACATCTTCTTGAGATAAGATATCAAAAATTACGTTTAACGAATAATTTGGTAACGTTGCAGCTAGTATGGAAGTGATTAATGGGACAGCAAAGAATCTCATAATCGAAATAAAAAACAATCTATCTAGACGTCACAACTCACAAAAGCTATTGTTTAAGTGATATAACAAAGCTGTTTTTTAGATTGATGCCTCAAATACAAATTGTAAGTTGTACTTTCGATTCACTCAGCTGAATGCTTAGCCAAAAGAAGAACTTTATTAGCAAACACGCAAAGACATTCATGAATTTCAGCAGTAACAATAGAAAGAGTATTATTATTATTATTATTATTATTATTATTATTATTATTATTATTATTATTATTATTATTATTATTTATTTGTATTTAATTTTTTTATTATTATTATTATTATTATTATTATTATTATTATTATTATTATTATTATTATTATTATTATTTTATTATGAATTTATTTATTATTATTATTATTATTATTATTATTATTATTATTATTATTATTATTATTATTATTATTATTATTATTATTATTATTATTATTATTATTATTATTATTATTATTATTATTATTATTATTATTATTATTATTATTATTATTATTATTATTATTATTATTATTATTATTATTATTATTATTATTATTATTATTATTATTATTATTATTATTATTATTATTATTATTATTATTATTATTATTATTATTATTATTATTATTATTATTATTATTATTATTATTATTATTATTATTATTATTATTATTATTATTATTATTATTATTATTATTATTATTATTATTATTATTATTATTATTATTATTATTATTATTATTATTATTATTATTATTATTATTATTATTATTATTATTATTATTATTATTATTATTATTATTATTATTATTATTATTATTATTATTATTATTATTATTATTATTATTATTATTATTATTATTATTATTATTATTATTATTATTATTATTATTATTATTATTATTATTATTATTATTATTATTATTATTATTATTATTATTATTATTATTATTATTATTATTATTATTATTATTATTATTATTATTATTATTATTATTATTATTATTATTATTATTATTATTATTATTATTATTATTATTATTATTATTATTATTATTATTATTATTATTATTATTATTATTATTATTATTATTATTATTATTATTATTATTATTATTATTATTATTATTATTATTATTATTATTATTATTATTATTATTATTATTATTATTATTATTATTATTATTATTATTATTATTATTATTATTATTATTATTATTATTATTATTATTATTATTATTATTATTATTATTATTATTATTATTATTATTATTATTATTATTATTATTATTATTATTATTATTATTATTATTATTATTATTATTATTATTATTATTATTATTATTATTATTATTATTATTATTATTATTATTATTATTATTATTATTATTATTATTATTATTATTATTATTATTATTATTATTATTATTATTATTATTATTATTATTATTATTATTATTATTATTATTATTATTATTATTATTATTATTATTATTATTATTATTATTATTATTATTATTATTATTATTATTATTATTATTATTATTATTATTATTATTATTATTATTATTATTATTATTATTATTATTATTATTATTATTATTATTATTATTATTATTATTATTATTATTATTATTATTATTATTATTATTATTATTATTATTATTATTATTATTATTATTATTATTATTATTATTATTATTATTATTATTATTATTATTATTATTATTATTATTATTATTATTATTATTATTATTATTATTATTATTATTATTATTATTATTATTATTATTATTATTATTATTATTATTATTATTATTATTATTATTATTATTATTATTATTATTATTATTATTATTATTATTATTATTATTATTATTATTATTATTATTATTATTATTATTATTATTATTAATATTATTATTAATATTATTATTATTATTATTATTATTATTATTATTATTATTATTATTATTATTATTGTTATTATTATTATTATTATTATTAATATTATTATTATTATTATTATTATTATTATTATTATTATTATTATTATTATTATTATCCCCCTTCTTTTATTATTATTATTATTATTATTATTATTATTATTATTATTATTATTATTATTATTATTATTATTATTATTATTAATGGATAGGTTAGATGTAACGCCCCCAAAGCCAAAAGCAACCGACTACTAGGATATTCTTTCGGTTCAACTAAAAACCATGGTGAGAAAAAATTAGTAACCCACAACTTTAAACTTAGGCCTCAAACTTCTTAGTTATATCATACCAATGTGGGACGGATTGTTACATTAGGCGTGTTAATGTATCATGTATGTATTCAGCTTTCAAACCATGTCATTGCTAACTTATCCATTCAATTACCTCAGCCTTATAAGTTGCCACATAATCAAAAACAGGTGAGTAACAGGTTTGAAAGCTGGATACGTAATTGGGCGTGTAATACATACATAGACGGTTTCGAGAGTTGGATACACACAATATCAAAGTGTGGCAAGCTTAATACAGTTTGGGCCCTTTAAAATACTAACAGCAACTATAATCACAAATTACCATAAAACACCATATATTAATCTAAAAAATAAAGATGTGTGATCATAAATTTTATATTTACAATAAACATTACAAGTATAGATATAAATATAAAAAAATGAACAATGAGATTAATGATTACATAATTAAATAAAGAGAATAAGTGACAAACCGGAAATGGGTAACGGCGGTGGATTGAGGAGCTGTTCAAAACAAAAGACCGCCGGAAAGACTGATTTCACGGTGAACACGGCGGAGAAAAAACCTCGTTTTTTGGGGGTTTATAGCGTGGGTTTTAGGTGAAAGACTGTTTGTTTTAGAGACCAATTATTAAAGATATTTTATTGTGGCCCAACTACGAATAAGCCCAGTTTTAATACAATTTGTGTATTTACTATTTTGATTTTTATTATAATTTTGTTGGTTGGGTGTGTATGTGGGTGGGGTGGGGGGGGAATTTGTTAATTTTCCTTTGACATTCATTTTTAATAAATTTTTAGAAACAAAACTTAATTGACAAACGGAGATTTTGTAATAATAAACCGTTGCAACATCTCGTTGTAATAATAAACCGTTGTCAATGATGACTAGTCCAACTGGTTAGAGGCATCCCAGGTTTTACCCAAGGTCTTGAGTTCGATCCTTAGGGATGACAAGTCTTGGGGTTTTTTCCTCCGAATACTTGTAACGGCCCATGGTCAACATCTCGTTGTCTAGGGTACGTGCAAGGCTTCACCATTATACGGTGAGGTTTCCCTGATGTCGCATACCGACTGAATGTTCGGAAAAAAATAAAAATAAACCGTTGCAACAACACACCATCGCAACACCGATCATTTTATTATTATCTACTTACATGGTACTTGTGCTATGCAGCGGTGGTCATGGCGATGAGGGTGTGGTGGTAGGGGCAACTATCAGTGGTGGAGACGGCGTCGTGTAGATAATTGATGTAAACCGATCATTTTATTATTATCTACTAACATGGTACATGTGCATTGCAGCGGTGGTCATGGCGATGAGGGTGTGGTGGTAGGGGCGACTATCAGTGGTGGAGACGACGACGTGTAGATAATTGATGTAAATAGTTAATGAAGATATTTTAAAAGATAAATAACTGATGGTGTAATTTAACCATTAAGGACATTTTAGACAATTCATTCATGTAACTTTCAACAGTGGCTATTTTTTTTATTAGCTAGTACTAGCACGGTACCCGTGCAATGCGGCGGTGGTCGTGGTGGCAACGGTTTGGTGGTGGGGGCGATTGGTGGTGGTGGAGACGGCGTCGAGTGGTGCAGATAATTGATGTAAAATTAATTGATGTAAAGGGTTAATGAGATATTTTAAAAAAGATAAATGATTGATAATGTAATTTAATATTAATGTTAAAGAAGTATTGTAAGGGAAAATATTGCACAACTTTTCAACATTTCAGAAAATACGAGGGTTTTTTTAATTAGATAGCATAGATAGATATACTCAAAAAATAGCTATAGATTAAATTAAAATATATCATCATTTTTTTTTTTAAAGGCAGAAGAATATATTATTCAACGACTATTAGCAAGTCGCTAGTGAGTCCAAGTAGTACAACATAATTACACGATGAAAAGAAAATAGAACTACACAATAATAAACAACTTAAACACCATGATAGTCCGGATCTTAACTGCAAGGGTACTAAAATGGATGGGGAAAAAAACCCGAGGAGACCCCAGGAAAAATCCCCGAGACTAGGGGCCGCGCGTTACACGGGGAGAGCCGTGTGTTTTTGTTCCAAAGATTGCCTTTCCCCTGCTTACCGATGTTGTCTACAGTTGGAACGTTCTTACCCATGATTAGTAGCCGTTTTCTATTCAGCATAGTAGTTGATGCCTTAATAAGCTATAGATATATGGTTCATAACGGTTGTTTCTTCACTTGCCAACGAATGTAATGGTTGAATTAGCTGGTAATCCACACGAGATGAGACGCATAACATAAAAATATATCAAACTTTGCCATGTAATATACTACTATATGATTAGTTTCAACTTGGTTTTCACTTGATTCGAGTATCTCCCTCTATGTAAAAATCATGACACTAGAAGCAAGTTGAGTTGAGTGATTGCTAGTTTGTTACCCATTTATATAGCCAGTGACACAGTGAGGACTACTCCCATCCATTTAGTATTTAGGATCAACTTTATGTGAGTGTTATTATTATTTCCACCTTTAAAATGAATCAAACAATTTAGTTTCAACATATTTATAAGAACTTACAAGATGATCGATCATGCCAATACTAACGTAAGTAGTTCATTTTTAACATAACAAGAAAAACCAAGAGGAAACACTTATTATCATTATCTTAAATCTTAAATATATACTATGTCTCATTACACACATAACAGTATAACACCCTGGAATCTTTCTAGATAACTATTAACTGACTGAATTAATAAGAATTAATTCAAGTGTGTAAACTAACTACACACACTTGGGCATCAGGTGAGACCACTAGACCAGCATATGAGCATTTAGCAGAAATAATTGGTTTTTCTCAATGACAACATAACATTTTTCTAGAGAGGTTCAAGTCGACGTCTGATTAGATGATTCTAATTTCTCAGATAAATAGTGATCAAGCATGTCCTCCTCATCAACTGCAACCAAACAACAATGATATTAATCTCAGAATGACATATTACCATCAGTTGACTGGTTAGTGAATTCGGGCAGGTAGAAAACAAAACCTTCGACATCATCATCAAAATCGTCTTCATCTTCATCATTGGATCCTTCGCTAATTGGTGCTGCACGTTTCTGCCAAAATTAAAATACAAGCCACTCAAAATTTCCAGGGTTGACATGTAACCCAAAAAAGAAGAAGTCAATATGCATTCATTTTAACCAAGATTTCATCTCCTCTGCAATACACAATGTACATTTCTAAGATCTTCATTTAGCTAATCACGTAAAACGTAGTTCAACTAGTTGAATATTTCGTCTTGTCCTATATGGTATGTTATCTCATTTTCAAACATATACCCAATTACCATCTGGAATCAATTTGCAGTGTACATTCATTGAAGCTCAAAAAAGGCGTTTATCCATTCAAACCTTAAAGTAAGTTTTTATAAAAGAAGCGTTTACATTTACCGAAGTGTTGAAGTCAAGAAAGTGTAACAGAATAACTTACTGCAGAAGCTCTTCCACTTAGAAACCATTCCCTGCCAGTAATTTTCTTCTCTTTAGTTGCTGCCAGGGCCGATTCTGGCAACAGCCTAGCGGCGGGACAATATTAAGCATTCAAGACTACACAATTGTACTCAAACATCATGAAATGAAGAATATGAAGTGTAGAAAATAAAAGATTCTGTTATTTACAAAACTTACTTGGCTCTCTCAAGTGCTATTTCTGCTTCGAATTTTTCTCTCCATGCCAAAAAAGTCTCAACAGTAACAGGTTCTCCATGTGGTACAGTTATCTAAGAGCAGTTTTAGTACATCTATTAAGCACAATTTGTCTTTGAAACTAGCATATCAGGCAATATATCAGAAAACCATTCCAGCCCACGTGTATTAGACACAAGAACTCCTAGAAACAACTGTATGCACAATATAAAATTTGAAACTAGAGGCAACCGCTGCTGCGGTATGGTCCAGAGTTGAAACTGGCTAACATAGGGCAAGGGTCCTGATGGGCAAGTATAAAGAGAAGAATCCTCTCACTGCCCCGTATAGGGTTCTGGGCCTCCCCTCTCATACAAATGGGTCGATTTGGGTGGTTACATTTGATTTTGAACGGGTCAGATGGGATAAGCTAAAAGCCTAAAAGAATCAAATGGGTCAAACATGTCAAATGAGTTTAAGCCATCCTAAAATCAATTCAACTGCATAAAATCTTCTAAATCTTTATTATAGAAATTTTAAACTAGTATTTTAATAACATCTTTTTGTAATCATCTTTCATATGTAACTTTACGGGAAAGAAAGATAAGAGCTAAGATTCAGAAAGGAAGCTTTACGGGAAAAAGGAAAAATATAAAGTATCCATTTTGACCCGTTATTCAGCTAGCCCGATCCTAGTTTTGCCAGCACTATTCACTATGCTCAAAATCATGGGAAAATCGTACCTCATCCTTCGCTGCCACCGATTCTTGCATATTGTCATTGCTAGTGTCTTGAGCAAATCTTTGAGCAAGCCATTCTTTAGCTGAGGTAAATAGAGTGTAAATCATAGCCATTCCAAGACTCTCAGATGCCTGCACAAATCAGTAGATAACGACAAGTTGCATAACAAAGTGCGGAATAACAGTATGAACTAATAATGACTAGATCAATATCACTACTATAAGCAAACATCATTGATATGTCTTATTTTATACCAATTTCCCACAATGTATTTAGTTGCTTTTGTATGGTTTTTGAGTCGTTTTCGTATACATTTGGTGCGTTTATGGTATTTGTTAGTGTTTCAGGTTATTAACAGGTACTTGAGCGTAATTCTGGAGGAAACGACGTTTTTGAGGCAAAATAAGTGCTTACGGAGGTTTTACGAATTCCGAAGCTGCATTTGGAGTCTGGTCAACCAAAGTCAACCAGCCTGGAGACACATTGCGACGCAACCATCAGTTTCGCCGCAGCTGAAAAACAGCAAGATAAGTTGCGCCGCAACGTGCCTAGTTGCGACGCAATACATCCAGATTCAGGCGAGCCTCGAGTCAAAGTAAAGTCAACGAGTCAACGCAGTCAAAGCAAGTTGCGACGCAACTTGCAGGTTGCGCCGCAACTGGAGCCGGATTCTGGAAGACTTTTTAGGGTAGCTATATAAGCTTGCAAAAACATTCCTTAACCCTACCTTTTGATAACCAGCCGTTTTTAAGAGTTTTTGAAGACCTTTTTCATCCATTGAAGCATCTTTGAAGCCCTTGATCACGATTGGATTTATTTCATCATTCCGTATTCGTTATTAATCATTCTTGGGTTGATTTCAACATTCGGTACATTATGTTTTCATATATTATTGATTGTTCTTATCTTTTCATAATGAGAGGCTAAATCTCTCAGCACCTACTTGGATAGTAAACATGTCATAGGATTGTTTGATGTTATTTGCATTTGTTGAACAAGATTTCTATGTTTAATCGAAGATCCGCATTTATTTGAGTTTATAAATTGTTTTTATCTTTTATATAGATTGATTGATAATTGTTATTAGAAGTTCGAGAGAAATCTATGTCATTGTCAATTGGTTTATGAAACGATTAATCGGTCTATAATTAATCAAAAGTCGTTGGAGTTCGAGAGAAACTAGCGATAAAGATTTAAACAATTAAATTCATTTTGAGTGTGTAAACGTCTATGATAGAGAGATCAGATTAGGCGAATAAAGCAGTTCGAGAGAAAGCTTTTCAAGATTAAATCATAAAATCAACTTGAGTTCTTAATGCTTAATTGTTTAGAGTAGAAATTATTCACGAGAGTGATAACTATACTTTGTGCAATTAAAGATTCGAGTATAACGAGAGTTCATCTTGATTACCTTGTAAGTCGTTCAACAATGCAAGTGATATTATTACTTTCTGATTGATATGTAAGCTGATCCAAGTAGGTGCACCTTTTTATATTATTGTTTCAATCAAAACTCTCTTTTCGATTAATCCTGAGGGATTACTAACAAATTTTCTAACTAATTGCAAAGTGACAATTCGGTCACAAAACCCCCCTCTTTACTTGAACTGCTTTATTTTTAACAATTGCTTTACTTAGTCCTTGTGATCGACCTCGGATTTACCAAGTTTACTATACTGCTTACGATCGGGTTCACTGCCTGTGAGTGTGTTGTAGTCAGTCTTTTGGTAGTTCGTGTTTATAAATTTTATTACTCGATTTCACACATCAAGTTTTTGGCGCCGCTGTCGGGGACTTTTGTTTTAGTAGTTGTTTAATTTTGTAGTTCGATCCTTTCTCACATTTATTTGTGAGAAAGTTATTGCTTTATTAATTAGATTTTATTTTATTTTCATTTTTATTTCATTTGTACCAGGTGCGGTTGACGGTTTGCTTGTGGTGATTGTGCAGGTTCTTGCTAGTTGATGAACACAAGAGCTTCTGGCCGACCTTTGCTTAGTCCTTTATCTAATCCGGGGAAAGTCAGACGTCGATTAGTGCAGAAAAACAACCCAGAACCATCCACATCAGACAAAATAGATCCAGAAACCGTAGACCAAGTCCAACAGGACATTGCCTTAGACGAACACTATACCAAGAAAGGTTCAACATCAGAAGATCAACTCATTAATAGGTTGGAGGAAGCAGATAAGTTCTTTCGAACAGGAGAAGACTCGGACACGGAAGAAAAAGTTCAAACACCTAAACCGAATAACATTGTATTCCCTCAAATTAACAGAAATCAAAATCAACAACCGAGGGGAAACGGAATGGGTGAAGAACAACCGAGGGATTTGAACAACGTTCCTTACGGGGAACGAAGAAGAACCATACCGGCTAACCGGGGCACAGCTATCCGCCCTCCTGCAATTTCGGTAAACTTTTCTTTAAAGGGCAATCATCTCAAGAGTGTCGAGGAGGATAAGTTCGACGGGGTAAGAAGATGTGATCCTTATGCTCATGTTGAAAGATTTGAAAAGATTTGCCGATTGTATCAGTATGGGGAAGGGCAAGCTGAGACTGTGAAACTAGAGTTATTTCCATTGACTCTCACTGGAGATGCATCTGCATGGTTCAAGGAGCTACCGGATAATTCATTCACTACTTGGGCTGAACTCAGAGAAGGATTCATTGATGAGTTATATTCCATAAGAACTCAAAGGCAATTAGAGAATCAAATTAGGGGTTTTTCTCAAGACAGTGGTGAAGATATTGTAGATGCTTGGAAACGTTTTAAGGAGATGTTGAGGAATTGCCCGGGTCATAGCATGGGTACTGAGGTTATTGTTGAGATTTTCTACGATGGTCTGGATAGAAGGTCTAAGAGGGAGCTCGGATATGCATTTGGGGGTAGTTTCAACAACATTTCCCCGAATGAAGGTTATAAAATTCTTGATGATATGGCCAAGGAGAGCTCAACCCGAGAAGAAGACCGAACCAAGAGATCCGGAAGAAATACTGTCGCTAAGGTTGAAAGTAGCGAAGATTCGAAGCTTGTTGCTGAAGTTAAGGCTCTCTCAAAGAGAATGGATGAGAGGTTCGATGGGCAAGAAAGCAGGTTCAAGAGTTTAGAAAAGGATGTTAAAGTTATGGCTGATGGATGTGATAACTGTGGGGATTTGCATTACACTGAGGATTGCCCCCATAAGCCAGCTGAAGATGTTAGTTTTGTTCAGAACCAACAACAGGGGAATTTCAATCGCAACACCGGTTTTCAAAATCGGAAATCAGGTAACTCTTACCCCTTCTTCTTCTTCTTATAATACTAACAATTCTGGTTTTGTTGGTAACAGGTTCAGCAGGTTCAACAATCAACAAGCTCCAGATTCAGAACTGAAGGATATCATGAAGGATTTTATTAGTGCCCAGAGAACAACTAATGAGCATGTTGCAGAAGAGTCGAAGAAGGTGAGTTCCGTGTTGGATGCTTTGACTACTCGATTGGATGGGCTCGGACACAAGTTGGATCAAGGGGCAAAGAATCATCAAGCCACAATCAAGGACTTGGAAGGAAGGCTTGAAAGGCTCGGGAATTCTAATAGAACACCCGGTACTCTACCGAGTAATACTCAACAGAACCCGAAGCCTCAGTCAAGCAACCAAGGGCAGAAATACACCCCTCCTAATGCTAGAAATGAGCATGTTAATGCCATCACAACTCGAGCAGGTAAAACTTATAACTCAGCTAATCCTTTACCTGATGATGTTACTCCAGTTGTGCAGGCACATGAAGATGAGGAGGCGGTGGAAGATGAGACAGAGATGGAGTCGAACCAAGCCGTGCAGACACCGGTCGTTCCATCTAAGCCAGCTGAGAAGCCCACAGTGAAGCCCTATCAACCAAAGATATCGTTTCCTCAACGGTTGAGGAATGAAAAGATTAAGGAGCACTTCAAGAAGTTTGTTGAACTTATTCAGTCGATAAACATAGTTGTGCCTTTAGTTGATCTTATTGCAGGGATGCCCAATTACGCTAAGTTCCTTAAGGAGCTCATCAGCGATAAGAGGAAGCTTGAAGAGGCGAAGACTGCCGTTCTTAGTGCCGAGTGTTCAGCAATAATCAAGAATCAGATTCCTCCCAAGTTGGAAGATCCAGGGAGTTTTCTAATTGCTTGTTCTTTTGGTGCATTTTTGTGTGAGGCCTTGGCCGATCTTGGGGCCAGTATTAATTTAATGCCTTATTCTGTTTATAGGAAATTGGCCTTAGGTGAGTTGACCCCTACCCGAATGAGCATTAGGCTCGCGGATCGCTCTTTCCAATATCCCATGGGGATAGCGGAAAACTTGCAAATTAAGGTAGGACATATGGTGTTCCCGGTCGACTTTGTCATTCTAGAGA
>CM067167.1:158200914-158263425 GCA_034093135.1 Erigeron breviscapus | reverse complement strand
CGAACGCCATTGTGTACTATCTTTGCATTAATAGATTTCTGGATCAACATTCCAGGGGGAAGACTTGAAATATATTTTTGTTCTTAAAAATGTTTTATTTTTCAGGGGGAATTTATTAATTTATTTTCTCACTGGACAAACTCTTCAGAAAATATTACTGGTACTTTGTAAATGTGTCCCTCTCACTGGTTAGATAGGTTGAAGTGCATGTTTGAGGTAACTTTTTGTCTCCTTGTAAATGTGTCCCTCTCATTTGTCTGTATTAGTTGACGTGCATGTTTGAGGTTACCAGTCTCTTTCAAAATGGTTTTCACTGGTACTTTACTGGAGTGTCCCTCCAGTGTACCATCAGTGCATGCTTCACTGAACTAATCCACCAGTGATACTGGAGTGTCCAATCAACCTCCAGATGCATTGATATGTCAGTCATAATATTTTTAATACTTGGTCATTGTGCGTGCCACGTATGCAAAATCTTTTTGAAAAGATATTTATCTTGATATTTATCTTATTATCCTATGTGGCATGTAAATTTTTCAAAGAAATGATGGTATTTTTACCTTGGTAAGACAAAAAGTGCAACTTGATACTGTTTGTGGGCTGTAAACCGTCACACATTTATGTGTGATGTGATGTAATTAATGCGGATCTCAGAACCCGATCAAAATTTTATTTGATAATTTCAAATTAACTGTTTGAGTTCCACATTCTCTCTCCTATATATACCCACTTTCAATTTCATTTGCATTTACTTCCAACATATTTACTCCCAAATCATTTCAAATTCCTTCATTTAATTTCTTCATTCAATTCCAATCATAATCATCTCTCATATTTACTCCATTTCCATTCAATTCTTCATCAAATCTTCATCAAAACCCTAAATATTCAATTTCATCTTCATCTATTCATCATAAAATGGCACCAAGACAATCTAACTCTCTTAAAAATCTGCTTGCTGCAGAATATGCTCCGGTTGCCAATGTTGAAAAGGCACGCCATATTACTCTTGAGGCTAAGGCCATAAGGATAAATATGAATAACTGGATGGCAAAACTCTCACTTTCCAGTGTTCATAATGCCCGATCCATTATTGGGAGACTAAATACATTCTTTCTCTCATGTCCATTATATGGTGCTTTGACCCTAAATCCAGAAGAGAATGTTGAACAGGTTGAAAATGTACAGGCTGTTGAGCAGACAGAGAATGTACAGACTGATGAGCAGGTAGAACAAGATGTTCAGGCTGATGAATAAGTAACTGGTGAGCAAGAGGCTCAGATCGATTTGAATGTTGAAGCTGGTGAACCGACTGGTGATCAGACTGTTGGTGAAACTTTTTGGGATGAAGCTGATTCACCCATGTCAGAAGGTCATAACTTTGACACTGACATGAGTTTTCTTGGAGATGATGTAGTTGAGGTAGAGCGTCTACCAAAAATGCCACCACCTCCACCAGAAACAAATTTGCCACCACCAGAATCACAAATGCACCACCTCCACCAGAATCCAATATGCCACCACCACCACCACCTTCAATTCCACAAACCACTCCATAATTCACTCCACCAACAATTCAAATTTCACAATCTCAACCCCCACCACTTGAAACCCCAGTTGACTTATCTGAACCACGTGTGTTGGACTCAACAGTTGTAACTGCTGAAACTACTTCTGAAGAGGTCTGGACACAAATACCTTTCATGACCAGAATGGCTTCTAATCTTGATCCTCCCAGTGGTCCCTCCTCTTCGTCTTCAGCCGAGGTCCAAAGCCTTTTAAGTAAGGTGGCGGACCTGGAGAGATCACTGCAATCTTCATCTCAGGTTATTTCTGACTTCAAGTCTTTATTATCAAATAATCTAGCTTCAGAAATGAATGTTTTTGCTGGGAATGAGAAGCTTGTTTTTGAAAAGCTGGATGAACTGGTACTGGCCACCAATAACAATTCTGAAAATATAAAAGTGGCAGTCCAGGGATTAGAAGAAAGACTAGTCAGTTCTGTTCAGACTGCAGTGGAAAGTAAAATTGTACAACCACTGGCAGGTTTGACAGATGAGGTTAAGAAAATGGTTACCAGGGTGAGTTCATTGGAGAGTAGGCCATCACTTGATCAGAATGCAGTTGTTAGCACCATCAGTGATGAGGTTGCTAAGAAGTTCAGAAACAGTATGCTGAAAGAAATCACTGGAGAGATTTCTGGGTCTGTTCTTCGAACAATTCAAGATGGACTATTGCCAGAAGTTGTGAAAATGGTTAACACTGAGCTACCAAAGCACCTGCCTCAAGAAGTTAAATTTGTTAAAAAGGAAGTGCAGGCACTTAGAAAAGTTGTGAATGATACAACTCCAGTGGCTGGAAGAACGTTTGGTGAACTGGACAGACATATGCTTGAACAGTTGTGGAATGATCTCAAGTCAAGAACTGGAGATCAATCCAAGGGGGAAAAGTCGTCTGGTGTTCAACGAAAACAAGTGACTGGTACTGATACCAGTGCACAATTAGCACAAAGAACACTTGGCACTGAAGCCGTTATGCAGGTTGAAGAGGCTGCTGGTACTGATGCCAGTGAGCCCCAGTTTGAATCTTTCCCAGATATTCCAACAACGCTGAAATCTGTAAAAGGAAAAGAACAAATGATATCTGGAGGAGAAGAGCAAACTGTTGAAGGTTCATCAGAGTTTCCTACTGCTGATGATGACACCTCTAAGAAACTGGAACAAGAATGTATTATGATAGAGATTTTCAAAAGAAATCAAAAAGATGAACTGCTGGCCCATCAAAGGGAGATGGCAATTATGGGAACTCTGGATTCATATAATGCTGGCAGATTGGCCATAAATATTGATGTCTTCAAGAAGATGAAGGATGACCCCAGAGTTCATCAATGTCTGAATGCATTGGATGATGTTCACATTCGGTCCAGGTACTCTGAAGAAGAACAATTATATGATGTTGTAACTTATGGTGTCAGTGTACCTGAACTGATTAGGCAGAGAAATGAGGAACTGGTGAACCTCCAGAGGAAAATAAGGAAGAATGCTGGTGCTCTGGAGATAGAGTACAGGAAGAAGATAAAGGGTCTGCCAAAACTTACTGCCAAACAACTCAAAGCAATAAAAGATGCAGATATAAGCACATTCATTCCTCTGGATACTTCTCTCAAAATCAATCGTGATCAACTCTAGTCTGCCATGGAACAGCAGAGAATATCCAAGGAAACTGAACATATGGTCCAGATGGCTAAGCAGAAAGCCAAGTATGATGAAATGTTGAAATTCAGGGCTGATACCAGAAGGATCACAAGTGCTGAAATCAAACTCGCTGAAAATCATCAAGGCATGACCAGATTTAATATAAAGTTGACCAGAGAGGGTAACTTTACAGATGAAAGGAAAAATGCATCAGTCCAAGCTTTTGGATGGACTGAACTGAAGGAGATAGGATTAACTTTCAAAGGTAAAACTGATTTGTCTCATGATGTAAAGGCATTTATGAAGAGGATTGAAAAGGTTTGGATAAGAATTCAACACATGGAAGCTGTGCTAGATATGAGACCACCAGTGTCTGTTCCATCCTCTCCATCACCAAAGAGAAAGGCTTCTGAAGATGCTCCAGGACAGACATCGAAGAGAAGGGCCTAACTCTTATATCATTTACTTGTTGTTTGTATTTAATTTCTCAAAATTATAACTTATTTTATGTTGATGGCTGTAAATATAGTTGCATATTTTGATTCATAAAGTAAATGATCAGATTTAGTCTAAGTTAGTATTAAAAGATGAAACTGAAAACACTGATGATCTATAAAGTGTTTTCCAGTAACCTAAATTTTTAGACTAAGTCAAAACTTGTGTTTTTCAAGCATACAAAGTCGTATAGATATAAGCTTGAAAACACTTGCATTATTTCTAAACAAATAGGGGGAATTTTTTAGGTCCAGATTTACTGGACTCGCTCCAGACTCGAATACTGGAGCCTTACTGAAGATCTGTCCAGTAATGGTATATTATTGGACCTACTCCAGACTTGGAATCTGGAGTCCCTCTAAGGATTTGTTCAGAAATAATGGAAGACCAGTGAGCAAATACTTGTATAGGAAATCTGGATTATTCTCCAGATTAGCTCACTGGACTTCACCCCAGTCCAGATCTACTCTACTGAAGACGTTCTCACTGAAGTCAAAGACTGAAGTCAGAATAAAGAAGACTGACAAATGGCGGAGTCCACTGGAAGTCTTACCAGATCTGTACACTAGAGGATTATCAGTGTTCTAGACCTTACAAGTCTGAACACTGATATCGAGGAATTGACTTTAGCCTTTACACACTTTCCAAAGGACATTCCACTTGTTCTTTACCAAAGTCTATACATGTGTAAAGGTGGTTGGTTAAAAGAATAAAGTCATATTGATGTGACTTTATCCTTGTACCTTAACCAATGCATTTAATGATCTTGTCGGTTCATTAAATGTATTCAACCATATTTGTACGGCACAATTTCACTGGTGAAATTGTTTGCCTATAAATACAAAGTCATTTCTTCGTTAAAATCACTTTTAGCATAAAAGGTGAATTTGTCTAAATACTCTCGATCTTAAACAGGGATACTTCACAACTTTAAGTATCTCGATCCAAAGAGTTTATTTGGCAAATATAGATCACTTGTAATTCATAGGTTGTTAGGATACTTACATATTTGTATTATCTTGATTCCGCACAACCTTGTATTTTATTTAACATCATAAATAAAATACACTTGAAAATATTACATTGTGTTCCACCTTTATTTTACTGCTTTTAGTCTTGTATTACTTTGTTTATATACTTGTATTTATATTCAAGTAATACTAGTCCATTCTAGTGATTATTAGACTTGTTGTATTTTACACTTCTGGGTTTAACCATCTCGTATTTGGGACCTCACAGATTTTACACATCAAGATGCTACTGTTGATCAAATTCAGAAAAGGAGCAAATGGGAGAATGATGACTACATTGCTCGAGGATTAATCCTCAATGGTATGTCTGATGCTCTTTTTGATATTTACCAAAACCATGCTTTTGCTAAAGGACTATGGGACTCTTTAGAGACTAAGTATATGACTGAGGATGCCTCTAGTAAAACATTCCTTGTGAGTAATTTTAATAATTACAAGATGGTCGATTCTAGACCGGTCACAGAACAATACAATGAGCTCATTCGCATACTTGGTCAATTCACACAACATAAAATGAATATGGATGAGACTATTCAAGTCTCTAGTATCATTGATAAACTCCCTCCGTCGTGGAAAGAATTTAAACATTCTTTGAAACACAAAAAGGAGGAGTTAACTCTTGTTGAGTTGGGCAGTCATTTGCGTATTGAGGAATCCCTCAGGGCGCAGGATATTGATAAGCCAAATAGCAACAACGTTGCTGGTACGTCTTCTGTCAATATGGTGGAACATAAAAAATCCACTGGATATAATGACAAGAAGGGGAAACGTAAACATCAAGAAGCTAACAAAGCTGGTCCCAACAAGAAGTCTAGCTTGGCTTGTTGGAAGTGTGGCAAATCTGGACACTTGAAACGGGATTGCAGAGTTAATATTGGTAATAAAAATACCAATGGATCCGGCACAAGCGGTTCGGGAAATGGTTTTAACAACCAAAACTCGAAAGGTCAGTATATATATAATGATTCATTTGAGAATTATTATGTTTCATATATAACTGAGGTTTATTTTGTGCAGGATGATGATGTTGCGTGGTGGGTTGACTCGGGTGCTAATACCCATGTGTGCAAGGATAGATGTTGGTTCAAGACTTACGAGTCGGTGACTGATGGATCTGTTCTTCATATGGGAAATGAGTCAACAGCCCCAGTTCAAGGACGTGGAAGTGTGGATTTGAGTTTTAGTTCTGGAAAAGTTGTTTCTTTATTTAATGTTTTACATGTACCACAAATTCGTAAAAACTTGGTTTCTAGTAGTATTTTAAATAATTGTGGTTATAAACAAGTTATTGAATTTGATAAGTTTGTTTTGTCAAAACATGGCTTGTTTGTTGGTTTTGGGTATTTATGCAATGGAATGTTTAGGCTTAACATTAATCACAAAAATGTCAACTCTGCTTTTATGTCAACTTCTAGCATAAATGATTCTACTCTTTGGCATGCTAGACTGGACATGTACACTTTAAAAGAATGCTAGATATGTCTAAAGATGGATTAATACCGGCTTTTGACATGAACAATGAAAAGTGTAAAACTTGTATGTTGACAAAGATCACCAAGAAACCATTTCAACATGTGAAACGTAATTCTGAAATTTTGGAATTAATACATAGTGATTTATGTGATTTGCATGCAACTCCTACTTTAGGGAATAATAAATATTTTGTGACTTTTATTGATGATGCTTCTAGATATTGTTATGTTTATTTATTACATACTAAGGATGAAGCATTAGATAAATTTAAAATATTCAAAACTGAAGTAGAATTGCAACAAAAGACTTTGATAAAAAGGCTTAGAACGGATAGGGGAGGTGAATATATTGATCAAACATATTTCCAATCCGTTGGGATTATCCATGAGACTACAACTCCATATACACCACAACAAAATGGTATATCAGAAAGAAAGAACAGGGTCCTTAAAGAAATGGTTAATTCCATGTTATCTTATTCAGGTTTAAGTAATGGTTTTTGGGGGGAAGCTGTGCTTACAGCTTGTTATTTGCTTAATAGAGTTCCTAACAAAAGGAACAAGATTACACCTTATGAACTTTGGAATAAAAAGAAACCAAACTTGAATTATCTTCGGGTATGGGGTTGTAGGGTTGTTGTAAAACTGCCTGATCCCAAGAAGAAAAGTTTAGGTGAAAGAGGTATAGATTGCATATTTATTGGATATGTTAAACATTCCAAGGCTTATAGGTTCTATGTTATTGAACCTAATGATTCATATGCGGTTCATTCCGTAATTGATTCAAGAGATGCAATATTTGATGAGAATCGTTTCTCATCTATACCTAGACCAAATGATATGGTTCCTAGCTCCAATGGAACCAATAAGGATTGTAATGTTGAAGTCTCTGAAAAGACTGATGATTAGTCACTTGAGCTTCGGAAAAGCATAAGAGAAAGGAAACCTAAATCATTTGGACCAGATTTTCAATTATACTTAATTGAAGGTTCCAGGGATGAAGTTTCAACCCAATATTCCTATTGTTTCAATGTTGAGGATGATCCTAAAACATTTGATGAAGCAATGAAGTCTCAGGATGCTGCCTTCTGGAAAGAAGCCATCAATGATGAGATGGATTCCATCATGGGCAACAACACTTGGGTGTTGGCTGATCTACCTCCTGGTTGCAAACCATTGGGTTGCAGATGGATCTTCGAAAAGAAGATGAAGGTAGATGGAACTATTGAAAAGTTCAAGGCAAGGTTGGTCATTCAAGGCTTTAGACAAAAGTCTGGAATTGACTATTTTGATACTTACGCTCCAGTTGCTCGTATCTCTACCATTAGACTGCTGATTGCTTTGTCAGCAATTCACAATCTGGTCATTCACCAGATGGATGTAAAGACAACATTCTTGAATGGTGACCTGGAAGAGGAGGTTTATATGGACCAACCTCAAGGCTTCATCATGCCTGGTAATGAAAGCAAGGTGTGCAAACTTGTGAAATCCTTGTATGGATTAAAACAAGCACCTAAGCAATGGCATCAAAAGTTTGATGAAGTGGTTTTGTCAAATGGTTATCTTTTAAACCAAGCTGACAAATGTGTATATAGCAAATTTGATGATTCTGGTAAAGGAGTTATCATTTGTCTATATGTTGATGACATACTGATCTTTGGGACTGATCAAAAGCAGGTTGACTTAACAAAAGAATTTTTGTCATCAAAATTCTCCATGAAAGATATGGGGGAGGCTGACGTTATCCTTGGTATAAGGATCAAACGTGAAAGCAATGGAATTTCTATTTCTCAATCTCATTACATTGAGAAGGTTCTAAAGAAATTCAACTGCTTTGATTGTACTCCGGTGAGTACACCTATGGATCCAAGTATGAAGCTGATGCCTAACAAAGGTGAAGCTGTATCACAACTTGAGTATTCAAGGGTGATTGGCTGCTTGATGTATGCCATGACTTGTACAAGGCCTGACATTGCATTTGCTGTGGGAAAACTAAGTAGGTACACTAGTAATCCTAGTACTCATCACTGGCAAGCAATTAGGCGGGTACTGAAGTATTTGAAGAAAACTATGGATTATAGTTTATCTTATACTGGGTTTCCTTCGGTTCTAGAAGGGTATACTAATGCGAGTTGGATAACCAATGTTGAAGATCATTCTTCGACATCTGGTTGGGTATTCTTGCTTGGGGGAGGTGCTATCTCATGGGCTTCCAAGAAGCAAACTTGTATAACCAACTCAACAATGGAATCTGAGTTTGTTGCATTAGCTGCAGCTGGTAAAGAAGCAGAATGGCTAAGAAACTTGATTTATGAGATTCCATTGTGGTCTAAACCTATAGCACCCATTTCTATTCATTGTGATAGTGCTGCTACATTGGCAAAGGCTTATAGCCAGATGTACAATGGGAAGTCTAGACACTTAGGTGTGAGACATAGCATGATTCATGAACTTATCATGAATGGGGTGATTTCTATAGTGTTTGTAAGATCACAACAGAACTTAGCTGATCACTTGACGAAGGGATTGGCTAGAGACTTGGTTAATAAGTCTGCTCAAGGGATGGGTTTAAAGTCCACCTAAATTTCTAATTGTAAGATACCCAATTCCCTTTTGATATTAATCAGAAGCTGAATTCAATGTGAAAAACTTACACTTAGAAATTGGAGCACATAAGTTTACATATTATCCCAAGGTATGTGCTCGGACCTGCTGATGGTTAGGTTGAAGTATAACTTCTTAATAGTTCATTTGAAAAAGTGCAATAGCAGGTGCATGAATAAAGTAGAACTACCTATATGAATGTGAAGTTTTGCCGCTTCAAGAAAGCTTTGGACTTTTAGTTTTGGATACATTCATGAATGGATATGGACGCATGGCTTGTATAGCGTCAGGATAGCTTTAAAGTATTTGAAAGCTTGTGTGTATATTATTTTCAGGTATTCAAATGGGTTGAAGGGTTCAGTTCTTAGAACACCCTGATTCTCGAATATTTGGAATGGGTAATATACTAAGATGAAAATTCAATCTTCAAGACATTTTCATTTACGCATAAGTTTTGTTTTGACTATTTTCTCATGTATCGAAATTACACTAAATTGGGGAGGATTGTTATTAATTTAGTGTAATTGAGGGATATGGTTATGACACTTGGAAATGGGATTGGAGGTACGGAGTGTACTCCCATTAAGTGAATGACATCCCGGACCCAAAAGCGGGTTTTATATATATCCGTGTAAATATGTTTACCTAATTTATTAGGAATTTTTTGTTAATGTGTGAACCCCACTAATATTGAATCCACCGAAAGTTTTCATTATTAAAGTTTTAATTTTAAGTAATCCTAAACGGTGGAAACATTGTTGGCAGAGTTGCTCAACAATAATTGAATTTAATATTAGATGAACACAAAAGTGTGATGACAATGGCAACTTAACAATTAAGTTAGGTTCTGCTTTTGTTTTGTCTGACCAACTCCATTTTAAAAGGTATGGTTTTGGTTTTGGCAAAAGAGAAAAGGGTCATTTTATTTTGTCAGAGACATCCATAGATATATGTGCGTATGTTTCTAAAAATATATAGAGTAAACTTGAATTGGGCATATATCCGGAGATAGAGAATAGATACATGAGAAGATAGTCAAAACACGAAGTGCTTTCTAGCGAACGGGTTCTTGATTTCTGCCAAAATCTTGAACATTACTTTTTGTATTATCCCAAAACAAAATTCGTGTAACCCAGGCAGATAGGGTCGAATTGTTGTTTTCGGAAAGTGATATCACGATACAAAGAGATATCCGGCCATTGGTTTTTTACCCGTGTTACACGGTGATTTATTTCTAACCCTTGTTACAGGTCTTTCTCCAAGGAATCACAGACAACAAGGAGGAATAGATCGAGGTCACCCAACAATATATACACACTATTTAAAATTTAAAAAAAAGAAAAGAAAATCACTCAAGCAACTCGTCCTCCCACGCACGAATCTACCTTGGACGAACCAGGGACGAGTCCAACCCCACGGTGTTGACTCGTCCCTGAGAGGGGGACGATAGGGGGACGAACGGCGTAAGGCAGCTTCTAAGGAGCTCTCCCCATAAACACTAGAAGCAGACTTGTTTTGATCGATAACATACCACTAAAATACTAAATAAACTAATTGACTCATACATTCTATGTCTTGAATCTATAGCTACAAGACAATGAGTAGACTTGTACAATAACTCATGTGTATGACATTTATAATCCAAATTGAATGACTTTATTGTATATCAAGTGAGCATTACTAGTAAAACAATTTTTTTTTAACTAAATAGTTTGCTAACTTTAAAATTATATTTAAACAGAAGTAAAATATTATACATGGCTCTTAAAACTAATTTCGTGATACGAGTATTTTTAGCTATAACAATTTGTGTATTATTCGTAACTAGTTTTTTAACCCCGGGCGTTGCTCCGGAAAACATAACGATACGTAAAACTTGCAATGTGTATAAGATCGGTGATACATACGTAAAAATAAGCGCACATTACAAAGCGTATCATAAATCTAAAAAAACAACATGAATAATAAAAAGTAGTCCAAAATACTATTTAAAAAAATACTGCATCATAGTATCATGTGGTTATTTAGTCGTTGGCCATGGAAATATCAACTATTTTATTATTTAAAAAACCCTTGAAACGCCCGTACAAACTAATATATTAGTAAATGAATAAAGAACAAATAAAATAAACGTTATATAATATATAATAATATATATATATTTTTTTTTAGAACGACATTCTAATCTACTCCTACTTCTAAATTACACGCATGCCTGGGATGAAACCCAGGACTCTCGAAAAATCCCTATTAATCCACCCCCACAAATGTGGGAAGTGGGACTCGAACCCAGGTGGATCCACCCAAGGTCAAAGACCTTACCAATGGGCCACCAACCCCATTGGCACAAACTAATATATTAGTAAATGAATAAAGAACAAATAAAAGGTAAACGTTATAGTCGTTAGCCGAGGATTACCTGAACGTTGACCGGGGAAATATTAGTTTTTTTGTTAGAAAGACCCTTTATAAAAATGATTACAAATTAATATACTACTAAATGAGTGAAAAAATAAATGAAAGATTGGCGTTAGGTAAAGGAATGACAAAAAAGGCTAAAAAGATATAAATAAAGTAGGATACGCAACAATATATCAGTTAGGATAATTAAAAAACGAATTTATTTATAAAAAAAAAAGCAAGCAGGCTGGCAGGCTGCTGCTGCGCAGCAGGCAGCCTGCTTGCTTCATTGTAGATAAGGCCGTTCTCTTTTGTATATATACAAGTTTTTTGACCTCGGGCGTTGCCCCGGGAGGGCGTTTGCCGGGATCGACATTGCGTCATGCAAACATATATACATACAACATTACCTAAAAGTTTGGAGTTTGGACACTTAAAGTTTACTATAAGGGGTAGTGTAAGTCCCAACTCGTTAGATGGTACTACTGAAGACACCTCTATGTCGATGGTGGAGTTACTTTGCAATATATGCACTGAACTGGAGACGACCAGTTGCAGTGTGTATATACCAAGTTCTAGATAGATTACTTATAAATGACAATAAGTAAAGAACAATGCAATAATACAAATAACTTGTAAGATAACTTGATGAGACAATATGTATTTTTCAATGTGTAATTTATTTATTGATATTAAACAAATTACAAGGTTGATGCGGAACCAAGATAATACACGAATGTAAATATCCTAACAACCTATGAAATACAATTGATCTACACTCGGAATTTCTCAAGACAATCGAAACACTTAAAGTTGTGAGATGTTCCTTTTAGCGATTGATAGAATATTGCACAAGTTCACCAAGAATATTGCAGGTTTGCAAAGTGTGAAGTTATTCGTCTTTGTGAATTAACTTGAATTCTTGGTTGTGCAATGACTTGTATTTATAGGCAAAGTTAACATTGGGATGTTAACTTTAGCCGTACAAATGTGGTTGAGAGCATTTAAGGAATAACATTTAATTCCTTAAAAAGCAGTGTAAAGTCACATGATAAAGCAACTTTACACAACCACCTTTATGTACCTTTTATTACTTAAATAATAAGACAAGGCTTATTATCCGGGTAAAGGTACATAAAGTATACAAGTCAATTCCTCGTAATCAGTGTAAAGCTTTGTAAGAGCTTTCCACTGATGGTCTCCAGTTTGTAACTGACTAGAATGCCAACTGGGCTTCGCTGCCATTGCCATTCTCTATCTTTCATTTGTTGTCTTCGACTTCAACTGGAATGATTCTTCAACTGGTCAGTTCTCAACTGGAGGAAGTCTTCAGTTGCGTTGACTGTACGGTGCAACTGGACTTCAATATATTTCTGGACAAATCTTCTTGGTCACCAGTTTTACTGGGTCACCAGATGCAACTGGTGACTGGTCAGTGTGAACTGGTGACTGGCCAGTTCCAGGTGAACTGGTCCTAACAAATTCCCCCTATTTGTCTAGAAATATAGTCTAAGTCTTTTTCTAGTTCTTGTATCTATACAAGTGTGAACTATAGAGACTTGTTCGATTTAAATCTATCTAAGTTTCTTAAGGCATTTTTATAGATCAATAAATGTCTTAGGTTTTTCTTTTAGGTTTGTTAGATTTTAATCTATTATCTACCTTGTGGTTACAAACTGGTAACTTCATTATACAAGGAAATGGAATTTATACAAGTTACAGAATGTAAATACAAATTACAAGTAGATAACTGAAGAAAGAACTTAATGAGACGGCCCTTCGCCAGTTCTTCTTCTCTTGGCAACTGAAGAGATAGGCTGAGTATCTTCAGGGTCAATATTCAACTTTTGCTCAAGATTTTCTTTATGTTGAATCTTTCCCCTTAGAAAGTTTACCCATGCTTTCTCGAACCTATTCTTTTGTGCCTTTGCATCCAGTATATTCACCATCTCAACCCATTCGCTGAACCCATATTGCATAGCACCAGGATTGTCAGTTTTAACCAGTGGCCCCCTGGTATAACTAACTTCGACTTGAAAGACTTTGGTGCCTGGCTTGATTGTTACATTAACACCATTGATAGTACCACTATGTCTTCTGGTTGACATGATCTGGGAGTAATAACTTCTTGCTTCAGATTCTTTTGTTATCTTTATACTCCCAGCACCAGCAGCCAGTACAGCGGACTTGATGTCTTCATTTGAAACCTCGCCAGTTGGTTCAACAAATGTGCTAAGGTCAGCATCCCTTTCATCTCTTGTCAGTGGTCTTCTTGGTTGTGGAATCCTTCTTCTTGGTGGATTCAATACACTCTTCACAACCTTCTTTACATTTGCAATACGTTTAAGAATCCACTGGCCCTTATCTCCTTAGCCTTCTCCACTGAAATGTTTAAACTTCTGGCATCAAATTATGCTTCATCCTCAGCATAGTGTCTGTCCAGTTCTACATCCAGAATTTCATTCAACTGGTCAACTATCCTGGGATCATTTTTAATCCTGGCATACTCCTCAGCAGTGACACCCAAAAGATTGGCATCACTCATATCAAGCAACTTGATTTGTGCAAGATGTGCCCTGGCTTCAGCTTGGTTTCTTTGTTTCATCTTTTTCTTTTCTTTAATGTCATTTCCAAGTCTGGCCAGTCTTCTGCTATCACTATCTGAAACCGGAGGTAGTATGTCAGCATTACCAGTTTCTAACATTTCATCAGTGGCCGGCTGGGCAGATGCTTCAACTGCCAAACCTTTACCTTTGTCCATCACATTCCCCCTAACACCCACATCACCAGATCCACCCACTCTTTGCTCACCAGCTTCAGTACTGGTATCCACAACCAATTCTCTTCTAGATGAAGTCCTTCTAGGTGCAACTGGTGTAAGGACTGAACTTCTTTCCCCCTTGGCAGCATCTAGACCTGCCCTAATTGCTTCCCATTCAGAGGGGTGAGATGGCAACCGGTCAAGAGGCTGCCATGACTGCATGTCCTTACACTCTTTAAAGATGCCACACATCATCCTGAAGGACCTCCAAAGGTGGTTGGTTTCTTTAGACTGGGTCAAGACATTTGCACTAACTTGTTCTTGACCAGTTTTTAGTTCATTTAAAAGCTTGGAGTCTTCGTCCAAACCAGAAACCACCTTTTCTTTTACCTCTTCATATTTCCTCTTCAGATGCTCTACTTCAGTTGTCAGTTTCTCTATAGATTGAGCTTGTAGAGATACCTGGGTGTTCAAACTCTCTATGCTGCCTCTCAACTGGTTGATCTCACTGGTAAGTGGGGCCAGATCAACCTGAGGAGTGGTCAGCTTGGTGATCTCAGACATCACCCTTTCAATCAAATGCTCTTCTCTAGCACCCAGTGTATCCTCTATTTTCTGACCAACCGAAGTCATCAACTGCTCTCCAAGGCCAGTTACATCTAGGCCAGGTCTTTCAATTAGTTCCTTAACCTGCCTTTCAATCTCTTTCAAGTCAACTTCTGAAGTTCTGAAAGTATTTCCCAGCAAGTTGGAGATTGAACTGGTGACCTTGGAGTGAGTTAGGTCAAAGGCTTCCTTTAGAGTACCAGCCAGATTGTTGCAGCCAGTGACCAACTCATTAAGCTTTCTAAACACCAAGTCTTCATTGGATGAAAACTTGTTTATCCCCAGATCGACCACCTTAATGTTTGTTAAATGATCTTTGTGGTATCTGGAGAATGACTTGGTGTTTTTGTCAAGTGTCTTCTGAATCTCCTCCACCCTGGTAAGAAGGTTTTGGAGATCGGCTTGTAGTGAGACAACTTGACTATCCAGTGACAAAGGAGAAGGTGTCACTGGACCAGCAGCAGTTACTACTGGAGCAACTGGAGAAGGCAAACTTAAGGAAGTCTCCCCAGTTGTCAAGCCAGCAGTTGAAGATATAATTGGAGTGGTGGTTGAAGAAAGGACTGGAAAAACAAATTGTTGTTTATGCTGAGAATGCTCAGGTGTGAACAACGGCGATGGTGGGGGTGGCATTTCTTGAGCAAGTGAGAATTGCCCAGTTGGTAAAGGAGCGAAATATATTGGTAAAGATATATCTATAGGCACATTTTCTTGTGGTGGTGAAAGTGAAATTGATGCGTCTGGAAGTGAGACTGGAGATGAAGGGTCTTGAGCTTGTACAGAAGCATCAAGAATCTCCAAGTCTGTTTCAGTACCTTCAGAATCCGAAGATTCTATAAGGATTTCCTCGTCATTAACACTCATGTCCAGATCCATGAATGTAACTGAGGGCTGACCAGTTACCTGGTCAGTCTCCAGATGACCTTCCCCAGTTTCCTGGATGGGTACATCTGTTGGTGGATTAAATACCGAAGTATCTTCACCAGGGATAGATGTGATGGGGGTTGCTTCAGTTATGGTTGCTCTATCCTCAACCATAACATTAGACACACTGGAGGGTCCCTCATTATTTTGAGGCCCGCCCAGTTGCCTTTCTGACTCACCTGCAAGAGGTGCATCAGTTGAAGCGAATGCCAGTTGCATTCGTTCAGGAAGTTCGACCTCACCAGCTTCAGATACCAGTGAGTCTAGATTCCTTAGCATATCTGGAGCAGTGTACGGTGAATCTGTACTATTATATGCTTCTCTGCCCAGAATTTGCTTAAAACAAAGAGAGAGGAACCTTGAAAAGGGAATACAAACACCCCTTGTGCCCTTCAGTTTTTGAACTAGGCTTCTATACAGAATATCTGCAAAGTCCACTCTCAATCCGTTCCACAAGCAGTAAGCCATCTCTGCTTGCGAGGAGTTAATCTGGTCAAGTCCACCAGAACTCCCACCCATGCTCTCCACCAGGTGGATGAAAAAATACCTCCATGAAGGTGTAAGGCCCTTCATGGTCATCGCACCTTTTGTCTTCAACACCCCATTCTCCAAACACTCCCTGTGTCCCATTTTAAGAAGTACTTGGCGAAAGTTTATATTTGGGGGCAAGACGACTGGAGATTCACCCTCTCTCCAGTAATTGAGGCGTAAGGCAACCCTCAATACATCGGCTGACAAGGTACACTGGATTGTTCCATCCTTTAATGTGAAACTGATGGAGGAACAATCGGAAGAAAGAACGGCAGTGTACCAAAACTCACATAAGTAGTTGTGAAACAACTTACGTGGGTTTAGAGAGAATGAGGGTCCTATTGGAGAATTCTTCAAAAACTTTTGAATTCTACCAATAAGGGTATCGGACCCTTGAGATCCTCGTAGGCTGGCCATCGGATTATTTGGATTTAGTTTGATGACCGAAGCACTACTAGGGGCACCAGGTGCCGCTTTGACATCTGGTGAGGGATTATATGGAACAGTCAAGAGATTTACATCTCTTGAACGAGATGATCTAGGTGCCATTGAAAATGAAATTGAAATTTGGGATTTAGGGTTTTGATTTGTGAAGCAAAGAGAAAAATTAAGCAATTTTGATGATTGGAAGTAAATGAAGGAATGTAAGAGAAGGAAGTAAATGAGTTCGGAGTAAATAAGGGTATTTAAAAAGGGATTCAAGATCCCAATGAAACACCAAAATTATATTTTAATAAAGACAATCCTTTTTGTAGATATTTTCAACAAAGTTGGTTTGAATTTTGAAATAAAATATTGATTTGCCATGTAAACATTAAATGCTTCCATGTCAGCATTAAATGCTACGACGGCTTATCTTACCCACGCGCCCACTCACTTTTTGTTTTCCCAATACAAACAGTTGTCAGGTACTAAAATGGTTTCAAACACGTCAGATCACGATATCAAGTGGTTTAAAAAACTCGAGTATCATCACGTGTCACACATATTGACCAAGTATTTGTAACGTTATAAAAAAAAGACAAGACTGAACCTGGTAACTGGAGGATCAGTCCAGTACCAGTTTCCAACTGGAAAGTTCTCCAGTTGCATTTTCAAACAAAAACGAATTTTAGTCAGAAAATTATTTTGAGTCTTTCCCCCTAAAATGATGATCCAGAAATCAATTAGTGCCAAGATAGTATCACAAAGGCGTTCGATAGCCTAGCGAGCAAAGATTATCTGGACCTCCTCAACTGGAGAACTTCATCAGTGTCACTGACGCGTTCAATAACAAAGAAAGCTCTAGTTAAGGGTTTAACATTCCCAGTTCGCTGATGAGATGTTTAAAGGTTTTCTCATCGAGAGGTTTAGTAAAAACATCAGCTAACTGTTTGTCAGTGGGGATGAAATGAATTTCAATATCTCCTTTCATAACGTGATCTCGAATGAAATGATACCTGATGTCAATATGCTTTGTTTTTTAGTGCATCACTGGGTTGTGAGATATAGCAATAGCACTGGTGTTGTCACAAAAGGTTGGGGTCTTGGTATACTTCTGACCATAATCTAGTAACTAGTTCTTGATCCAGAGAATCTGGGCACAGCAACTGGCCGCGGAAATGTACTCTGCCTCAGCAGTGGACATAGAGACTGAAGTCTGCTTCTTGCTGGTCCAACTTACCAGTTTTCCTCCAAGGAAATGACAACCACCAGTTGTTGATTTTCTATCTATCTTACAACCTGCATGATCAGAATCTGAATAACCCATTAGATCTAATCCTGAGCCTTTGGGGTACCAAAGACCAAGATTAGGACACCCTTTCAGGTATCTAAAGATACGCTTTACAGCGTGCAAATGTGATTCTTTAGGGTTAGACTGAAATCTGGCACATAAACATGTTGCAAACATTATATCTGGTCGACTGGCAGTTAAGTACATCAGTGAACCAACCATACCTCTATAGTCAGTTATGTTAACTGGTTTGCCAGTTGGGTCAGAGTCTAAATTCAATGGTGCTGCAATAGGTGTGTTTTTCGATGGGATTGAATCATATTTGTATTTTCTTAACAAATCTCTGACATATTTTCCTTGGTTTATGAAAATTCCATTTTCAGTTTGCTTAATCTGAAGACCTAAGAAAAATGTTAATTCACCCATTAAACTCATCTCATACTCAGATGACATGATTTTAGAAAACTTTTTACACATTGCATCATCAGTTGAACCAAAAATAATGTCATTAACATAAATTTGTACCAATAAGATATTACCTCTTTCTTTCAAGATAAACAAGGTATTATCTATTGCACCTCTTTGAAAGCCATTTTTAAGAAGATGTTTAGTTAAAGTATCATACCAGGCTCTTGGGGCTTGTCTTAGACCATACAATGCTTTGTTCAGTCTATAAACCCAATGAGGATGCTTCTCATCGATGAAACCTGGAGTCTGCTTAACATAAACTTCTTCTTCCAATGTTCCATTAAGGAACGCACTTTTGACATCCATCTGGGAGACCTTGAACTGCAGATGGGCTGCATAAGCCAGAAATATTCTTATGGCTTCAAGTCTTGCAACTGGAGCAAAAGTTTCATCAAAGTCAACGCCCTCTGCTTGACAATAACCCTGGGCAACTAGTCTGGCCTTGTTTTCTTACAACATGGCCATCTTCATCCATTTTATTTCGGTAGACCCATCTGGTACCAATAGGTTCTTTCTTTAACCCTGGTGGACAAGGAACAAGCTCCCAAACATTGTTCCTTTCAAACTGGAGGAGCTCTTCTTGCATAGCTTCTACCCAGCTTGGGTCTACCATAGCCTCGTCAATCTTCTTTGGTTCAATTAGAGATAAGAAGGTGACGTTTAAGCATTGCTCACTGGTGGCTCTTCTAGTCTGAACCCCACTAGTTGGATCACCCACAATTTGTTCAATTGGATGGGCTCGAGTCCATCTAGTGTATTGACTAGGCTGGTGAACTACAATATCAGTGCAAGTCACCTGGCGATCTTCTTCAGTTGCAACAGCTTCTGGAGAAGGATCAGTCCAAATAACTTCTACATCCTCATCAGAGTCAATGAGGTCTCGATTAGCATCATGAAATTCCTCATTAGAAGGCATTTCATGAAGAACTGGAGAAGTAGGTGTTTGAACTGGTGCTGATATTGGAGTGGCACGTACATCAGATCCAATCACCAATTCTTGTGGTAAGTTGAAATTGATGGAGGGATAGAATGATGTGTCACTGGTGGTGTTCTTCTTCTTAACTGGTTCCAATTTGTTGTAACTGGAAGCATCTTCTGGTGAAACAACTGACCGATGAACTTGGTCAGTTTCACCAAAATTAATTGGAACGACTGGAGAAATATCAAGGCTTGGTCTCTTGTTGATTGCTTCAGTTGACTCATCAAATGTGACATGAATTGTCTCATGAACCTTTTGGAGTCTATAATTATAAACTCTAAAGGCCTTACGAATATCTGAATAGCCTAAAAATACCCCTTCATCAGCTTTTGCATCAAACTTTCCAAGCTGACTGGAATCGTTTAGTATATAAACTGGACAACCAAATACATGGAAGTATCCAATATTTGGTTTACGATTCCTGAGTACTTCATAGGCAGTCTTCTTATGTCTCTTGATGTAGACTGACCGGTTTTGGGTGTGACAAGCAGTTGCAACTGCCTCAGCCCAAAAACTGGTGGGAAGACCAGATTCAGATAGCATACTTCTGGCTGCTTCTATCAGTGTACGATTCTTTCTTTCAACAACTCCATTTTGCTCTGGAGAGTGAACTGATGAGAAGTTTTGAGAGATGCCAGTGTTATTGCAAAATGTTTCAAGTACTTTGTTTTGGAATTCAGTACCATTATCACTTCGCAACTGACAAACTTTTCGAGTATACTTGAGCTCAATTCGTTTGATAAGAGAGATGATTTCAGCAGGTGCATCACTTTTGGATCTGATGAATACCACCCAGCAATATCTGGTGAATTCATCAATCACAACTAGAGTGTACTTCTTTCCAGCTCTAGTTTGAACATTCACTAGACCAAAAAGATCCATATGGAGCATGTGAAGAGGTTTAGTGATGCTAAAATTTTGCCTAGTTTTAAAACTGGCTCTCTTCTGCTTACCCATCTCACACCCTGGACATGGCTTTTCCTTATTGAAGGAGATTTGAGGTATCCCATCAACCAGTTGTTTGCGAGACAACTTGTTAATGTTTTTGAAATTAAGGTGGGATAACCTTTTATGCCATAGCCAGTTGGTGTCCTCATCAAATTTGGTATAGAAACATTGCTCTTTTGGAGCTGGTTCCATATCCATGATGTACACATTGCCTTTTCTTGGTGCAATCATCACCACTTTCCAATCCTTGTTAAATATGGTGCCTTGTGCAATATCGAACAATACTCTGAAGCCATCATCGCAAAGTTGGCTGACACTCATCAGGTTGTATTTCAAACCATTCACAAATGCAACTCTTTTGAATTCGACTTGTCCATTATTGAGCACACCATATCCTTCAGTCTTTCCAGATTGATCGTTACCAAATGTCACTGTCGGTCCATCTTGGACAATGAACTCTTCCAGTAGGGGCTTACATCCGGTCATAGTTCGGCCAGCAGCGCTGTCCAGATACCAGATATTCTTCTTTCGATCGCCCTACACACACACAAAAATCATTAGTTCTTTTTGTGAACCCATCTTTTCTTGATGGGTCCACTGGACTTCTCTACAGAAGCCACAGTTGACAGTTGTGGTGTTGAACTGGAGGCTGCATCTGGAGCTTTATCACCAGCTCCAGGTGCAGGAGTAAAAACAATTGGTATTTGATACTTACTCCCTTTATTTTTACCAAATTTTGTTCCAGAAGGAACATTCTTTTGTTTAGGTATTAAAGAGAGTGGATTAATATTTTGTTTGAAAACTGGAGGTAATAAACCTCCTTCCAGATTGTTAATCCGGGCAGTACAACTCTGAACCTGCCGAGACAAAAGTTGGAGTTGACTTTCCAGATTAACCAAAATATTATTTTCTTCAGGCAGTTGAACCTTGGACCTAGGTTCAACTGGTGCTTTAGTCTGTCGGGTCTTGGGCACCTTAGACTTTTGAGGTAAAGGCTTGTTACCAGTGGCCTTTTTGACTGGAGCTTTAGCCTGTTTGGCTCCAGTTTTAACCTCAATGGGGGTGGTCTCAAAGGTTTCAGTTTCAACAGCTTCAGATTGATCAAAAGGTGTTTCAACCTTGAGAGCTGGAGGCAATGCATGAAGGTCTGGTATGAGAGCTGTCATCTCCAGATCTCCAGATTTCCATGCATTCTTCTGGGCATCGATAGTTCTTGAAAATGCATCATAGTTTTTTTGCCATATGCTTTTACCCATGACTTGATAATCTTTTGTTCTTTTTCAAGATCAGAAAATAGTTTTTGATTATCAAGTTCTAAAGCCTCAATCTTTAAAACTGACTCCTTGAGAGCCAACTGGACACTTTGCAAATCATTTAGTTGTGGTTTAACATTGTTCAGTTCAATTAGGATAGTGTCGAGATATCTTTCACTATCAGCTCTTACAGTTTCCACAAATGCCAAATCACCACTTAATGATTCAGCCAGGTCCAGTTTTAGTTCAGGGTCAACCTGGTTATCATA
The DNA here is from genome assembly GCA_034093135.1 of Erigeron breviscapus. Lineage (NCBI taxonomy): Eukaryota > Viridiplantae > Streptophyta > Magnoliopsida > Asterales > Asteraceae > Erigeron > Erigeron breviscapus. Next base: position 158,241,776 of record CM067167.1, on the reverse strand, counting down.
GTCACATACCTTCTTCAGTATGATGTCCACCCATCTTCCAGAGATGACATCTTCTTTCACCACGTGTTGCTGCTGTTGATCTTCCAAGGCCATGAAGCACATGTCCCTTTCCTCTTCTTCATCATCAGATGAGTCATCAGAGTACTCCCATTTTCCCTCAGTTTGTGCCATTAAGCACTGATCCTTTTTCTTTTCCATGGACAGGAGGGCAATCTGGGCCTTAAGCTTCTTGTATTTAGCTTTGTAGCTATCATCAGGCCGATTGAAATTAGGGACAGAGGGGCCAGTTTGGTTGTTCAACTGACTAGATCTGCATTCCTTCATAAAATGACCTTTCTTACCACACTTATAGCATGTAAGATTGGTCTTATCCAGAGAGCTGGAGCTGGAAGCATTGTTGGGGCCATTAAATCTTTTGGATTTATGCTTAAACCTATTAAAGGTTTTAGCAATCATGGCGACCAGATCATCATCGTCAGTTTCATTACAACCATCACTGTTTTCAGTGGTCAGTCCAGAGTTTAAAAAACTGTTCAACATCTCCTTCATCGAGTGTACCTGGACACTCTCAGCAGACATTAAAGCAGCACAAGGTCGCTCAGTTACACTAGCAACCTTGGGACTATGGGCATGGTTCATGGCATCTTGCTCAGCCACAAGTCTTGCAGCATTATTATCTTCAGTGAATCTGAAGGCTCCATAGAGCGATGCAAGAGTATGAGTGTGCAAGGTTTTACCTTGTCTCAAGACAAGAACCATGTTTTCCCATTTGGAAGGAAGAATATCACAAAACTTCTCAAGAAGAATATCCTTATCCTTCTCTACACCCAAACCTCTCAACTGATTGATGAGGCTAGAAAATCTGGTGTATGTACCAGTTAGACTTTCATTGGGCAAGGCAAAGAAGGATTCATACTTCTTGTTCAAAGCAACTTTTCTGGTGACAATAATGTCATCACCTCCTTCAAACTGAATAACTAACTCGTCCCACATAGATTTTGCACTGGGGAACAGCACAAGTGTTGAATTAGATCTTCAGGAACAGCCCCAAGGATCATGTTCTTGAGTCTGGTGTCCAGATCAACAAGTCTACAATCCTCATCAGACCAATGGTCTTCTGGCTTTTCCCTTGAACCTCTTCTTCCAGTTGGATCAAGAAGAGGACTGACCCCAAGGACATGGGTATATATGGTCCATCCTTAAGGATTTTCAACATATACCTTTCAATCCCACCAAAATGCAAAAGCATTCTAGCCTTCCATGTACCGAATGTCTCACTATTTCCATCAAATTTTGGAACAGGAGTGTTAGAGTAGTGTACATGGACATGGTTTGGGGCAGTAGGAGGAGGAGGGTTGGTGTTAACATTTTGAAAAGGTTGTGCATTAGTATTCGAGGGGTTTTCACCTGAACCAGAACCATCTCCACCTTCAGTAGTGTTCATCTTAGCAGATCTAGGCAAGTTTATTAGCCTTCTGCTCTGATGTCGATGGTGGAATTACTTTGCAATATATGCACTGAACTGGAGACGACCAGTTGCAGTGTGTATATACCAAGTTCTAGATAGATTACTTATAAATGACAATAAGTAAAGAACAATGCAATAATACAAATAACTTGTAAGATAACTTGATGAGACAATATGTATTTTTCAATGTGTAATTTATTTATTGATATTAAACAAATTACAAGGTTGATGCGGAACCAAGATAATACACGAATGTAAATATCCTAACAACCTATGAAATACAATTGATCTACACTCAGAATTTCTCAAGACAATTGAAACACTTAAAGTTGTGAAATGTTCCTTTTAGCGATTGAGAGAATATTGCACAAGTTCACCAAGAATATTGCAGGTTTGCAAAGTGTGAAGTTATTCGTCTTTGTGAATTAACTTGAATTCTTGGTTGTGCAATGACTTGTATTTATAGGCAAAGTTAACATTGGGATGTTAACTTTAGCCATACAAATGTGGTTGAGAGCATTTAAGGAATAACATTTAATTCCTTAAAAAGCAGTGTAAAGTTGCATGATAAAGCAACTTTACACAACCACCTTTATGTACCTTTTATTACTTAAATAATAAGACAAGGCTTATTATCCGGGTAAAGGTACATAAAGTATACAAGTCAATTCCTCGTAATCAGTGTAAAGCTTTGTAAGAGCTTTCCACTGATGGTCTCTAGTTTGTAACTGACTAGAATGCCAACTGGGCTTCGCTGCCATTGCCATTCTCTATCTTCCATTTGTTGTCTTCGACTTCAACTGGAATGATTCTTCAACTGGTCAGTTCTCAACTGGAGGAAGTCTTCAGTTGCGTTGACTGTACGGTGCAACTGGACTTCAATATATTTCTGGACAAATCTTCTTGGTCACCAGTTTTACTGGGTCACCAGATGCAACTGGTGACTGGTCAGTGTGAACTGGTGACTGGTCAGTGTGAACTGGTGACTGGCCAGTTCCAGGTGAACTGGTCCTAACAGGTAGAAATGTAACATCCCAAAACTTAAACGTATATGTTGACTAACGTCGTTAGGTCAAATTCTAAGTCCGTGATATGTTATGTGGTAAAATGTGTGTTTATATGTTATATGCCCTATATGTGAGATTTAATTATCTTTAATGAGTGACAATAAAGTGGACTAAATGATGTGTAGAAGGCCTATGTAGTGTGTGAAAGTGCTTTAGTGTGTTATATGTATCCCCAATAGGTGTTTTCAAGCGAAATAAAGTCAATATGAAGTCCAGGGACTAGTTTTGCCAAAGGTGTAAAGTTAAAAACGAAAATTGTGATTAGGGTAGCCTAATCTCTGATTAGTTTCAGCCATTTTCCCTAATCTTAAACACACATTAAGCCTCTCCAAACCCTTCTTGATTTCTTAAGCAAAATCTTCAAGTTTTGGGTCATACAATCGAGTGTTTTGTATTGAATCAGATCGGCTATCATTTGTGCAGGTAATCCATGATTTGTTATTTGTATTTTCAGATCTAAAGATGTTTTATAACGAATCAAATCTGATTTTAAAAAGGGTTTTGAAAGAATTAGGGTTTATTATGTGTTTTGATTAATTAAGGTTCAAAATGGTGTTAAATAAGTTTGTAATCGATCTGGATGATCAATGGATGTTTCATAATGTCAAAAACGTGTTTTGGGGTCAGCCTAAGTCGATCGATTTCTGGAAAAATGAAGAACATAAGTCGTTTTATGAATTCTGGTTGAAATTGGATCTTAAATTCGTTTTCGGGGTCTTTGTCCAAACGAATTTTAAATTCGTTTTGCCTAAAAGAGGTTTAAATTCGTTTAGGCCTGAAATGAGGTTTAAATTCGTTTGTCAAAATGAAGCTTAAATTCGTTTGCTCATAATGAAGTTCAAATTCGTTTTGAAGAGCTAAATTCGTTTTAAAGGAGTTAAATTCGTTTGAAGTTGAAAGCTAATTTCGTTTGCTCAGAAAGCAGCTAAATTCGTTTTGCCTAAAGAAGTCTAAATTCGTTCAGTGAAGTCTAAATTCGTTTTTAATGAGCTAAGTTCGTTTGGTATGGGCTAAGTTCGTTTTCTGGGATTAAGTTCGTAAGAACAAAACTAAGTTCGTTTTCTGGGATTAAGTTCGTAAGAACAAAACTAAGTTCGTTTTCAAGTCCATTTAAGGTCCCAAATGACTTATATTTTGTATATTAACGTACGATAGGTGTCGGGGATTACTATTAAGCACTATTAGCTCTCTGTTTGCTCGCGTACACTACTACGAGGTAAGATACACTACTTTTGTCACGCTGAGGGTGCAACGAAAATGGTTTGTAAACTATAACCTCCAAAACGGTAATGTATAACTCATATGTGGTTGGGTTGATATGGGAGGTACTCGGGGATTAATGATGACGATGTTTATGCCTAAAATGCTTCCCCGTACACATGGTATGCAATGATGATGATATGCTTAATGATATGATATGATGTGATATGATATAATGAACGGTGGTTAATGACGTGTTGTAATGTTGATTTGTGCATGTATATGTGGCTTGTTCATCTAGAACACTAGACCTTTTTAGGTTGCCATGACACGTGCACGTTTTAAGGGCCCTAACGTGAAAAGATGATAGATGTGGATTAGTTTAGGATTAATGTGGAAACCTAAACTAAATGTGGTAAATGCTCGAGCTAATTAGATGATGAGTGTTATGCATAACCCGTGCCTGGCTGTGGTAATAGGTACGTATAAACCGTGCTCGTATGTGGGAGAGTACGTAGTGCCCGTATGTGGGAGAGTACGTAGTGCCCGTATGTGGGAGGGTACGTTAAAATGGTTGCTCGGGTGGCTCCTTGCAACAAGTCATATGTGGCGAGTAGTTCGGGTGGCCTGATGACCCACCTAATGTTATGAACATAACGTGCTACTCATGGATTGACATTGTCTTTCCTTAACGGTAACTTCGGTTACAACTTAACGGTGACCTAGTCACAACCTAATGAGATGAGATGAAATGACGAAATTGATTAGGCACACTTAGGGTCATAGACTCTATGCTTATATGTGATATGGATACGTTATGTGGTGATATAAATGCCTAAATCAAATGACGTAATGTTTTAAAGTGACGTGTTTAATGGATGAAATGTTTTGCTTAAACCTGGTGTTATCTTACTTAGCTTTATAGCTAACACTTGTTTCTTTATATGTGTTGACACCCCTCAGGTTAAGCAGTGAGATGTCGTGTGAAGCTTTGGCGAGAGATGGGTAGATGATCAAGATGGCTTTAGTTTACCCAATAACTTCGCATAGACCTAATGTTAATGATTTCCTTTATGGAACTATTGTAATGACTATGTTATGGTTGCTTTATGTTGGGCAATCTTATGGATTTCTTTTATTACTGATTTGATGCTATTAGTAACACCACTTATGTTTCTCAACTGTTTCCATTGGTTGAGGTTTTTAATAAACTGTTTCCGCTTTATTGACGCCGTTAGGCGAAATTTTTTGGAAATCCATATTTTTACGAAACGGGTGTTACAGAAACTTAAAAAATTGGTGGTCAAAACCAAGATTTTGATGGTAAAAGTTAGAAGCCTTAAAATAAGAGATAGAAAGTAAAAAAAATAAAAATTGATGATTAAAGTTAGAACTATAATTAAGTTTGTATACAAAAAGTTGGACTAAAGTTAAAAAATCCAAAAGTTAAGTGGTAAAAATAAGTTTGAATTTTTCACTTTTTTTGCTCCGGAACGCCCGGAACATTGCCCCGAGGGGCGTTCTTTGACAAAAAAAAGCGGATGGCGTGAAGAAATGGACGCCTCTTTCTACTCTACTCTTTGTGGACCCCACCTGCCACTTTTCCACCTTCTTCTACTTTTTCCCACTTTTTCAATTATTTTATTTAATTAGTAGTATATAAATAATTAAATTGTGGGTCCCTATGAGAAGCCCTAAAGGAAAGCCTTGCTCCCACAAAAAGTAAGAAACGCCTTTGCTGATTGTACTGCCACGTGTCGCGAGATGCCCCTATGAGAAGCCCTAAAAGAAAGCCTTGCTCCAGATAGTCTTAGGGTGGAGGGAGTGGTGAGAATAAAATCAAAAAGCCATATCCTCACTCACCAATGAAATAATGACATGTCAAATAGCTCTCTTAACCACCATTTCAAACCAAAATGATGGGAGTGAACCTTTGCCTACCCAAACCAATCATAATCTAAAAGAAACCCCACCATCTCTTTCTATTCATTGATTCCACTTATTCATCTTCCCCATAAAAATAACCACAAAATAACGACCATGGCACCATCCCTTCATAATTCATCTTCGATTACTTAAAAAACCCACCATCTCCTCCGCTTTTTATTCGCCTTTTTATTACAAACACAAGAACCATATCCCCACCATCTCTACAATACTCATTAGCGATGTTTCCATAAACAACCACAACAACAACAGTTGCAACACTTGATTTGCAACAGTTGCAACAACAATAAAACTCAGAGGGACAGATTGGTACTTTTACACCTGGATGCAAACTTTTCCATTCAAATCTGCCCAAATTTGGCTGGAAAACTTTGGAACAAAAAACCTTTAAGTTATCCTATCATTCTTTTCTTTTCTTGTTTAAAAAAACTTAAGAATGAAAAAGTTAGATTTTTTCTTATCCTTTCCTTTCCTATCACTCCTTAATGCTGGGTTTTACAAGTTCAATTCTATCCATCCATCTATGTAAGTATATTATATTATTATATCTACTGATGTGAAAACAATAATTGTTTAAAATGAGTTGATCGGTGTTCTTTTTAGTATGTTTGATTTTTCTAATTAGTACATATATACATTGAGAACAAATTTGGTAAAATAATATTTTGTATTCTTTCTTTTTCTATCTACTCACTTGAACTCAAGAATGCATTAATATGATTGTAATTTTCTCCTTTTCCTTTCTTATCAATTTTCATCTTTTCTTTTCTAATGTTTTAAACTCAAGAATGTAGTGTAAAATAAACTCAAGAATGGAGTGTAAATCTAAACTACCTTATAAATCATTTACCCCCTCTCATTTTCTCAAAAAAGAACTTGATCTACCCAAATTACCCCTCTCTTTTATCCATTAGTTTGAATATGATATACATATAATACCCTTAAATCTCAACTATCATTTTCCTCCCTCTCCTCAAATATCAACCACTTATTTTTTTTCTCTCCTCCATAATTTATTTTATTCCTCTAATTCATTCAAAGTCTTTTATCTCAAAAACCGTATATCGATAAATTATAAAAATATATGAGTGTTCTTAAAATTTCATGCTCTTTCATTAGAGATGTCATTCGATATACTTTCGACGAATTTTTAAATCCGAGGGCGGAGCCCGTCAGGTAGATCACCCCATCATCGATCACCCCTGTGACCTATCACCGCCTATGATCGATTACCTCCTATGACCTATCACACTTTATGACTTATCACCCCCACCATCTCACCGCCGCACCGCGCGAGCATTTGGCTAGTTAATATAGAAGTATATAGTGAGATATTCAATCTCGGTTTACAAAACCAAATATTACAAAACATGAGTTAACCGAATTAGTGGCGGTGGTATAACCGACAAACCAATCCCTTAACCGAGTGACTAACCAAGTCCATTCCCTCCCCCCTTAGTAATTTCACTAAAACCAAATCCAGCCCGCCCAATTGGTTACGACAACACATTTGAATTTCAAACAATCTCACTCTTCTTTTTTTTTTTTTTTTTTGACAAGTGAATTTTACCTCAGACACGTATGATGTGTGCTAATCGCACAACGAAAGGGTCCCGCACTAAGCGGATCTTAAATAGCCTTTCTCACCATACCACCTCCTTAATTGGAAAATACCGTCGATGAGAACCTACCAAGGCTCGAACTCGAGACCTTGGAGTAAACTCCCCCGGGGGCCCGCATAGCAGGTTTAGTGAAACACCCCTGGCCACTGGGGTTTAACCCAGTGGTTATCTTTGCACATGCTTACTCCCTAATAACAAACTAATTAGCAATTAATTACCTAGTTTTGGAAAGTTAATTCAAAAATCAAAACTAGTTGTTGGGCTTATATAAACCTCCCAAAATTCCATTCAAACTCACCATTATTTCACATCTCCCAAAAAGCTCTCTTTTTCTGCTTCTTCTTCATTTTCAATTCACCCCAAAATTGAAAACACTCACCACCATTGTTCACCCCCAAAATCAATCCAGTAAATCAGGTTAACAACAATTTTTGATTCAGTTTTATCATTCTTTTAAATAAAATTAATTTTCTATTGTAAATTAAATCTATGGGTGTTTTTGTTGTATTTAAATTTATAAAAGTTGTACAAGTAATTACCTCAAACTAAACACACACTAACGGGCAGAGAACCTGGTCAAGTGTAGTATAGCAAGTGATAAGTTACAGGATCGTTCGCAGGGACGCGTTGCTTTACCTAATCTAGTAATATGTGTAATTCTAGCGGTTGTGGGTTGTCATGATTTCCTATTAAACTAATTAAAATACTGAAAAGTAAATAGAAGCCGCAACCGCTTATTCAGCAAGAGGCTTAGTCTGAAAATAGTTTGAAAAAGCAAATAACAGTAATAAAATTAAAATACTTGTTTGGCATCTCAGATCTCATGACACGACCAGATATCATCCTACCTACTTGCTAGACTGTTGGAAACTTAATCACGGCTCAGATTCTCGTTAGATTCACTTTGCCTAAGTAACTAGTGTTGTCCCTAGACTCACACTACTTCTTTAAACAAATTCTCGTTAGATTCATTGTTTAAGCATTAATGACCTAAAGTTTGTGTTACTAACTCATCTTTAAGTTACCCGGCTCTTAAGCCATGACCATATAATAATTCTCTCCGGTGACCACAGTGCACGTTTCCATGTCACTGGATCGCGTCTGACATTGTTAAGCATCATGTTCTATTCATCCTAATTACTATGGTTCTGGATCCCTCAGTTATAAGTGAATCACCTTTTACATCTAGTTAAAGACCGACTAGTGTTTTTCATCCTTATGTATTAATCCTAGTGTATGATTATAGACCGATCATCAGAATTAAACTAATACACTCAGATGTAGAACCGATATTAATATGAAGAACTAGTAAAACATGGATCTACGATAAACAGTAAAACACACTCCAACAGATCTAACAAATAAAGTAAAATAGATAAACGTCTACATGATCACATCGATCCAAACAAGTATTCAGCCTACTAGCCTAACATTATTAAAGGAATAACAAAGTCTGAAAAGATGAAAGACATTGTTTACCACCTGAAAGTAAATTAAAAGAGTAGATCTAGGTAGAAGATGAAGATCGGAAGGTGTTAGAAGCTCCAAAACCTCCTTGGAATCTGCAAAGTCGACCTAGGGTTTGATGTGGGCGGCTAGGGCTGCTGAATCGACTCTCTCTTAGGGTTTTGAGGGCTGCTTCGGCTTAAATAGGTGTTTAAGTCGGTTGCTGAACTGGGCCGCCTAGCGGCGCTGGGGCCTGCTGCTATTGGGCCAGCGGCGCTGGCAGCTCCTGCTGCTTCTCGTTTCGCTTCGTTCGACTCCCGAATCACCTCCTTGTGTCTTGTAACTTCATAGGCCTTCATCTTGACACTTGATGCCATTTACCCTCACTCGCATCTTCCGTGAACCTGCGTAAACATAGAATCCATTAAGTACCGATAGTTCCGGAATATTAACTCAATTAAGATATTGAAATGAGGCCTTTCGATAGGGGTTTTTATCACAAAATGAACGCTCATCAGGGCTACACTCATTTTTTTGTGGGTATTCATAATATTCAATCTTTTTCATAATTGTGATTTGGGTTTTTTATATCTTGTAGTTTTATTCATTTTATTAAAAAAAAAGAAAAAAAGAAAGAAAGACAAAATAAAAAGGAAAAAAAAAAAAAAAAAAAAAAAAAAAAAAAAAAAAAAAAAAAAAAAAAAAAAAAAAAAAAAAAAAAAAAAAAAAAAAAAAAAAAAAAAAAAAAAAAAAAAAAAAAAAAAAAAAAAAAAAAAAAAAAAAAAAAAAAAAAAAAAAAAAAAAAAAAAAAAAAAAAAAAAAAAAAAAAAAAAAAAAAAAAAAAAAAAAAAAAAAAAAAAAAAAAAAAAAAAAAAAAAAAAAAAAAAAAAAAAAAAAAAAAAAAAAAAAAAAAAAAAAAAAAAAAAAAAAAAAAAAAAAAAAAAAAAAAAAAAAAAAAAAAAAAAAAAAAAAAAAAAAAAAAAAAAAAAAAAAAAAAAAAAAAAAAAAAAAAAAAAAAAAAAAAAAAAAAAAAAAAAAAAAAAAAAAAAAAAAAAAAAAAAAAAAAAAAAAAAAAAAAAAAAAAAAAAAAAAAAAAAAAAAAAAAAAAAAAAAAAAAAAAAAAAAAAAAAAAAAAAAAAAAAAAAAAAAAAAAAAAAAAAAAAAAAAAAAAAAAAAAAAAAAAAAAAAAAAAAAAAAAAAAAAAAAAAAAAAAAAAAAAAAAAAAAAAAAAAAAAAAAAAAAAAAAAAAAAAAAAAAAAAAAAAAAAAAAAAAAAAAAAAAAAAAAAAAAAAAAAAAAAAAAAAAAAAAAAAAAAAAAAAAAAAAAAAAAAAAAAAAAAAAAAAAAAAAAAAAAAAAAAAAAAAAAAAAAAAAAAAAAAAAAAAAAAAAAAAAAAAAAAAAAAAAAAAAAAAAAAAAAAAAAAAAAAAAAAAAAAAAAAAAAAAAAAAAAAAAAAAAAAAAAAAAAAAAAAAAAAAAAAAAAAAAAAAAAAAAAAAAAAAAAAAAAAAAAAAAAAAAAAAAAAAAAAAAAAAAAAAAAAAAAAAAAAAAAAAAAAAAAAAAAAAAAAAAAAAAAAAAAAAAAAAAAAAAAAAAAAAAAAAAAAAAAAAAAAAAAAAAAAAAAAAAAAAAAAAAAAAAAAAAAAAAAAAAAAAAAAAAAAAAAAAAAAAAAAAAAAAAAAAAAAAAAAAAAAAAAAAAAAAAAAAAAAAAAAAAAAAAAAAAAAAAAAAAAAAAAAAAAAAAAAAAAAAAAAAAAAAAAAAAAAAAAAAAAAAAAAAAAAAAAAAAAAAAAAAAAAAAAAAAAAAAAAAAAAAAAAAAAAAAAAAAAAAAAAAAAAAAAAAAAAAAAAAAAAAAAAAAAAAAAAAAAAAAAAAAAAAAAAAAAAAAAAAAAAAAAAAAAAAAAAAAAAAAAAAAAAAAAAAAAAAAAAAAAAAAAAAAAAAAAAAAAAAAAAAAAAAAAAAAAAAAAAAAAAAAAAAAAAAAAAAAAAAAAAAAAAAAAAAAAAAAAAAAAAAAAAAAAAAAAAAAAAAAAAAAAAAAAAAAAAAAAAAAAAAAAAAAAAAAAAAAAAAAAAAAAAAAAAAAAAAAAAAAAAAAAAAAAAAAAAAAAAAAAAAAAAAAAAAAAAAAAAAAAAAAAAAAAAAAAAAAAAAAAAAAAAAAAAAAAAAAAAAAAAAAAAAAAAAAAAAAAAAAAAAAAAAAAAAAAAAAAAAAAAAAAAAAAAAAAAAAAAAAAAAAAAAAAAAAAAAAAAAAAAAAAAAAAAAAAAAAAAAAAGTAGCTCAAGTCACAAAAAAAATAAAAAGAATAAAAGAAAAAAACAAAAAAAAAAAAAAAAAAAAAATGAAAGAAAAAAAAATTGAATGAAAATTTCAATATATTAATCGAAAACCCAAATGAAAAGTGTGTAAAAACCATTTATGGGTACATAATGGTACGGTATATGACCATAAAAGAGTTGCAATATAATAAAGTTTGAAAAAATCAATAAATAACCCGTAATGGAAACCCAACTGAGATGCGATGTGGCAAAATCTGAATAATGGTAATGGTGTGAGATATAGCGTAAAAAAGTTGAAATATATTGTTTGAAAACCAAAAAGAAAAAAAAATTCTAAAAGCCAAATTCGTTGTTTAAATTCGTTTGAAGCCAAATTCGTTGTTTAAATTCGTTTGAAGCCAAATTCGTTGTTTAAATTCGTTTGAAGCCAAATTCGTTGTTTAAATTCGTTTGAAGCCAAATTCGTTGTTTAAATTCGTTTGAAGCCAAATTCGTTGTTTAAATTCGTTTGAAGCCAAATTCGTTGTTTAAATTCGTTTGAAGCCAAATTCGTTGTTTAAATTCGTTTGAAGCCAAATTCGTTGTTTAAATTCGTTTGAAGCCAAATTCGTTGTTTAAATTCGTTTGAAGCCAAATTCGTTGTTTAAATTCGTTTGAAGCCAAATTCGTTGTTTAAATTCGTTTGAAGCCAAATTCGTTGTTTAAATTCGTTTGAAGCCAAATTCGTTGTTTAAATTCGTTTGAAGCCAAATTCGTTGTTTAAATTCGTTTGAAGCCAAATTCGTTGTTTAAATTCGTTTGAAGCCAAATTCGTTGTTTAAATTCGTTTGAAGCCAAATTCGTTGTTTAAATTCGTTTGAAGCCAAATTCGTTGTTTAAATTCGTTTGAAGCCAAATTCGTTGTTTAAATTCGTTTGAAGCCAAATTCGTTGTTTAAATTCGTTTGAAGCCAAATTCGTTGTTTAAATTCGTTTGAAGCCAAATTCGTTGTTTAAATTCGTTTGAAGCCAAATTCGTTGTTTAAATTCGTTTGAAGCCAAATTCGTTGTTTAAATTCGTTTGAAGCCAAATTCGTTGTTTAAATTCGTTTGAAGCCAAATTCGTTGTTTAAATTCGTTTGAAGCCAAATTCGTTGTTTAAATTCGTTTGAAGCCAAATTCGTTGTTTAAATTCGTTTGAAGCCAAATTCGTTGTTTAAATTCGTTTGAAGCCAAATTCGTTGTTTAAATTCGTTTGAAGCCAAATTCGTTGTTTAAATTCGTTTGAAGCCAAATTCGTTGTTTAAATTCGTTTGAAGCCAAATTCGTTGTTTAAATTCGTTTGAAGCCAAATTCGTTGTTTAAATTCGTTTGAAGCCAAATTCGTTGTTTAAATTCGTTTGAAGCCAAATTCGTTGTTTAAATTCGTTTGAAGCCAAATTCGTTGTTTAAATTCGTTTGAAGCCAAATTCGTTGTTTAAATTCGTTTGAAGCCAAATTCGTTGTTTAAATTCGTTTGAAGCCAAATTCGTTGTTTAAATTCGTTTGAAGCCAAATTCGTTGTTTAAATTCGTTTGAAGCCAAATTCGTTGTTTAAATTCGTTTGAAGCCAAATTCGTTGTTTAAATTCGTTTGAAGCCAAATTCGTTGTTTAAATTCGTTTGAAGCCAAATTCGTTGTTTAAATTCGTTTGAAGCCAAATTCGTTGTTTAAATTCGTTTGAAGCCAAATTCGTTGTTTAAATTCGTTTGAAGCCAAATTCGTTGTTTAAATTCGTTTGAAGCCAAATTCGTTGTTTAAATTCGTTTGAAGCCAAATTCGTTGTTTAAATTCGTTTGAAGCCAAATTCGTTGTTTAAATTCGTTTGAAGCCAAATTCGTTGTTTAAATTCGTTTGAAGCCAAATTCGTTGTTTAAATTCGTTTGAAGCCAAATTCGTTGTTTAAATTCGTTTGAAGCCAAATTCGTTGTTTAAATTCGTTTGAAGCCAAATTCGTTGTTTAAATTCGTTTGAAGCCAAATTCGTTGTTTAAATTCGTTTGAAGCCAAATTCGTTGTTTAAATTCGTTTGAAGCCAAATTCGTTGTTTAAATTCGTTTGAAGCCAAATTCGTTGTTTAAATTCGTTTGAAGCCAAATTCGTTGTTTAAATTCGTTTGAAGCCAAATTCGTTGTTTAAATTCGTTTGAAGCCAAATTCGTTGTTTAAATTCGTTTGAAGCCAAATTCGTTGTTTAAATTCGTTTGAAGCCAAATTCGTTGTTTAAATTCGTTTGAAGCCAAATTCGTTGTTTAAATTCGTTTGAAGCCAAATTCGTTGTTTAAATTCGTTTGAAGCCAAATTCGTTGTTTAAATTCGTTTGAAGCCAAATTCGTTGTTTAAATTCGTTTGAAGCCAAATTCGTTGTTTAAATTCGTTTGAAGCCAAATTCGTTGTTTAAATTCGTTTGAAGCCAAATTCGTTGTTTAAATTCGTTTGAAGCCAAATTCGTTGTTTAAATTCGTTTGAAGCCAAATTCGTTGTTTAAATTCGTTTGAAGCCAAATTCGTTGTTTAAATTCGTTTGAAGCCAAATTCGTTGTTTAAATTCGTTTGAAGCCAAATTCGTTGTTTAAATTCGTTTGAAGCCAAATTCGTTGTTTAAATTCGTTTGAAGCCAAATTCGTTGTTTAAATTCGTTTGAAGCCAAATTCGTTGTTTAAATTCGTTTGAAGCCAAATTCGTTGTTTAAATTCGTTTGAAGCCAAATTCGTTGTTTAAATTCGTTTGAAGCCAAATTCGTTGTTTAAATTCGTTTGAAGCCAAATTCGTTGTTTAAATTCGTTTGAAGCCAAATTCGTTGTTTAAATTCGTTTGAAGCCAAATTCGTTGTTTAAATTCGTTTGAAGCCAAATTCGTTGTTTAAATTCGTTTGAAGCCAAATTCGTTGTTTAAATTCGTTTGAAGCCAAATTCGTTGTTTAAATTCGTTTGAAGCCAAATTCGTTGTTTAAATTCGTTTGAAGCCAAATTCGTTGTTTAAATTCGTATATTAAACGAAGTTTAAGTTCGTACGAAGGTTATCTTCGTAAGGTGTAATTCTGGAATTTTACGTAGTCAGTCTTAAGTTCGTAACGAGGGTCCATTTAAGGTCCTAAATGCTATTAGCAAATAATAAAGCAATTAATCCTTTCTTGAATCCTAAAGCAATTAATCTAGTTTTTGGGTCTAACGATTGGGTATTTTGGTGTTGGAATCGATCAACCATCTAGCAAGCAGGTAATCATTGAATCGTTGGTTGTATTTTCAGGTTTAGGGGTTGGTTAATTATGAAATAGACCTGATTAAAATTGGATTATACACGTAATTAGGGCTTAGATGGTGTTTTGGTCAATTAACGTGCAAAACGATGTTGAACGAGTTTGTAATCGATCCGGATGATCAAAATGTGTTTAATTGTGTCAAAATCATGTTTTGGGTGAAGCCTAGATGGATCGTTTTCTGGAAAATCGAAGAACTTAGTCGTTTTTGAAAAGCAGTCGAACCAGCGTTCGAACGAAGTTTAAGTTCGTACGAGGGTCCATTTAAGGTCCTAAATGACTTATACTTTATATGTTAATGTACGATAGGTGTCGGGGATTACTGATAAGCACTATTAGCTATTTGTTTGCACGCGTACACTACTACCAGGTAAGATACACTACTTTGACACGCTGGGGGATCAACTAAAAGCTGGTTTCAAATCGTAAACACTTCCATTCGGTACCTTATTATTGCATGTGGGCATATGGGTTACTTGGGAGGTATTATGGGTTATGCAGTTGATGTAGTTTAATGAAGTATCTTGATATGCATGATATATAGAAATGAAGTTGATGTGTGATATGCATGCTTGACTTGTACGCCTAGTTCACTAGACTTGCTAGGTTGCTATGTCACTTGCACGTTTAAGGATCCAAACGTAATGAAGTTAAAGTGTGTGAATGTCTAGGAATGTGTGTTACCTAGACTATATGTGTGTGAATGTTTGGGAATGCAGGGACCCAATCTATATGTGTGAAATTGAGCTCATAAAACAGATGCAGTGAAAAGTGTTAAGCTTAACCCGTACTAGCCTTAGCCGGGCGAGTGCGTAGATGCAGTTGTTGCTTGGGTGGCTCCTCGCAACGTGGTCTCTATAACGCAGGGCGAGTAATACGAGGGGTTTGACCAACCTTCATATACGGATTACTCAAGGATTGGCTTGCCATTCCTTAACGACGTAAGATGAGTAGTCTTTTGACTAATCATCCAGTCGGGTGTGATGCAGGGCACACTTATATGCAGTTAACGAAGATACGTGTGACAATGTGTGAACTAATGCAGGATAGGCACATTTAGGATGATTATCCTAATTGAAACGAAGTTGAAATGCAGTATATGTGTGAACGTGTGATGTGTGTTGTGCCTAATAAAACTTGTCTAATAATGAAGATTGTTTTAATTGGACAAATGCTTTTAAATTAAGTGTTATCTTACTTAGCTATTCTTATAGCTAACACTTGCTTCTTAATGTGGTTGTTCCCTCAGGTTTAGCTTGATGGAATCTAGATGCAGGACGTGTGAGCTTGGGTAGATGCAATGCAGGAGCCTTAGCTACCCTTAGACGATGCTTACTTTAGACATTCGTTACATTTCGTATTTAATGTCGAATTTATGTAGTGATGTGTGAACGGTTGTTTTATGTTGGGCAACCGTTGGGTTTTCATTTGAACTATTGTTTGATATGGCATGTAACACCAAATAAATGCAGAAACCGAAATGTTTTTATCGGTTTTGACTTTTACAGTCTTTACTTCCGCAAGTTAACACCGTTAGGTGAAAAGTTTTTGAAAACCCATATTTTTAAACGACGGGTGTTACAAGTTGGTATCAGAGAAGTAGTTTAAGTGAACCAAGGCCTATTGACCATAGGATTTGGACTTAAACTTAAGGTGTGCATGCTAGGTACTCGTAGGATGCCTTAGCTAGAGATGACATGTGATGTAGGATGGGTTGGGATGAGTGCGAGTGTGATAGGGCTTACGAGATGTTTACGTTACGATGATATGTTTTAGCCTTATCTCGACGAGCTTTTTGTTTTATTTTGCGCTTATCGACTCCACCATTTTATTGAAGGAAAATGGTTAACACTCGCAACCGCAACATCCAACGCGACGGAGCTACTGCTAGCGTTACTCCACCTGTCCATCCGGGTGCAGGTGCTCCTAATGCTGCTAATGCTGCTGCTAATGCTGCTGCTAATGCTAATGTGAATCGTGTGAACCCCCGCCGTGTTAATCAACCAGGCTCATTGGGTCTGATGCCTCCACCACCTGGCAATCCTCCTGCTAATGCTGCTGCTAATGCTGCTGCTAATGCTGCTGCTAATGCTGCTGCTAATGCTGCTGCTAATGCTGCTGCTAATGCTGCTGCTAATGCTGCTGCTAATGCTGCTGCTAATGCTGCTGCTAATGCTGCTGCTAATGCTGCTGCTAATGCTGCTGCTAATGCTGCTGCTAATGCTGCTGCTAATGCTGCTGCTAATGCTGCTGCTAATGCTGCTGCTAATGCTGCTGCTAATGCTGCTGCTAATGCTGCTGCTAATGCTGCTGCTAATGCTGCTGCTAATGCTGCTGCTAATGCTGCTGCTAATGCTGCTGCTAATGCTGCTGCTAATGCTGCTGCTAATGCTGCTGCTAATGCTGCTGCTAATGCTGCTGCTAATGCTGCTGCTAATGCTGCTGCTAATGCTGCTGCTAATGCTGCTGCTAATGCTGCTGCTAATGCTGCTGCTAATGCTGCTGCTAATGCTGCTGCTAATGCTGCTGCTAATGCTGCTGCTAATGCTGCTGCTAATGCTGCTGCTAATGCTGCTGCTAATGCTGCTGCTAATGCTGCTGCTAATGCTGCTGCTAATGCTGCTGCTAATGCTGCTGCTAATGCTGCTGCTAATGCTGCTGCTAATGCTGCTGCTAATGCTGCTGCTAATGCTGCTGCTAATGCTGCTGCTAATGCTGCTGCTAATGCTGCTGCTAATGCTGCTGCTAATGCTGCTGCTAATGCTGCTGCTAATGCTGCTGCTAATGCTGCTGCTAATGCTGCTGCTAATGCTGCTGCTAATGCTGCTGCTAATGCTGCTGCTAATGCTGCTGCTAATGCTGCTGCTAATGCTGCTGCTAATGCTGCTGCTAATGCTGCTGCTAATGCTGCTGCTAATGCTGCTGCTAATGCTGCTGCTAATGCTGCTGCTAATGCTGCTGCTAATGCTGCTGCTAATGCTGCTGCTAATGCTGCTGCTAATGCTGCTGCTAATGCTGCTGCTAATGCTGCTGCTAATGCTGCTGCTAATGCTGCTGCTAATGCTGCTGCTAATGCTGCTGCTAATGCTGCTGCTAATGCTGCTGCTAATGCTGCTGCTAATGCTGCTGCTAATGCTGCTGCTAATGCTGCTGCTAATGCTGCTGCTAATGCTGCTGCTAATGCTGCTGCTAATGCTGCTGCTAATGCTGCTGCTAATGCTGCTGCTAATGCTGCTGCTAATGCTGCTGCTAATGCTGCTGCTAATGCTGCTGCTAATGCTGCTGCTAATGCTGCTGCTAATGCTGCTGCTAATGCTGCTGCTAATGCTGCTGTTAACTCGCAACCGCAACATCCAACGCGACGGAGCTACTGCTAGCGTTACTCCACCTGTCCATCCGGGTGCAGGTGCTGCTAATGCTGCTGCTAATGCTGCTGCTAATGCTGCTGCTAATGCTAATGTGAATCGTGTGAACCCCCGCCGTGTTAATCAACCAGGCTCATTGGGTCCGATGCCTCCACCACCTGGCAATCCTCCGAGAGTTAACGATGTAGTGGTGGATCAGATTCCCAATCAGACGGAGATGTATAATCTTGTGCTAACTCTTCAGGCCCAGTTGGCCCAAACGCAAGAACAGTTGAATCAGGCGTTGGCAGCTAACGCAGAAGGAACTGGTAACAGTCACTCTGTGCCTTCTCACCACACTGAGCCACCGGTCGATGATGTTGTTATTCCTCATGCTAATGTTAATGTGGTTCCTCCTAATGATGTTCACGCCCCTCGATTCAAGTTTGAAAGTTTCCAGAAGTGTGGAGCTCAGAAATTCTATGGAACACTTAATGCAGTAGGTTGCATGGAATGGCTTGATGATACTGAGATGGTTTTTGAAGCTTGTGATTGTCCCGAGGATAAGAAAGTGTTGTGTGCTAGTAGGATGTTGAAAGAAGGTGCTCGGGACTGGTGGAAGAGCATTACTATTTCGATGACTCCGGCTATGGTAACTGCTATTACGTGGGCTGACTTTAAGCAGAAATTCATTGAGGAATATATTGGGGTACATGAGCAGCGTAAAATGGAAAAAGAGTTCCGTGCTTTGACAGCTGAAGTTGGCAAAATTAATGATTATGCTCGTTCCTTTATGGAGAAGATGAAGTTCGTAGGCCATCTGTTCCGTACTGATGCGGATCAGGTTGCTTGCTATGTTGATGGTTTGCCTCCGAGTTATCGAGGTATCTGCAGGCAGCACAAGACTCTGACTGAAGCAATCAAGGAGTCTAAAAAGCTTGACGATGATTTTGCTTCGGACAAGAAAGTAGTTGAGAAAGTCGACGACAAGAAAGTGGGATTTAAAAGAAGGTCAAATTGGTCTTCCAATAACAATAATAATAAGAAGTTCCGTGGAAGTGGTAGTTCGAGTGGTGACAAGGATAAAAAGAAGAATGGTTCATGGTGTACATTTTGCAAGACAATTCATGAAGGGCATTGTACCGACAAGACAAGAAGGTGCCATAAGTGTGGGAAGTCGGGACATCTTGCCACTGAATGTAGGGACAAGACTCGTTGCTACAAGTGCCAAGAAACGGGTCATCTCATTGCCGATTGTCCACAGATGAAGAATGCTGGAAAGAAGACCGCCACGACAGCAACAAAAGTGAGAGCTCTTCAAATGACGGTTGATGACGCAAGGAACAACGATGAAGTGGTAAGTGGTACTTTCCTTGTTAACTCAAAGCCTGCCTCTGTTTTATTTGATTCAGGTGCAAATAGGTCGTTTGTGTCCACATTATTTGCTCCTAAGCTAGAAAGAGTCACTACTCCCTTAGATTGTTCATTAGAGGTAGAAATTGCTAATGGTACGGTTAATAATATACGTGTGGGATATGACGATTGTGACATTGAGATTGAAGGTCGTTCTTTTCCAGTCCAACTATTACCTACTACCTTAGGTGGTTTTGATGTAGTGATTGGTATGGATTGGTTGGCTAGAAATGAAGCTAGTATTTTATGTTCCCAAAAGATAATTCGATTGCCTATATCCGAGGGTAAAGTGATAACGGTGTATGGAGACAAGAAGAGAGGAGGAATAAAGATTATTAGTATGATGAAAGCTATTAAATGTATAAGGAAAAACAAGAGCCATTTCTTGGCTTATGTCATAGATGCAAGAAAAGAGAAGTCTCCAATCGCTAGTGTTGAGGTAGTATCCAATTTCCCCGATGTGTTTCCCGATGATCTACCCGGTATTCCTCCCGATCGTGAAGTTACTTTTCAGATAGATCTTATTCCCGGTGCTACACCCGTTGCTAAAGCACCTTACCGATTAGCTCCTACAGAAATGAAGGAATTAATGACGCAACTACAGGAGTTACTTGACAAGGGGTTCATACAACCTAGTTCCTCGCCTTGGGGAGCTCCGGTTCTCTTTGTTAAGAAGAAGGATGGATCAATGCGCATGTGTATTGACTACCGTGAGTTGAACAAACGAACGGTCAAGAATAAGTATCCTCTCCCGAGAATTGATGATCTTTTTGATCAACTACATGGTGCTTCGTATTTTTCAAAGATTGATTTGCGGTCCGGTTATCATCAGTTAAAGGTAAAGAAGGAAGATGTAGCAAAGACAGCTTTCCGGACTAGATATGGTCATTATGAGTTCTTGGTCATGCCATTTGGGTTGACCAATGCTCCAGCCGCGTTTATGGACTTAATGAATCGGGTATGCCGCCCCTTTCTAGATCATTTTGTTATTGTGTTTATTGACGATATTTTGATCTATTCTAAGTCAGAGGATGAACACCGTGAGCATTTGAAAGCAGTTTTGGAGGTGTTGAGGGAGAAGAAGTTGTACGCAAAGTTTTCTAAATGTGAGTTTTGGCTCCGAGAAGTGCAGTTTCTTGGTCATGTTATTACATCGGAAGGTATTAAAGTAGATCCTTCAAAGATTGAAGCTGTTTCAAAGTGGGAGCAGCCAAAGACTCCTACCGAGATTAAGAGTTTTCTTGGTTTGGCTGGGTATTATAGAAGGTTTATTCAGGATTTTTCCCGAATAGCCAAGCCTATGACGGAATTAACAAAGAAGGGTGTGAAGTACGAGTGGACTGAAAAGCAGGAAAATGCATTCCAAACGTTGAAAAAAGAAGTTGTGTGAAGCTCCTATCCTTGCCTTGCCTGAAGGTACTGATGATTTAGTGGTATATAGCGATGCTTCTATTACGGGTTTGGGTTGTGTCTTAATGCAGAGAGACAAAGTGATTGCCTATGCTTCACGTCAGTTGAAGCCTCATGAGAAGAATTACCCTACCCATGATCTTGAGTTAGCGGCGGTTGTGTTTGCATTGAAATTATGGAGACATTACTTATATGGCACTAAATGCACACTTTACACCGACCATAAGAGTTTACAATATATGTTTACTCAAAAGGAGATGAATGTGAGACAAAGAAGGTGGATGGAATTACTTAAAGACTATGATTGTGAAATCAAATACCATCCGGGTAAAGCCAATGTAGTGGCGGATGCACTAAGTAGGAAAGTGCAAAGCTCTTCTTGTAAGTTGATGAGCATGCAAGTTCAGGCCAAGTCGGGTCTATTAGATCGAATTAAAGAAGCACAAGAGATGGCATTAATGAAGGATAATATTGATAACGAGAGTATTGGGAAGAAGAAACGACTTGTGATGGAGACTAATAGCCGTGGGTTTAAAACATACAAGGGTCGCATTTGGGTGCCACTGCTTGGTGGTAACCGAGAGTTGATCCTTGAAGAGGTCCATAGAAGTAGGTATTCGATGCATCCCGGTGTCACCAAAATGTATGCAGATTTGAAGCCGATTTATTGGTGGCCGGATATTAAAGGTGAAGTAGCTCATTTTGTAGCAAAGTGTTTGACGTGTGCAAGAGTGAAGACGGACCATCAAAAGCCGTATGGTTTGTTGCATCAATTAGAAATTCCCGAGTGGAAATGGGATCATATTACCATGGACTTTGTAACGAAGCTACCTAAAACGCCGAAAGGGAATGATATGATATGGGTGATTGTAGATAGATTGACGAAGAGTGCTCATTTTCTAGCTACCCGACAAGATGTGCCTTTAACGAAGATGGCAAAGATGTACATTGATGAAGTAGTTGCGAAACATGGAGTTCCTTTATCTATTGTTTCGGATCGAGACTCGAGGTTTGTGTCAAACTTTTGGAAGGGTCTTCAACGGGAGTTGGGTAGTAGAATAAATTTGAGTACCGCCTATCATCCCCAAACCGATGGGCAAAGTGAGAGAACCATTCAAACCTTGGAGGATATGTTGAGAACGTGTGTACTTGAATACGGTGGAGCATGGGATGAACACTTGAAGTTGATTGAATTTGCTTATAATAATAGTCACCATGCAAGTATTGGGATGCCACCATTTGAAATGTTATATGGAAGGAGATGTAGGACTCCAAGTTGTTGGATGGAGCCCGGTGAAAAGCAGTTGACCGGTCCCGAAATTATTGAAATTACCTCTGAAAAGGTTAATGTAGCTAAAGAAGCCTTACGTGTGGCAAGAGAAAGGCAGAAAACATATGCAGATAAGAAAAGGAGACCGATTGAGTTTGATGTTGGTGATTTAGTGATTGCTGAAATTCTTTGTTTAAATTCGTTTGAAGCCAAATTCGTTGTTTAAATTCGTTTGAAGCCAAATTCGTTGTTTAAATTCGTTTGAAGCCAAATTCGTTGTTTAAATTCGTTTGAAGCCAAATTCGTTGTTTAAATTCGTTTGAAGCCAAATTCGTTGTTTAAATTCGTTTGAAGCCAAATTCGTTGTTTAAATTCGTTTGAAGCCAAATTCGTTGTTTAAATTCGTTTGAAGCCAAATTCGTTGTTTAAATTCGTTTGAAGCCAAATTCGTTGTTTAAATTCGTTTGAAGCCAAATTCGTTGTTTAAATTCGTTTGAAGCCAAATTCGTTGTTTAAATTCGTTTGAAGCCAAATTCGTTGTTTAAATTCGTTTGAAGCCAAATTCGTTGTTTAAATTCGTTTGAAGCCAAATTCGTTGTTTAAATTCGTTTGAAGCCAAATTCGTTGTTTAAATTCGTTTGAAGCCAAATTCGTTGTTTAAATTCGTTTGAAGCCAAATTCGTTGTTTAAATTCGTTTGAAGCCAAATTCGTTGTTTAAATTCGTTTGAAGCCAAATTCGTTGTTTAAATTCGTTTGAAGCCAAATTCGTTGTTTAAATTCGTTTGAAGCCAAATTCGTTGTTTAAATTCGTTTGAAGCCAAATTCGTTGTTTAAATTCGTTTGAAGCCAAATTCGTTGTTTAAATTCGTTTGAAGCCAAATTCGTTGTTTAAATTCGTTTGAAGCCAAATTCGTTGTTTAAATTCGTTTGAAGCCAAATTCGTTGTTTAAATTCGTTTGAAGCCAAATTCGTTGTTTAAATTCGTTTGAAGCCAAATTCGTTGTTTAAATTCGTTTGAAGCCAAATTCGTTGTTTAAATTCGTTTGAAGCCAAATTCGTTGTTTAAATTCGTTTGAAGCCAAATTCGTTGTTTAAATTCGTTTGAAGCCAAATTCGTTGTTTAAATTCGTTTGAAGCCAAATTCGTTGTTTAAATTCGTTTGAAGCCAAATTCGTTGTTTAAATTCGTTTGAAGCCAAATTCGTTGTTTAAATTCGTTTGAAGCCAAATTCGTTGTTTAAATTCGTTTGAAGCCAAATTCGTTGTTTAAATTCGTTTGAAGCCAAATTCGTTGTTTAAATTCGTTTGAAGCCAAATTCGTTGTTTAAATTCGTTTGAAGCCAAATTCGTTGTTTAAATTCGTTTGAAGCCAAATTCGTTGTTTAAATTCGTTTGAAGCCAAATTCGTTGTTTAAATTCGTTTGAAGCCAAATTCGTTGTTTAAATTCGTTTGAAGCCAAATTCGTTGTTTAAATTCGTTTGAAGCCAAATTCGTTGTTTAAATTCGTTTGAAGCCAAATTCGTTGTTTAAATTCGTTTGAAGCCAAATTCGTTGTTTAAATTCGTTTGAAGCCAAATTCGTTGTTTAAATTCGTTTGAAGCCAAATTCGTTGTTTAAATTCGTTTGAAGCCAAATTCGTTGTTTAAATTCGTTTGAAGCCAAATTCGTTGTTTAAATTCGTTTGAAGCCAAATTCGTTGTTTAAATTCGTTTGAAGCCAAATTCGTTGTTTAAATTCGTTTGAAGCCAAATTCGTTGTTTAAATTCGTTTGAAGCCAAATTCGTTGTTTAAATTCGTTTGAAGCCAAATTCGTTGTTTAAATTCGTTTGAAGCCAAATTCGTTGTTTAAATTCGTTTGAAGCCAAATTCGTTGTTTAAATTCGTTTGAAGCCAAATTCGTTGTTTAAATTCGTTTGAAGCCAAATTCGTTGTTTAAATTCGTTTGAAGCCAAATTCGTTGTTTAAATTCGTTTGAAGCCAAATTCGTTGTTTAAATTCGTTTGAAGCCAAATTCGTTGTTTAAATTCGTTTGAAGCCAAATTCGTTGTTTAAATTCGTTTGAAGCCAAATTCGTTGTTTAAATTCGTTTGAAGCCAAATTCGTTGTTTAAATTCGTTTGAAGCCAAATTCGTTGTTTAAATTCGTTTGAAGCCAAATTCGTTGTTTAAATTCGTTTGAAGCCAAATTCGTTGTTTAAATTCGTTTGAAGCCAAATTCGTTGTTTAAATTCGTTTGAAGCCAAATTCGTTGTTTAAATTCGTTTGAAGCCAAATTCGTTGTTTAAATTCGTTTGAAGCCAAATTCGTTGTTTAAATTCGTTTGAAGCCAAATTCGTTGTTTAAATTCGTTTGAAGCCAAATTCGTTGTTTAAATTCGTTTGAAGCCAAATTCGTTGTTTAAATTCGTTTGAAGCCAAATTCGTTGTTTAAATTCGTTTGAAGCCAAATTCGTTGTTTAAATTCGTTTGAAGCCAAATTCGTTGTTTAAATTCGTTTGAAGCCAAATTCGTTGTTTAAATTCGTTTGAAGCCAAATTCGTTGTTTAAATTCGTTTGAAGCCAAATTCGTTGTTTAAATTCGTTTGAAGCCAAATTCGTTGTTTAAATTCGTTTGAAGCCAAATTCGTTGTTTAAATTCGTTTGAAGCCAAATTCGTTGTTTAAATTCGTTTGAAGCCAAATTCGTTGTTTAAATTCGTTTGAAGCCAAATTCGTTGTTTAAATTCGTTTGAAGCCAAATTCGTTGTTTAAATTCGTTTGAAGCCAAATTCGTTGTTTAAATTCGTTTGAAGCCAAATTCGTTGTTTAAATTCGTTTGAAGCCAAATTCGTTGTTTAAATTCGTTTGAAGCCAAATTCGTTGTTTAAATTCGTTTGAAGCCAAATTCGTTGTTTAAATTCGTTTGAAGCCAAATTCGTTGTTTAAATTCGTTTGAAGCCAAATTCGTTGTTTAAATTCGTTTGAAGCCAAATTCGTTGTTTAAATTCGTTTGAAGCCAAATTCGTTGTTTAAATTCGTTTGAAGCCAAATTCGTTGTTTAAATTCGTTTGAAGCCAAATTCGTTGTTTAAATTCGTTTGAAGCCAAATTCGTTGTTTAAATTCGTTTGAAGCCAAATTCGTTGTTTAAATTCGTTTGAAGCCAAATTCGTTGTTTAAATTCGTTTGGAGCCAAATTCGTTGTTTAAATTCGTTGTTGGTTGTATTTTCAGGTTTAGGGGTTGGTTAATTATGAAATAGATCTGATTAAAATTGGATTATACACGTAATTAGGGCTTAGATGGTGTTTTGGTCAATTAACGTGCAAAACGATGTTGAACGAGTTTGTAATCGATCCGGATGATCAAAATGTGTTTAATTGTGTCAAAATCATGTTTTGGGTGAAGCCTAGATGGATCGTTTTCTGGAAAATCGAAGAACTTAGTCGTTTTTGAAAAGCAGTCGAACCAGCGTTCGAACGAAGTTAAGTTCGTACGAGGGTCCATTTAAGGTCCTAAATGACTTATACTTTATATGTTAATGTACGATAGGTGTCGGGGATTACTGATAAGCACTATTAGCTATTTGGTTGCACGCGTACACTACTACCAGGTAAGATACACTACTTTGACACGCTGGGGGATCAACTAAAAGCTGGTTTCAAATCGTAAACACTTCCATTCGGTACCTTATTATTGCATGTGGGCATATGGGTTACTTGGGAGGTATTATGGGTTATGCAGTTGATGTAGTTTAATGAAGTATCTTGATATGCATGATATATAGAAATGAAGTTGATGTGTGATATGCATGCCTGACCTGTACGCCTAGTTCACTAGACTTGCTAGGTTGCTATGTCACTTGCACGTTTAAGGATCCAAACGTAATGAAGTTAAAGTGTGTGAATGTTTGGGAATGCAGGGACCCAATCTATATGTGTGAAATTGAGCTCATAAAACAGATGCAGTGAAAAGTGTTAAGCTTAACCCGTACTAGCCTTAGCCGGGCGAGTGCGTAGATGCAGTTGTTGCTTGGGTGGCTCCTCGCAACGTGGTCTCTATAACGCAGGGCGAGTAATACGAGGGGTTTGACCAACCTTCATATACGGATTACTCAAGGATTGGCTTGCCATTCCTTAACGACGTAAGATGAGTAGTCTTTTGACTAATCATCCAGTCGGGTGTGATGCAGGGCACACTTATATGCAGTTAACGAAGATACGTGTGACAATGTGTGAACTAATGCAGGATAGGCACCTTTAGGATGATTATCCTAATTGAAACGAAGTTGAAATGCAGTATATGTGTGAACGTGTGATGTGTGTTGTGCCTAATAAAACTTGTCTAATAATGAAGATTGTTTTAATTGGACAAATGCTTTTAAATTAAGTGTTATCTTACTTAGCTATTCTTATAGCTAACACTTGCTTCTTAATGTGGTTGTTCCCTCAGGTTTAGCTTGATGGAATCTAGATGCAGGACGTGTGAGCTTGGGTAGATGCAATGCAGGAGCCTTAGCTACCCTTAGACGATGCTTACTTTAGACATTCGTTACATTTCGTATTTAATGTCGAATTTATGTAGTGATGTGTGAACGGTTGTTTTATGTTGGGCAACCGTTGGGTTTTCATTTGAACTATTGTTTGATATGGCATGTAACACCAAATAAATGCAGAAACCGAAATGTTTTTATCGGTTTTGACTTTTACAGTCTTTACTTCCGCAAGTTAACACCGTTAGGTGAAAAGTTTTTGAAAACCCATATTTTTAAACGACGGGTGGGGGGGGGGGGGGGGGGGGGGGGGGGGGGGGGGGGGGGGGGGGGGGGGGGGGGGGGGGGGGGGGGGGGGGGGGGGGGGGGGGGGGGGGGGGGGGGGGGGGGGGGGGGGGGGGGGGGGGGGGGGGGGGGGGGGGGGGGGGGGGGGGGGGGGGGGGGGGGGGGGGGGGGGGGGGGGGGGGGGGGGGGGGGGGGGGGGGGGGGGGGGGGGGGGGGGGGGGGGGGGGGGGGGGGGGGGGGGGGGGGGGGGGGGGGGGGGGGGGGGGGGGGGGGGGGGGGGGGGGGGGGGGGGGGGGGGGGGGGGGGGGGGGGGGGGGGGGGGGGGGGGGGGGGGGGGGGGGGGGGGGGGGGGGGGGGGGGGGGGGGGGGGGGGGGGGGGGGGGGGGGGGGGGGGGGGGGGGGGGGGGGGGGGGGGGGGGGGGGGGGGGGGGGGGGGGGGGGGGGGGGGGGGGGGGGGGGGGGGGGGGGGGGGGGGGGGGGGGGGGGGGGGGGGGGGGGGGGGGGGGGGGGGGGGGGGGGGGGGGGGGGGGGGGGGGGGGGGGGGGGGGGGGGGGGGGGGGGGGGGGGGGGGGGGGGGGGGGGGGGGGGGGGGGGGGGGGGGGGGGGGGGGGGGGGGGGGGGGGGGGGGGGGGGGGGGGGGGGGGGGGGGGGGGGGGGGGGGGGGGGGGGGGGGGGGGGGGGGGGGGGGGGGGGGGGGGGGGGGGGGGGGGGGGGGGGGGGGGGGGGGGGGGGGGGGGGGGGGGGGGGGGGGGGGGGGGGGGGGGGGGGGGGGGGGGGGGGGGGGGGGGGGGGGGGGGGGGGGGGGGGGGGGGGGGGGGGGGGGGGGGGGGGGGGGGGGGGGGGGGGGGGGGGGGGGGGGGGGGGGGGGGGGGGGGGGGGGGGGGGGGGGGGGGGGGGGGGGGGGGGGGGGGGGGGGGGGGGGGGGGGGGGGGGGGGGGGGGGGGGGGGGGGGGGGGGGGGGGGGGGGGGGGGGGGGGGGGTAAACGAACAGGATACAATGTGGTTGCCTACTAGCTTGCTTAATTTTAAAAAAAAAAACGAAATGTAATACATGGTGAGGCGTAAAAAATGAAATGTAAAAAAAAACCATAAAAAGCAATAAAATAACCCTGCTTAAAACTTTGTCATATTAAATAATTTTTTAAAAGAATCCAAAAAACAAAGCAAATAAAACCATTATAAAAAATATGGATGAGCCAAATCAAAAATAAAGATAGACGAAATATAAAAAAAACTTTAAATAAAACCAATATGATAAACCCGTTAAAAGGTTTGCCATATTAAATATATACGTTTTTTTTTTAAAAAAATAAGCAAACTAGCAGACAGCTGAATTTTTCTCCGGGCAAAAAAGTAAAGTTTGAAAAAATTAAAAATTGTAAAGGCTGAAAAAACTGTTAGACAAAAATATGCTTAGGGCCCAATGGCAGTTTGAGGCCGAATTGACTAATATGTAAAGTTTGAAAAAAGAAAAAAGCCTTGCCCCAATAAGGATTTATCAAGAGCCTGCAGATAAATTTTCTTCTCCATCTGGTGCTCACCTCGAGCAAGAGCTTTCTTTTGTGACTCCTAAACCAAAGTTACCAAACACAGCATCCAAAACATTTAAATCCTCGAAATTGGGAAAGGTTTCGATGATAATTGCTGATTTTGCTAATCAAGGTGGAGGAGAATCAGAGAATATGACACCCCAGAAGAGGCTGCTGAACTCAATTGACATTGTTGAGAAAGTGGTAATAAATGAATTGGCTAGATTGAAGAGAACACCAGCTGCTATAAAGGCCGAAAGAGAGAAAAGGGTCAGAACTCTGATGTCAATGCGGTAATCTGAAGTCAATGTGGTAGCTTCATCAAATTCTTTCTTAGATTTGGTGCACAGTTAATGAAGGCTCTACTCTCGTTGAGCATTATGAGGGTTGATTAATTCGTGAGGTATTTTGATAGATTGACCATCTAGTGATGGCTGGGCATCTAGGGGGGGGGGGGGGGGGGGGGGGGGGGGGGGGGGGGGGGGGGGGGGGGGGGGGGGGGGGGGGGGGGGGGGGGGGGGGGGGGGGGGGGGGGGGGGGGGGGGGGGGGGGGGGGGGGGGGGGGGGGGGGGGGGGGGGGGGGGGGGGGGGGGGTTTGATGGCTGGGCATCTAGTTTGCTTATCGTAATATCGTTTACCTTTTTTCTTAAAAAATTAGTATCGTTTTTCTATAGATGATATTTGGTTCAAGTGTTAGATGATATTTCTTGTATCCATAAGTGTTCATTATGTAATTACATTGGTTGAAAGTGTTGACCTGAGTCATAGCATATTGGCCTATTGGGCACAAGTTAGTGATGGTATATTCTTGTATCCATAGGTATTTAGCTTGTATATACATTGGTTGAAATAACTGATTTTGTGTAATAGAATTTGACAGCTTCTTTGTGTATTGTAGTAGCATGCTGTTCCTTGAAGAAAAAGCTAAAGCCTGATCCTATTAGGGTATTTGTTGTTTTTTCCGACAGTTGGTTGTATGTTTAAGGGTTTAATTAGTATGTGAAAATGTAAGGAACTTTTACACTTTTCCTATTTTATGAATGTAACTTACACTTGGTGCATTCTAGGAAGAAACTTTGTAAAACTGTTCAAATAATAGTAATATTTTTACATGCACCAATCGAAAACTTGCACGTGACAGCTCATATGGTTTGGCACGTATACACTTTTACATTATTTGAACAGATTTACAAAGTTTCTTCCTACAATGCACCAAATGTAAGTTACATTCATATTCATACAATAGTAAAAGTGTAAAAGTTCCTTACACTCCCAAATACTAAACCTATCGAAATTATACTTAGATATGTTGTCAAACTGGTGATCACCTTGTTAATATATGAATTCCGTGATTTTCTTGCACTAAAGCTACAAGGAGATTAATAAGGCATACTGGAACAGTTGCTTCATGTGTTGTAGTGTTGTTTCTTGCACAATAGCTACAGGCAGGTGTGCTAATTGGTGTTCCTTGTGGAGATGTATTGTATCGAAAAGACTCAATTCTTTCGGTTCTGTGCTGGTTTAATCTTATAGAAGGTTCTCGTGTTTAGTTGTTTACTAGTCTTAACTTAATTTAGCAGTGACCACTAATGACTAATATCCTGCAATGAGGGGCTTTAAGTTTAGTTTTGTTTAGAAATGGAAGTCCATTGACCTTTGCAAATATACAATCCCAGCCACTAAACACATATGTCATAATCATGACATGCTGCTATAAGCTTATTTCATCGTATCAAAGAAGTGGAAAACATCAATGTCGAGCCCTAAAAATTGCCAAACCATGAAAAACTAGCAGTTGTTAATGTAAAATGGATTATAAGGTTTCAATATCTCATCTTTAAATGTATGCTATGCATTTAGTTCATCTATAACTTCCATAAGTTTGTTTTTTTATGTTCGTTTTAATTATTTTATGAACGTACGTGTTTGAACTGTTTAAATCTGATAATTCCTTCTTCCTGATAATGAGTACTAGATTCGAAGAACAACATGAGTTTGAGCGTATAACTAGTATTAAAATTATATCGATACTTCATCCCATCCCCCACCTAGTAATACACAAGGAGCTGATGGACAAGAAGAGGACATCAAGGGACTTCTCGCTTCATTGACAATACCATTCATTTGTGAAGATTCATATATTTTGTGAAGGTTCATATATTTCATTTAAAATGCTATTGCTAATCTAACTTCTTGAAACAAATGATTTTAGGTTTTGTACGCTTAGGGGTGTTTGGCCTAGCTTATTTTAGAGGGCATATGGCTTCTTTTTTTTTTTTTTAGGTGTTTGTTTCTTTAGCTTATACAAGTTAAATATATATATATATAAAATTCGAGATTAATATTTAATTAGTGATGTATTGAGAGTCTTAGTAGTTAAAAAGAAGTTGAAATGATTTTTTTTTATATTAGGCCGATAAGAAGATGAATGATCATGTGGTGATCAATGTTTAAAAACCAGTTCAAACCGGCTAATTGGACCGATTCGACCAGGTTTTGGAAGGGTTCATGAGTTTCACCTTTTCTACTAGTTCAACAGGTTTTTTATTTATTTTTGTGAATTTGTGTACATTTTAATGTTGTTTTTTTTGTTATTTGTAAACTTTAAAATTTATATTTTGTTAAGGTTCATATATTTCATTTAAAATGCTATTGCTAATCTAACTTCTTGAAACAAATGATTTTAGGTTTTGTACGCTTAGGGGTGTTTGGCCTAGCTTATTTTAGAGGGCTTATGGCTCTTTTTTTTTTTTTTTTTTTATTTGCTTATTAAATAGATAATTATATTTAAAATCTATTATATTTAAATCTTTTATATATATATATATATATATATATATATATATATTTATATAATATATATATCTTTTTGATGATTATTGTATATATATATATATATATATATATATATATATATATATATATATATATATATATATATATATATATATATATATATATATATATATATATATATATATATATATATATATATATATATATATATATATATATATATATATATATATATATATATATATATATATATATATATATATATATATATATATATATATATATATATATATATATATATATATATATATATATATATATATATATATATATATATATATATATATATATATATATATATATATATATATATATATATATATATATATATATATATATATATATTATTTTTTTGAAAGGTTATTATATATATATATATTATAATATAATATATATATATATATAATATATATATATAAATATCATATCTTATCTATTAAAACAAATCTTTTTAAATTTTAAAGATATATAATATCCTTAAAACTCTCCCAATAAATTATTATATATACAACCTAAATTTTATTAATCATTCTCATTCATATTATTCCTCTCCTTTCTATCATTAATAAACAAATCAAGTTCAGTAAATTTTCTCAACAAAAAAACATACGGTTTTTTTTATATCACTTTAATTTTATTTTTGGTATTTTTATTCGTGTTTGTTTATTATTTGATATTGAATTGTTATGTTATTGTTATTCTTCTCTTTTAATTCAGTTTGTGAATTGTAGTTGTAGAACTCGTGGATTGGGATCAGATCGGCGAGGTGGGGAGACAGGAGATTTTGAGATATCGGGGAGATATCGGGATTGCTAATTTATATATAAAAATATAAATTTATGAAATTTATATGTAATAAAAATTAATTATATACAAAAAATCAAACATGACAAATTTATTATCTAAAAATACTAAATTTTATAATTTTGTATAAGCTTTAAGAATGAAACAAACAAAGTTAAATAGGTATATTATAAGGTATAAATATGTTTGTTATAAGGATAAATGATAATATAACTTATTGGGCAAAAACACAAAAACCACAACTTCAAAGGGTCTCAAATGAAAATATGATATAAAAAGAAGTACAAAAACAGATCCACCATGGCACCATGATTTGAAACCACCATGTGAAAAAAAAAAAAAACTTTTGTTGACTTTGACCCGATCCAAGCCGATATTTGACCAATATTCCAAGATTTGACCCGATCCAGCGATTTTTCCAACGTTGACCGGCGTTTACCCGAGATATGACCTGATCCTAGCCATCTCGTCTCCTTGACTGCTCGATCCCGATACGAGATCCGATATCTCGGCCGATACGACCGAGATTTACAACACTGATTGTAGTTATGGCTTCTTCTTCTACTACAAAAGGGTTTATTCTTTTAAATTTGTTTTGTTCATGTTTTGTTATTTTTCACCTGTTTTGTTATTTATTATTTTTTATTTTCCTTTGATATATATATTTTGAGACTATCCGTCCATCGGACAGGCCTAAAGACTAGTGTATATATATATATATATATATGATGATGTATAATTTATTATTTCAACTATTTTTTGGATTGTGATAAATTTAGATTAATTTTATTAATTTATTGGTCCACATGAGTTAGTAATCCTTGTTAGTAAAAGTTTGTTTGTCTCTACGACATTTCTTTTTTATAAAATATTTATAAAAAGGTTAAAAATAATCAACCGGTTAAACTAAAGCAAGTTCAAAAAACCGGTTTTCAAAAAATGGTGGTGAAGGTGAGGTTATAGTCATAAGATAATTTATTATCATAAAAGAGTTGTATTCATGTGCACATGGGGTTTTTGGTGCACACAAAGGAACAGATCGCAGCCGTTGGATCAACAAGGATGAAGGGTCAAGATCAAATCAAAAATAACACTGGAAGGGTATTTAGGTCATTTAGCATATCCATATATATACCGCTCAAACACACGCTCCTCTCACAAAACACATAGTAAAACACACACAAACACACACCTAAACACACACACCACCGGGAAACTCACCGGAAAAACGATTCCGTCATCACAATCTGCAACCTTCACGATCGGAGAAACGATCTCAATCGGAAAAACGGTAAGATTTCTTCATCTTCGACATAAATTACTACTGCAGTATATTACACTCTTGCTTAGGAACAAAATCGGAAAAACGATTCCGGCGGAGGTCAATATAGTCATTGTCGCTGTCAATCTGCCGTTTATAAACTTCATCTTCATTAAAATAATCTTTGTTATCATTAAAATATTGATCATCTTTAATTTGTGTAGCTCCGATTCGATTGTTTTAACTATAGAGATTCTATTAGCTGAGTTTTTGTTAGTGTTTAGTTATATTTTAGCTAATTAAGTGTTAATTCAACAAAATATACAAGTTATGTCAATGTGGAAACCAAAATTAATCAGCTTCCAAAACTATATGCTCTTGTGTTTTACTTTTAGATGCACCATACAAAGTAGATGATGTTGACCAGTGAAAGAACTTCAGAATTCTCTTTCCCATAACAAATTACCAAACAAATTTGCTTTTATGCTAGAAAGTAAAGAATAGCAAATGATTCATTTAAGATATGTACATTGACTTTCTACCCTAGATTTGTATTAATTGCAATGTGTCAGTAATGTTACATCTTTCTAAACCCTAACTTAGCTAGTAGAACTCTTGCAATTTAAACTTCAGTGAAACTGACAAAATACAGGAAATAAAGGATGACATATACCTCAAACTTAGCAAATTGAAACATATACGTGTCTTGAATGGTATTATAAACCAGAATGGTTTTAGTTATATTTGCCTGAGGCATGCTATGTAAGTTGATTTTATCATCAGTTTTAGCATCGTTCGACTTCTCTTTCTAGGATATTCTATATCTAGTATGGCAGCTAACAAATCTTTCTCTTGTTTTGTTTTTTAAAAAAAGATACGGGGCTGATATTGCTCGTGGGGTGGCTGAACTCCATGCAGCAGGTGTTGTTTGTATGAACCTTAAACCTTCCAATCTTCTTTTGGATGAAGATGGTCGTGCAGTGGTTTCTGATTACGGGCTTCCCGCCATTTTAAAGAAACCTGCTTGCCACAAAGCCCGTTTAGAGTGTGATTCGGCAAAAACTCATTCATGTATGGATTGTACAATGTTGAGCCCCAGCTACACAGCTCCAGAGGTGTGGGAGCCTGTAAAGAAACTAAATATTTTTTGGGACGATGCTCTTGGTATATCTCCAGAGTCGGATGCTTGGAGCTTTGGCTGTACTTTGGTGGAAATGTGCACTGGTTCTGTTCCGTATGGCTGCTTTTCTCTTTGTAATAAAGTTTCAGATTTCTTGATGACATATTCCCTATAGGTGGCAATATGGGCGGGCTGGGAAACAGTAAAAAAGGTTTGGAATAAAGCGTCATTTTTTGTACATATAACAATGGGCGAACTCGGGTTGACATGCAAACACTTTCTTGACCACCAAATTTATTAATTATTATTAGAAGTTAAATTTAAACGGAACTGAGAGGGATCCTTGTTCAAGCTACCCAGGTAAAGTCGAGCCTTTGACCCTTATGTAAGCTTCCTAGCCGGTATTTCGTGGCTGTTTTCTAGACTTCTTCCTCGGGCACCCCAAGATGTTTACCTATTTAAACGATCTTCAAATGTTTTGCTTTGACCCAAGTTCCCGTATGAGATGAAACATAACTGCCAGCCCGTTTGATCCGTGCTCCTTTTCTTCAAATGTTTTGCTTTGACCCAAGTTCCCGTATGAGATGAAACATAACCCAATTGTCCCGTTTATAGATAAACCGGTCTAGATTGCAACCTCTAATTTTTCTTATAGAAGGTGTGATTAGTTGAATTTACAAGTTGATTTTCCTTGTATAGGTGGGCTGGTTTAAATGCCGATGAAATTTACCGGGCAGTTGTCAAGGGTAAGAAACAGCCTCCACAATACGCAAGTGTAGTAGGTGTTGGAATACCAAGAGATCTGTGGAAAATGATTGGTGACTGCCTACAATTTAAAGCTGCTAAAAGACCAACTTTTAGTGCCATGCTAGCAATATTTCTCCGCCACCTACAAGAAATACCTCGTGGTGCTCCTGCAACCCCAGATAAGTAAGGCTTAGGGGGGTTGTGTAGATTTCCGTCTTTGGCTATCTGATTATTGCAACTTGTTTCTAGATTTGTTTTTTGGAACCTTATTATCTGTCGCCATATAGTATTACAAATACCATGCTACAGTGTATCTATTGTACCGAGGTCAAATAATCATTTTTGGATTATCAGTTTCGTACTAGCTGTAGCAAACCTTACTATTTAATAGTAAAATAAAGTTACTTATCTACCCATTCTTTAATTATTATCTTTTCAAACATTCAAACCTATAGTAATATGACAGTAAAATACAAGTTACTTTTAATTATTATCTTTTCAAACATTCAAACCTATAGTAATATGACAGTAACAACTACAAACAGTAGATCACCTATTTTCTACAGTTTGTTTTATTACATATAATTACTTTTGAAGTGACGACCCAGGGGCTCCAGTAAGAGTATTTTCATGGGGCCATCCCTAGACATACACACATTATGTCAAGTATATATCATTTGACATACATTTACACCTTTCTCTTCATCTCTTGAACTGCAGTGATGTAACTGTATTCCCCAAAGCAAATGGGATGCCGCCTTCTCCTATAACTGACATAGAAGCTGTCCACGATTATCGAAGTCTTCTACATAAAATGGTTTGTGAAGGAGATGTTTCTGGTGTCAGGTCAGTAACACTCTGCACATGCATTTTACTTTTGGTAGAGGTGGCGAAATGGGCAGGCCGGGTAATACGTCAAAACTCTATCTTATATACTTAATTATTGCTTACAAGATTAGGCTGACTGTGGTAACGACCTATTGTAAACTCAGTTATCATAACACTAATCAAACCAATCCAAAATCTGTATGTAAGTAGACAAAAAGTATTTCTGTTGATGCTCAGATAGCCCATCTATACAAGTTTGTTATTAACACTGTAAAAATTTGTTATCAAAACATAGAAGCAACTTTTATGGGGTAGCCAGCCTCAAACTCATTGGTGGATGCTTTTGACATGTGATTCTCTTGATGCGGACTTTTGGGACTATTCGGGATTGGAACTCTGCTTTCTGTATTGTTGTTTATTACATATTTATCTGTTT
Organism: Erigeron breviscapus; assembly: GCA_034093135.1. Lineage (NCBI taxonomy): Eukaryota > Viridiplantae > Streptophyta > Magnoliopsida > Asterales > Asteraceae > Erigeron > Erigeron breviscapus. The sequence goes on along the minus strand of CM067167.1, from coordinate 158,205,710 downwards.
TCTACTACATATATGTTTGGTTTTTTGTGAGTAGATGATTGATTTGGGTTAGTTATGTATGTTCAGGGTGATGCCAAGAAGGTTGTTATCTCTGCTCCCAACAAAGATGCTCCCATGTTTGTTATGGGTATCAATGAGAAGGAATATCTGACCTTAGCATTGGTCAAGGTATTATTCCCTTAGTTCAAAGATATTTTATTCTTTTATTTAAAATTGTGCCTGTCAGATTCCAATTTCTTATGGTTTTAACTTTCTACACTTTTCAAGTGCTCAATGACAAGTTTGGCAAGTTGCAAGATTTGATGTCGTTTTCTTTAAAAACTAGTAAGATGAAGTAAATATATATGTTGTTTTAGTCTAGTCAAGATGAAGTAAATGTATGCAGTTGGTTGTCATTTGGTATATGTATAGTAGTTTTTAAAATTAGTAACAATGTAGTATGTGTATGTATCAGGTAGGTTGTCATTTGGTATGTGTAGTAGGTTGACAGCAGTTTTTTGTCCAGCACTTGGGCTGTTTTGACAGCAGTTTGCTGCTGTTTTTTGCTCAGCTAATAGGCTGTTTTGACTACAACTTTTTGCTGTTTTTTTTTGCCCAGCACTCGGTTTGTTTCGACATCATTTTTTTGCTGATTTATCATGGCTATTATAGCTCATTTGTTGTTTCCCGTGCTCTAGTTATGCATTTTCTTGTATCATTATGTGCTTGCTCATTTATTCTTTATAATTTTCATCAGATTATCATGTAAAGAGGGTTTAAGTGATGAGCTTTTTGATGAATATGATCACCCAAATATACGCCTTCTAGATGGAGTTGAACATGTACAAGATGGTGGTGAAGATAGAGAAGAAGAGGTAGCACAAGAATTGATTCAAAACAATGTAATTTACGAATAATTTACCAGTTATTGTGTAATTGATACTTGGTGCTATTATTGTATTTTTGATATAACGTGAATGTTAAATGACCTTTATCTACCAATTATACATATAGTTTTCATTTTTTGTTTGTATTTTCTTTGATTATTTTCTCTTATTATATACTAAATCATATGGTGATTGGGTAATAATCTTTGGGTGATTTTATTGACATTAGAATGTAATAATTGAATGTAATAATTGAATCTCTTCGTGATTAAGTACCAATCCCATGGGGATTATTTGTTTTTGTTCTTCGTAAATTTTTTAGCCAGTTATGGTTTAAATCTTTTAGTGATTATGTGCCAATCCCATGGGGATTATGTGCCAATCCCATGGGGATATCAGTCATATGGTAATTAGAATGTAATAATTGAATCTCTTCGTGATTAAGTACCAATCCCATGGGGATTATTTGTTTTTGTTCTTCGTAAATTTTTTAGCCAGTTATGGTTAAAATCTTTTAGTGATTATGTGCCAATCCCATGGGGATTATGTGCCAATCCCATGGGGATATCAGTCATATGGTAATTAGAATGTAATAATTGAATCTCTTCGTGATTAAGTACCAATCCCATGGGGATTATTTGTTTTTGTTCTTCGTAAATTTTTTAGCCAGTTATGGTTAAAATCTTTTAGTGATTATGTGCCAATCCCATGGGGATTATGTGCCAATCCCATGGGGATATCAGTCATATGGTAATTAGAATGTAATAATTGAATCTCTTCGTGATTAAGTACCAATCCCATGGGGATTATTTGTTTTTGTTCTTCGTAAATTTTTTAGCCAGTTATGGTTTAAATCTTTTAGTGATTATGTGCCAATCCCATGGGGATATCAGTCATATGGTAATTAGAATGTAATAATTGAATCTCTTCGTGATTAAGTACCAATCCCATGGGGATTATTTGTTTTTGTTCTTCGTAAATTTTTTAGCCAGTTATGGTTAAAATCTTTTAGTGATTATGTGCCAATCCATGGGGATTATGTGCCAATCCCATGGGGATTAAGTGCCAATCCCATGGGGATTATTTGCTTTTGTTCTTCTTAAAAATTATAGCCAGTTATGGTTAAAATCTCTTAGTGATTAATGCCAATCCCTTGGTTATTAAGTGTTAAAATACACAAACAGATGTGTTGGTCGTCTTTGTTATTTTCTTAGGGTTTGTAATTGCTTTAAAAACAACTAAACCCTAATGGCTAACCCTACGACTTCAAACCCTAAACACTAAAGCTTAATTGCTAATCCGAGGGGAAAGCTAGAATCTAAAAAACCTAGAAATTATAAACCCTAAATGCTAAACCCTAAAATGCTAAAAAGGATGAGGGTTCCCACTCTAGGGTTTATGGTTTGAAGTAGGGTTAGCCTAACGGCTAACCCTACAACTTCAAACCCTAAACCCTAAAGCTTAATTGCTAATCCGAGTGGAAAGCTACATTCTAAAACCCTAAAATGCTAAAAAGGATGAAGGTTCCCACTCTAGGGTTTAGGGTTTGAAGCCCGAGGGTTAGCGGCTAACCCTAGACCTTCAAACCCTAAACCTAAAGCTTAATTGCTAATCCGAGTGGAAAGCTACATTCTAAAACCCTAAAGCTTAATTGCTAATCCGAGGGAAAACTACATTCTAAAACCCTAAAATCTAAAACTAAACCCTAAAAACCCTAAACCCTAAAATGCTAAAAAGGATGAAGGTTCCCACTCTAGGGTTTATGGTTTGAAGCCCGAGGGTTAGCCTATCGGCTAACCCTCGACCTTCAAACCCTAAACCCTAAAGTGCTAAAAAGGATGAGGGTTCCCACTCTAGGGTTTATGGTTTGAAGTCGTAGGGTTAGCCTAACGGCTAACCCTACAACTTCAAACCCTAAACCCTAAAGCTTAATTGCTAATCCGAGTGGAAAGCTACATTCTAAAACCCTAAAATCTAAACCCTAAAAACCCTAAACCCTAAAGCTTAATTGCTAATACGAGGGAAATCTAAATTCTAAAACCCTAAAAACCCTAAACCCCTAAAATGCTAAAAAGGATGAAGGTTCCCACTCTAGGGTTTATGGTTTGAAGCCCGAGGGTTAGCCTATCGGCTAACCCTCGACCTTCAAACCCTAAACCCTAGAGCGGGTACACGTTACCTAGGCTAACCCTACAACTTCAAACCCTAAACCCTAAAGCTTAATTGCTAATCCGAGGGAAAGCTACATTCTAAAACCCTAAAATCTAAACCCTAAAAACCCTAAACCCTAAAATGCTAAAAAGGATGAAGGTTCTACGACTTCAAACCCTAAACCCTAAACCCTAAAGCTTAATTGCTAATCCGAGTGGAAAGCTACATTCTAAAACCCTAAAATCAAAACCCTAAAAACCCTAAACCCTAAACCCTAAAGCTTAATTGCTAATACGAGGGGAAAGCTATGGTTAAAATCCCTTGGTGATTATATGCCAATCTCTCTGTGATTATGTGCCAATCCCATGGGGATTATTTGCTTTTGTTCTTCTTAAAAATTATAGCCAGTTATGGTTAAAATCTCTTAGTGATTATATGCCAATCCCTTGGGGATTTTGTGCCAATCCCATGGGGATATCAATTATATGGTAATTAGAATGTAGAAATTAAATCTCTCTGTGATTAAGTGCCAATCCCATGGGGATTATTTGCTTTTGTTCTTCTTAAAAATTATAGCCAGTTATGGTTAAAATCTCTTAGTGATTATATGCCAATCCCTTGGGGATTTTGTGCCAATCCCATGGGGATATCAATTATATGGTAATTAGAATGTAGAAATTAAATCTCTCTGTGATTAAGTGCCAATCCCATGGGGATTATTTGCTTTTGTTCTTCTTAAAAATTATAGCCAGTTATGGTTAAAATCTCTTAGTGATTATATGCCAATCCCTTGGGGATTTTGTGCCAATCCCATGGGGATATCAATTATATGGTAATTAGAATGTAGAAATTAAATCTCTCTGTGATTAAGTGCCAATCCCATGGGGATTATTTGCTTTTGTTCTTCTTAAAAATTATAGCCAGTTATGGTTAAAATCTCTTAGTGATTATATGCCAATCCCTTGGGGATTTTGTGCCAATCCCATGGGGATATCAATTATATGGTAATTAGAATGTAGTAATTAAATCTCTCTGTGATTAAGTGCCAATCCCATGGGGATTATTTGCTTTTGTTCTTCTTAAAAATTATAGCCAGTTATGGTTAAAATCTCTTAGTGATTATATGCCAATCCCTTGGGGATTTTGTGCCAATCCCATGGGGATATCAATTATATGGTAATTAGAATGTAGTAATTAAATCTCTCTGTGATTAAGTGCCAATCCCATGGGGATTATTTGCTTTTGTTCTTCTTAAAAATTATAGCCAGTTATGGTTAAAATCTCTTAGTGATTATATGCCAATCCCTTGGGGATTTTGTGCCAATCCCATGGGGATTAGCTGGTTAAAAAATATAAATAATTGTGTTAAACCTTAACATTAACATCTAGAAATATAAAATAGAAATATACAATAGAAATCATGAAATTTGAATGCTTTAACTGAAATATTTCATTTTAAGAAACAAGAAATCATCTGATCACATTGTTTTAAACCTTTACATTAACAACTAGAAATATACAATAGAAATCATGAAATTTGAATGCTTTAACTCATTTTTCTTCATCTTTCACGTTCAGCCCTATTCTTCAGCCCTAAAAAAACAAGTTGCTTGATTTCTTCCTTGTCGTAAACATTTACAAAGTCATATGCTCTTTGTAAATTATCAGCAGCCAATTGGTTCATTGGGTGTGTCAAAATCCTTGATGCATACCTGCTCCTTAACCTCCTCAGTTTAACTCTTTGTTCATTACTGTACATGAATTAGTGACAATATCCAT
>CM067167.1:158065914-158195914 GCA_034093135.1 Erigeron breviscapus | reverse complement strand
GTTTGTAGATTATGTAAAGCTAATTTTAGTTATGTTGTGATTGAACTTGATGATAGTTTGAAGTGTATAGATATATTGTTTTTATGATTGACTAGTGATTGATGCGCGTATTTGAAGTGGAAGCTTTGACAACATTACATTCAAATGGTTACATGTATATTTGTATGTTGAATGGGAATCCATTTTTGTGATTGTAATGAAGACCTAATAAGTGACTTTGCATCTTTGTTTAGCCTCTGGGATGCTAGAAGAATCCATGACTGATATTAGATTGTTGCCACTAATGATGATAATCTTAACATTGTAAGTTTTAATAAGAAAAACTATTATTCCGAGCAAGTGCAACTTAACATGCCACCATTGAATGTCAACTTTGATTTTTTCTTTAGGCCTAGAGAATTAATGTGTAGAAGTTTCAATTGAAGCATAAAGGGACTAATGTGAGCCAGTTAAACTATTAATCGAAAATGAGAAATGAATGAGCACGTATACAATTTTAATAAGCTTGATTTGGGTGTTATATGTCATCAATGTAAGATAGATCTTTGAAAGAATTGCAAATTCGTTGGAGAGAGATTTGTGTTGTGGAATTTAAATTGACAGTGTGTTACATTGGTTGTCTATGAAAGCTAATACAAACTCGATAACTTAGGAAGCATAAGTCATATTAACAATTTAAAAGTTTATTCACTCTGCACTATATATGAGACCCGAAGTGTGTAGCGTTGAGTATTATCATTCCATACAAGGCATACATTGTTATCTTCTATAGGCTCTTATTAACAAATGTCAACTTAGACTCTTAGAGTTAGAGTAAGAGTAAGAACTATAGTCCTAGACAGGGGATGCTCTCGAAGCTTGCGGTACATAAATAGTTTTATCTGCACAATGTTCAAATTTACTTGAAATGGCCGGTGATGAGCAACATGCAGTCATATGTTAGAAGTTGAATAAATAAAATCTTGCTCATTCAGTGAGTTATATCTTTTACAATTTAATTGAATGATAATTCAGAATAAACCTTGGTTAACTTGATCATTGTTTATTGCAAATAACTATTGAAGGGTGTGTAATCATGTTAGTTTTTTGAGCTTAAAAGAACCTATAACTGCATGTTTCCCACAGTATGACCGTGCTATAAGTTCCATATTTAACTGGATTAGCATAGCATAAGATATATGTGAGATAATTTTGATATAAATAGTCAGCATGAGGCATTATTGCAGATTTTCATCGTCTATAATTAGTGTAGTTTTTTGATAAAATCTTGTAATGTTTCTGCTCTCTTTTTATGATACCGGGCATCATAAATGATTGAATGGTTGACAAACTTGTTGAGTCTCGACTTGTTTACTCGTGATACTTCTTAATATTCAGGCTTGTCAAATTCCATTCAATTTATCATCCGGCATCATAGCAGAAAACACCATTTTAAACCTGATCCTTCTCTCACATTGGTTCTGTTGTCCCTAATGTTTTGGTATCATCCTTTTTTCTAATGTTTTGGATTGAATTATATCTGTTCACTCAGGCTTATTTTTCAGGTACTGGGGATCATAGTTTTGAGCGAAGGTTGCGTCTTGGCGGGCCACTTTTAAAGGAAAATATTGCAACAATGGTTCTTGAGAGGTAATAACCAATCACATAATTGATTCATTTGCTCACATCATTATCATTCATTCTTTATAAAAACCATGCAGCCCTTTTTATGGACAAAGACGGCCATCTCTGCAGAGTGGATCAAAATTATTATGTGTGAGTGATTTGTTGTTATTGGGAAGAGCTACCATTGAAGAAGCTCGCAGTCTTCTACATTGGTTAGATTCTGAAGCAGGTTATGGAAAAATGGGTGTTTGTGGTCTAAGCATGGGTAACTTTTTTACTTCACACTCTCTTGATCAACCTTTACATAATATATATTTCAGTTGGCCACCATATGTTATCACCTTTTTCTTTCACTAACTGTACTTTCACGCCTAAAAACCAACATTTCTTTACACACTTGCTCTTCATTTACATAACATTGTTTTCAAAGGACAAACATGTGAGTTAATTTTTATTTTTATTTTTAGCAGTGGAAGAGCAAAATTTGATTTGAAAATGAGATGAAGTGGCCAATTACACATCCTCTAGTGGATGTTTCTAAAAATATAGTTTTTTTATACTGTAGTGCAAACATATATATTTTTTCGTATCTCAGACATTAAGGAAATGAAAATTTCATTACAATTATAGTTCTTATCCATTAAATATGAAAAATGATATGTTGATTGTAATTAGAGGTGGCAAGTTTGACCCTAAGTATGAATAGTTTGACTTTGATTTTGTTTTTATCTCTAGTGGGCTAAACATGTGAAAGAAGATGAGCGATAAAGGAAATGGGCTAAACAGGTCATTAGTTCTCTGAAGTGTATTTAAGTGTATAAAAGCTAAAGTCAGAAATCATATTTGGCACACTAGCTATTAGTAAACTAGTTAAAGGCTATAGACAGAAATCATTTTGGCCCCCTCCCCTCCTGTCCAATTTGCTACCTCTAGATATAATGAACTTTTTGTTCCATCTTATATAATTTTTCAAGATTAACATCATATTTGAAACTTCAATTTCATTGCTTGTTTAGGTGGAGTTCACGCTGCCATGGTTGGATCCTTACACCCTACACCAATAGCTACATTCCCGTTTCTATCCCCGCACTCAGCTGTTGTGGCATTCTGTGAAGGTGTATTGAAGCATGCCACTGCATGGGATGCACTAAGAGAGGATCTTTCGGCAGCTATGACACTGGATGAAGTACAAGAGCGCATGAGGCACGTGTTATCTCTCACAGATGTCACACGCTTTCCAACCCCCAAAAACCCAAATGCAGTTATTCTTGTGGCTGCTACGGTAAGTACTTTACTTTGGACGACCTTTGTGTTTTTGCAAGAAAAATAAGCCCTTTGTATATGTGTATACAATCGTTTATGTTTAATTACAAATAGGGTGAGAAGCTGAGAACTATTGGTTGTCAGTTGTCACTACACAACTTCCATTAGATGTTGCTCAAACCATGCATGTATTGATTTGGGTTTCTTGGAGATTCATTTTCGAAAGTGTTTTTGTTGCTTAAAATCACAACAATTAGTTTCTTATGTTTGGATAACCCGATTAGATTCTGCTTGATTCTGCTTCTTATTATCAGTTTATTTAAGGGTTAGATGAGCAGTTTCATTGAAGTGTGAAACAAAGCCTCTACTTTCTTTAACCTAATTCGAGAGATTTTTATTTCCAATTGACACAACCTCTACTTCTTTCACCAAGATATCATGTACGGCCATACTGTCGTTTTATATGTTAGTAGTTTCTTTAGTAACAAAAAATGTTGATGTTAGCAGTTTTATCATGGTTGATTATATGATTTTGATCATCTACAACCACATACTATCAAAATGCATGTCCAAACACCCCTTGTTGTCCATCATTTTCTTCCTTTTGACATTTTGACTTTGATGTTTCTTAGGATGATGGATACATTCCTAAACACTCTGTGTTGGAGGTCCAACGAGCTTGGCCAGGATCAGAAGTGAGATGGGTAACTGGTGGCCATGTTTCTTCATTCATTCTCCACAACGGTGAGTTCCGTAGAGCCATTAGAGATGGGTTAAACAGATTACAGTGGAAGGAGCCCCCTTCATGATTGTTGTAAACATCATAAACAGTAAACACAAAGAGAAGTTGCTACTAACACTGTAAAGTTAATATGCAACAGGAACCAATAGATCTCTCTTGTACATTTTCTGCGAATCGTTTAATTCTAACAATTTCAATTCGTGGTTTAACTTCATTCATAATTTTAATCATTGTAATGTAGTGTTTTCAAGAACAATTATCTTGTTACATTGTACATGTATGGGTCTTTCTTGACATGACATGAGATTTTGCTTTAATTTCTGTCGGTTTCGCTACAGAATTTGGTGTAGCATCCCCCGAGACATTATCATTATTGTATGTTTTCAAGTATACTATAAGTAACTAGCATGGTACCCGAACATTGTGTCAGTAAATTTGGCATGCTTCTGGCAATAGATGAAGTTTATCAAAGACATATCTACACCCTCCTAACCATATCAAATTAATATATCTAAATGCTAATCAAGGTCAAAAGAGCAAAGCAAGAGCAGTTTGACAAATATAATATACATAGTAAACAAAATGTTTCTCTTACATAGTTCATACAATAGCCATTTCATAACTAAGTAAAGGTAGGTAAATAGAACTGCCAAGGACAGCTAATTGTTACATTCTTGCATCTACACAAATATTGAAAGTGTTGATCAACATTTTTCTATCTTCATAGTTTACAATTATTACTTACACAGTCTTCCCTCTGCATACATTATACAAATTTTCTCACAATCTTTACCCTTTCCTTGATATAAATAGAGGTTTTCATTGTTAAAATCTCACCCAAAACATGAAGACCTCATTCTTCACCTTCACCATAACCATTGCCCTTCTTTATTTCACTCTCCCTCTTTCTATGTCCCAACGATGCAACCGAAAAGACGAAAAGACCCTCCTTAGAATAAAAAAATCTCTTGGAAACCCTCGTGTTTTGGCCTCTTGGACAAAGAACTCGGACTGCTGTAACTGGGAACATGTAGAATGTGACCTCTACAACGACCGTATCACCTCCTTCACCATCTTTTCTAGCAACATTTCCTCTCGGATCCCTAATGCCATTGCCAACCTCCCTTACCTTGAAACCTTGATCTTTCGTAAACTCACCAACCTAACCGGGCAAATCCCTGCCACATTCACCAAACTCACCCACCTTAAAACACTTACCATCAGCTGGACTAATATATCCGGTCCAATCCCTTCTTTCCTTGGCCAACTCAAGAGCTTAAAGACACTTGATTTGTCGTTCAATAGTTTAAATGGTTCCATCCCATGGGAGCTCACTACATTGCCAGATCTTGAAACCCTTCACCTGGACCGAAACAGGTTAACTGGGTCCATTCCTGACTCGTTTGGGACGTTCAGTGGGAAAGTTCCAGCCATCTATCTGTCTCATAATTTCCTTAACGGAACAATACCCAAGTCATTGTCTCAGGTACGCTAGCTAGGGCGTACATACATGCGTCCTTTTATGTTACATTTGTTCAAACTCATTCACTAGATTTTTTTTTTGTAGCATCATTTTACAACTTCACATATATTAACATAAGTTGTAAATGTAGGTGAACTTTACATGGTTAGACTTGTCTAGAAACCGGCTCAAAGGAGACATATCAGTGTTTTTTGGGGTCAACAAGACCATTGAAGCCGCTGATTTTTCAAGAAACTTGTTCGAGTTTAACTTCTCAACGGTGAACGAGTTCCCTGCAAGCTTGGCTTCCTTGGATTTGAATCATAACAGGATATATGGAAGTTTACCGCACACTTTGGCTGGACTCGATTTACAGAAGTTGAATGTGAGTTATAATAGACTGTGCGGCGAAATTCCAGCAGGGGGAAAGATGCAATCATATGATAGTACGGCTTATTTCCATAACCGGTGCTTGTGTGGATCTCCATTAGATGCTTGCAAATAATTAATAAGATGAATAAATTTTTCAAGACTTTGGACCTGTTTTCTAATTACTGTCCCATTTTTCTGTTTTGTACTTTTAGTGTTTGTTAGAAAATTTAATAAACACATTAACGATTTGTTACACATCCAAAATTTTCATTATTGTTTTAGTAAGAAATTGCATAATATATTTGTGACTAAACGACACAAATCGTCCCTGTGGTTTGTCTAAAAGATCACGTTTCGTCCTTTCTTTATCAAAACCTCAGTGGCAGTCCTTTATAGGTGGATAAGGTTCACGAATGGTCCTTTGACCGGTCAACCGTTAACCCTCTCTCCGTTAACCCCCACGTGATACCCACGTGAGGGGTAATCTTGGCATTTCTTCCACGTGAGGGTGTTTTGTTGTTGTTGTTGTTGTTGTTGTTGTTGTTGTTGTTGTTGTTGTTGTTGTTGTTGTTGTTGTTGTTGTTGTTGTTGTTGTTGTTGTTGTTGTTGTTGTTGTTGTTGTTGTTGTTGTTGTTGTTGTTGTTGTTGTTGTTGTTGTTGTTGTTGTTGTTGTTGTTGTTGTTGTTGTTGTTGTTGTTGTTGTTGTTGTTGTTGTTGTTGTTGTTGTTGTTGTTGTTGTTGTTGTTGTTGTTGTTGTTGTTGTTGTTGTTGTTGTTGTTGTTGTTGTTGTTGTTGTTGTTGTTGTTGTTGTTGTTGTTGTTGTTGTTGTTGTTGTTGTTGTTGTTGTTGTTGTTGTTGTTGTTGTTGTTGTTGTTGTTGTTGTTGTTGTTGTTGTTGTTGTTGTTGTTGTTGTTGTTGTTGTTGTTGTTGTTGTTGTTGTTGTTGTTGTTGTTGTTGTTGTTGTTGTTGTTGTTGTTGTTGTTGTTGTTGTTGTTGTTGTTGTTGTTGTTGTTGTTGTTGTTGTTGTTGTTGTTGTTGTTGTTGTTGTTGTTGTTGTTGTTGTTGTTGTTGTTGTTGTTGTTGTTGTTGTTGTTGTTGTTGTTGTTGTTGTTGTTGTTGTTGTTGTTGTTGTTGTTGTTGTTGTTGTTGTTGTTGTTGTTGTTGTTGTTGTTGTTGTTGTTGTTGTTGTTGTTGTTGTTGTTGTTGTTGTTGTTGTTGTTGTTGTTGTTGTTGTTGTTGTTGTTGTTGTTGTTGTTGTTGTTGTTGTTGTTGTTGTTGTTGTTGTTGTTGTTGTTGTTGTTGTTGTTGTTGTTGTTGTTGTTGTTGTTGTTGTTGTTGTTGTTGTTGTTGTTGTTGTTGTTGTTGTTGTTGTTGTTGTTGTTGTTGTTGTTGTTGTTGTTGTTGTTGTTGTTGTTGTTGTTGTTGTTGTTGTTGTTGTTGTTGTTGTTGTTGTTGTTGTTGTTGTTGTTGTTGTTGTTGTTGTTGTTGTTGTTGTTGTTGTTGTTGTTGTTGTTGTTGTTGTTGTTGTTGTTGTTGTTGTTGTTGTTGTTGTTGTTGTTGTTGTTGTTGTTGTTGTTGTTGTTGTTGTTGTTGTTGTTGTTGTTGTTGTTGTTGTTGTTGTTGTTGTTGTTGTTGTTGTTGTTGTTGTTGTTGTTGTTGTTGTTGTTGTTGTTGTTGTTGTTGTTGTTGTTGTTGTTGTTGTTGTTGTTGTTGTTGTTGTTGTTGTTGTTGTTGTTGTTGTTGTTGTTGTTGTTGTTGTTGTTGTTGTTGTTGTTGTTGTTGTTGTTGTTGTTGTTGTTGTTGTTGTTGTTGTTGTTGTTGTTGTTGTTGTTGTTGTTGTTGTTGTTGTTGTTGTTGTTGTTGTTGTTGTTGTTGTTGTTGTTGTTGTTGTTGTTGTTGTTGTTGTTGTTGTTGTTGTTGTTGTTGTTGTTGTTGTTGTTGTTGTTGTTGTTGTTGTTGTTGTTGTTGTTGTTGTTGTTGTTGTTGTTGTTGTTGTTGTTGTTGTTGTTGTTGTTGTTGTTGTTGTTGTTGTTGTTGTTGTTGTTGTTGTTGTTGTTGTTGTTGTTGTTGTTGTTGTTGTTGTTGTTGTTGTTGTTGTTGTTGTTGTTGTTGTTGTTGTTGTTGTTGTTGTTGTTGTTGTTGTTGTTGTTGTTGTTGTTGTTGTTGTTGTTGTTGTTGTTGTTGTTGTTGTTGTTGTTGTTGTTGTTGTTGTTGTTGTTGTTGTTGTTGTTGTTGTTGTTGTTGTTGTTGTTGTTGTTGTTGTTGTTGTTGTTGTTGTTGTTGTTGTTGTTGTTGTTGTTGTTGTTGTTGTTGTTGTTGTTGTTGTTGTTGTTGTTGTTGTTGTTGTTGTTGTTGTTGTTGTTGTTGTTGTTGTTGTTGTTGTTGTTGTTGTTGTTGTTGTTGTTGTTGTTGTTGTTGTTGTTGTTGTTGTTGTTGTTGTTGTTGTTGTTGTTGTTGTTGTTGTTGTTGTTGTTGTTGTTGTTGTTGTTGTTGTTGTTGTTGTTGTTGTTGTTGTTGTTGTTGTTGTTGTTGTTGTTGTTGTTGTTGTTGTTGTTGTTGTTGTTGTTGTTGTTGTTGTTGTTGTTGTTGTTGTTGTTGTTGTTGTTGTTGTTGTTGTTGTTGTTGTTGTTGTTGTTGTTGTACATGTCAAACAAGTCTACTTGTGGATATAATAACTTCACTTTCACCAACTATATATCATATGATTGCTAAACCATACTAGTTTCACGAATGGTCCTTTGACCGGTCAACCGTTAACCCTCTCTCCGTTAACCCCCACGTGATACCCACGTGAGGGGTAATCTTGGCATTTCTTCCACGTGAGGGTGTTTTGGTACTTTCTATCCCTAAAGGACCAAACTTGATATATTCTTCCTTACTCTTCTTCTTCATCATCATCATATTCTTATTACAACCATATATTCTTGTTCATCTTCTAATTAATTATTCCGTTTCCAAAATCAAAACCACAAAAGGTTGCTGGGATCATCTGTAGTATTTTTTCTGTGTTTTTTGGCATTATTAGGATCAGATTTGAGTGAATAATATGGAATAGATATAGATAGATAAAAAAAAGAATATAGTGATTACAGAAAAAAGGAGTCAAAGTGGAAGAAATGCCAAGATAACCCCTCACGTGGGTATCACGTGGGGGGTTAACGGAGAGAGGGTTAACGGTTGACCGGTCAACCGTTAACCCTCTCTCCGTTAACCCCCACGTGATACCCACGTGAGGGGTAATCTTGGCATTTCTTCCACGTGAGGGTGTTTTGGTACTTTCTATCCCTAAAGGACCAAACTTGATATATTCTTCCTTACTCTTCTTCTTCTTCATCATCATCATCATATTCTTATTACAACCATATATTCTTGTTCATCTTCTAATTAATTATTCCGTTTCCAAAATCAAAACCACAAAAGGTTGCTGGGATCATCTGTAGTATTTTTTCTGTTTTGTACTTTTAGTGTTTGTTAGAAAATTTAATAAACACATTAACGATTTGTTACACATCCAAAATTTTCATTATTGTTTTAGTAAGAAATTGCATAATATATTTGTGACTAAACGACACAAATCGTCCCTGTGGTTTGTCTAAAAGATCACGTTTCGTCCTTTCTTTATCAAAACCTCAGTGGCAGTCCTTTATAGGTGGATAAGGTTCACGAATGGTCCTTTGACCGGTCAAAGGACCATTCGTGAACCTTATCCACCTATAAAGGACTGCCACTGAGGTTTTGATAAAGAAAGGACGAAACGTGATCTTTTAGACAAACCACAGGGACGATCTGTGTCGTTTAGTCTATATTTGTGGATATTCTTATAATTAAACCATATACATGTCAAACAAGTCTACTTGTGGATATAATAACTTCACTTTCACCAACTATATATCATATGATTGCTAAACCATACTAGTTTTCTTCACCCAATTTCTTATGGTTTGTTTTTAACTATGAATACATAAATTTCATAAAGCTAGTTACTTGTTAGGTTCAATGTCGTTCAAATATGTTTATTGTTTAGCAGGATATGATGTTCATGCACAATTAATCAATGTTTGAATTTAATTAAGTGATATATATTGGTGAAATTTAGTTGTCATATTCAAAGAATGGAGGTTAAGAAATGCATCATACATGAGATCCAACGTTGATTCTATGAGTATGTATATTACACGAGACATGTGTGCTTCATCTTCTTGTATTTGTGTGTATCTTTGTTTTTCCATTTCTTTTTGGTACGTGTAACTATATATAACTAACTCAGGATTTTTTTGGGAAAGTTACAAAAAATAAGATATATGAATCCAAGTGAACGATTAGCATTATTATATATGAAAAAAACCCTTCATTATGATACGTTAATTATTAGTGACAATCGCAAATCCTTACCCTTTTACATTTTGTGGGATTAATCTAAAAAGGAGAAGCATATTTGAGCTTCATTTGAGCTTCTAGTACTTCTCACAAGAAACTTCCTAAAATGTCCTTGTGTCTAATTGTGTTTTTCCTCCTCTCCAACTCCTTTTAGCCATAAACACAATTACTTTTTGAACCAAAACTCACCCCTTCGCTTAATCAACGATATCTCTTCAGTCACAACCTCCCATCGCGTGAATCCACCGCCATCGATACCCTTTCTTAGGGCCTCTCTATGTCGAAGAGATAACATTTTTCTCGATGTGGCTTATCAATTTGAGCTTATGGGCTTAAAAATGCTACAAACTCTTAATGACTTGTTAAAAATGAAATAAGCCTATACTGTAATTCCCAAAAATAAGTTTTTTACCCTTTAATTATCAAACTTTTGTATTTCATAACTTGTGTTTATTTCATGGGTTTTGAAGTGTACTAAGGACCTATGACTATTTGATCACTATGTTTCACAAAGTAGCTTCTAGAGCAACAATGTTGGAATATAACATGATTCAATTCGTAATAAACACGTACCGGGGAATCCAGATCGTCCTGTGGAACCTGTAACAGCATAAAGCATGATTGTTATTGATTTCGGGTTCCCATAACAAGATGATTGATTTAGAATGGAATGATGAATTCTGAATTTATGAATTCAATAGAGGATTAAGGACGAATTGGGGTGTTTAGGGAGGCTGTGATTATGTGTGTGATTAACCTAAAATTAGGTTAATTACTCTCCATTTATATAAGGAGCATATTTTCACATTTAGTCCCTCTGGTGTTTAATTCGTGCCTCATTAGTCCTCTTAAGTCCAATCACCTAATGGGAAACCCTATAATACGTCTTTAAGAGTAAATACGTCCATCGAATATTTACTAGACATAGGGATTTCAGTTATCGTCAATTATCATATCAGGAAGGATAGATGATCAGTGACGGTCACACTAACGTGGTTCCAACATTCTCCCACTTGACCGAGCGATCATTTATCTATGAGCATTTAATAAGTCCGGCCGGGATAATACTCATTTCGTTTTAAACCGAAATCATAGCCAATAAGTACAGTCGTAGAGAAGAACATCAACTCAGGACCCCCACTAGTCAAACTATGACTCAAATTTAAAACTAATAAGCAATGATCAATTGACTAAGACAAATTTTGTTGCATAATGTCTTTACACTGTTATGAGCTCGAAGTGTAACTAATAGACAAACAAAATCTGAATAAGGAGGAAAATTTTCATTAACATAATAATAATAATGACCAACAAGTACAACATGCTATCATAATAGGTCCTTTAGTAAGCCTCATCTTCGATACGTATCCTACGAAGATTTTTAGGAGGAGACCTTCGGTCATTGGATCCAGTAGCATCTTATGTGTACTTATGTACTCAATACAAAGAACATTTTCCTCAATCTGTTTACATACAAACAGAAACTTTGTATCAAGATACATCTCAGCGCCAGTTGAACTGTTACTGTTCAAGCAAGTTACGGTAGCTGAGTTATCACAGTAAAGCTTCAATGGTCTATAAATAAAGTTGACGATTTTCGAGTCCACTGACTAAGTTCTTTAACAACATCCCATGACATGAAATTATGAACGTTCAGACATCATGGTAGACGTTGCAGTCAGTTTCTACTTATGACTCCGTCAAAAAATAGGTTTGCCAACTAACCATAAATATATACATTCAGAAGTAGATTTCTTATTGGAATTAAAACATCCTACTACTTCTAAGTTGTCACCTCTTCTATAAGTTAATGTGTAGTCTTTGGTCCTTAGCAGATATCGTAAAACCTTTTAGCCGCTTTCCAGTGTGCTAATTCGGGATTAGATAAGTAACCCCCAAGCATACCGGCGATATAAGCGATATCTAGATGAGTACAGACCTGAGCGTACATAATGCTCCCAACTACTTATAAGTAAGGTATCATCCTCATTTGCTCCTATTTTATCTCAATGATTGGACTTTGGAAACAATCACATACGTCTCCTTTTACTACTAGAGTTATAGTGGGTGTGTAGTGCTGCATGTTATGGCGTTCTAAGATGTGTTCAATATAAGTCTTTTGAGAAAGAACCAGAACATCATTACGCCTATCTCGATGTACTTCGATACCTATAACATAAGAGGCATCACGGAGATCTTTTATGTCGACATTCTGCGAAAAAGTAAACGCTTCGACTCATGCAACATATCCAAGTTGTTACTTGCAAGAATATCATCCATGTGCAAAACAAGGATTGTAAATTTACTCCCACTGATCTTGAGATAGGTGCAAAGATCCACTTGATTCTTTAGGAAGTCTTGTCCTTTTATGACTTTATTAAACTTAAGGTACCATTTTAAGTGATGCTTGCTTCAACCCGTATATGGACTTATTCAACTTGCAGACCATGTGCCATTTACCTTCTGGAATTATAGGTTCACATGTATACGTCTTATTGCAAGTTTCCATTCAGGAAAGTGGTTTTGACATCCATCTGATGTAACTCTAAATCATAATGAGCTACTAATGTCATGACAATCCTTAAGGAATCTTTATGAGACAGGAGATAAAGTCTCTTGATAATCGATTCCTTCCTTTTGAGTAAAACCCTTTCGCAACTAGTAATGGCCTTATAGCGTTTGACGTTTCCTTTCGGGTCTAATTTGGTTTTGAAGATCCATTTACAACTTATAGGTTTGGATTCTTCAAGAAATTCAACCAAGTCCCAAACGTCATTATGCTATATGGAATTGAGCTTTCAAATTACAGCTTCATTCCACTATGTGGCCTGATCGCTAATAATGGCTTCTTAATAAGAGGTAGGATCAGTAAGCTTTCCAATGTCCTCAACTTCAGTTAAATAAGTTATGAAATCATCAAAAAGTTATGGCCTTGCGTGACCTAGATGATCTCCTGAGTTGATTTTCAGGTTGAGTAAGGAAGATGCTTTATCATTAATAGCATTAATAGTAAGATGCTTTGCTTTAGCATTATTTAATAAGATGCTTTATCATTAGTAGTATCATAATTAGGAGGATTAGGATTCTGATTTGGAGAAGGTGGATCAGTGATTTTAGGCGCAGCGTTGAGTACAAGAGGAGTTATTGGAGGAGTATATAAAATAATCAAACATTCTTTGATTAATTGTTTTGTTCTTCATAACATTAAACAAAAACACCACCATGGAAATTGAAGATGCTGATAATCGACCATATATTCTCCATTGTGTGTGAGAGAAGAGCCCTTACCAAGAATAAAGTTGAGTTTATCTCTAGATGAAAGAATATAAGAGAGAATAAAGATGAAAGAATATGTATACAGTATATATATATATATATAAAGCATCTTTCTTTAATCTTTGATCATACAGGCATCAAAACTTTTTGCATACCCACTTCTTTTCATTTGCTTTGCATATAACTACTGGTTTACTAGCAATCCCAAGGCCATTGAGACAAAGTTTCATCATATGATTAGTGTGAACTTTTGTATATGTTTTCAGACAGAATCTAACACATGCAGCCTAATTACAGTTAGAGTTATAACTTGGAAATATTAACACTGTCATAGCCTAAATTTACAGTTGAGTTATAAATGACTTGTGTTCTTAATTATCGTCGATTATCACTCCCCTGAGTGTTTGGACTAAGAGAAGCGTTTATGTTATAAGTTGCTTTCAATACACATTTGAAATTTGGTTAGTTCAAAAAAACAAGTTTACCCTTATGATATAATATGAGGTTTTCAAAAAATGAGACTTGTTTTAAGTAAGAAATCCCAATTACATACGCTCTTTACTGACTTGAATTACAACATAGAACACGGAGAGATAGTTTCCTTGACTTGTCCCAACTTTATCAATTAATGATTACTCAAGGCTAAATACTAAGAAAAGTATCAACTAACAGTGATGCTTGCGTTTAGCGAAAGCAACTTTTGGTAGGTTCTCCTTTTACTATAGTGTTGATGGTTCCTTTGAGAAAAAGAAGAAAGGCAAAGATTCACTATGAACATCACCTACAAAAGTTCAATATATATTTCAGTTTACATGAAATCTCACAGTTTCACAGCAACAAAGAAACCAAAAATGCATATATATAACTGAACTTGTGAGGCTTAGCAGAAAGGTATAGACAATCTTGCAGATCCAATTCAGTGAAGAAAGGTATTATTTTTACATGATGTCTGATATACAATACTTAGTGCTTCTGTTCTATATGAAACTATGTTCTGCCTATAATCTTTGATGATAGCATATTTTGATACATGTTTTATTTGGTCCATTTTCAGGATAAGAATAAAATGAGTGCTAAACCAGCTGCAGGAAACCAAGATGACTACAAGCTCAAGGAAACGAAACCACAGCTCGGTGAGAGGTGGCCACATGGGGGCATAAGAGGAGGAGGAGGGTGGATACTCAGTGACAGGGTAACGAGCACTTATGATCTTGTGGAACAAATGCACTATCTTTATGTTCGGGTGGAGAAGGCCCGAGATCTTCCCATAAACCCGTTGACAGCAAGCTGTGATCCCTATGTTGAAGTGAAACTCGGGAACTATAAAGGAAAAACACAGCATTTTGAGAAGAGAACTTATGCAGAATGGAAGCAAGTATTTGCATTCTCAAAAGATAAGATACAGTCGACGGTTCTTGAAGTGTATGTCAAAGATAAAGATATGATATCAAGAGATGATTATTTAGGGAAGGTGGTTTTTGATATGAATGAAGTCCCGACACGAGTACCGCCAGATAGCCCGTTAGCACCTCAGTGGTATAGACTTGAGGACCGAAAGGGTGAAAGAAAAATAAAAGGTGAGATAATGCTTGCAGTTTGGATGGGAACACAAGCTGATGAGGCCTTTCCTGAAGCATGGCATTCTGATGCTGCAAAGGTTCAAGGTGAAGGCATTTTTAGTGTGAGATCAAAAGTTTACGTTTCTCCTAAACTTTGGTACCTTCGGGTTAACATTATTGAAGCACAAGATGTTGAAAGTCAAGACAAATCCCAACTCCCACAAGTTTTTGTGAAGGCTCAAGTTGGGAATCAAATTCTCAAAACCAAATTGTCTCCAACAAAAACCACAAATCCATTATGGAATGAAGATTTGGTGTTTGTAGCAGCAGAACCTTTTGAAGAATCATTAGTGCTTACACTCGAAAATAAAGCCAGTTCAAAAGAAGAGATTGTTGGCAGAATTGTTTTGCCACTTAATGCTTTTGAGAAGCGGTTAGACCATAGGGCTGTCCATTCCCGTTGGTTCAATCTTGAACAGTTCGGGTTTGGTATGCTGGAGGGAGAAAGAAGAATGGAGCTTAAATTTTCAACCCGGATTCATCTCCGGGCTTCACTTGATGGTGGTTATCATGTACTAGATGAATCCACTATGTACATTAGTGACCAACGCCCCACAGCCCGTCAACTATGGAAAAAACCAATTGGGATCCTTGAAATCGGGATCTTAAGTGCACAAGGACTCCAAGGGATGAAAACTAAAGATGGGAAGAAAACAACAGATGCTTACTGTGTAGCTAAGTATGGTCAAAAGTGGGTCAGAACCCGAACCATACTGGACAACTTCAATCCTAAATGGAATGAGCAGTACACATGGGAAGTTTACGACCCATGTACAGTTGTTAGTTTAGGCGTGTTTGATAATTCCCATTTGGGAGGTGAACAGTCTGCAACAGCAAAGGATGCAAGAATTGGAAAAATAAGAATAAGGCTATCCACACTCGAAACAGATAGAATTTACACACATTCTTACCCACTCCTTGTCTTACAGCCATCCGGATTAAAGAAAACTGGCGAGCTCCAACTAGCCTTTCGTTTCACTTGTTTATCTTTAGCAAACATGATCTATCTCTATAGCCAGCCTTTACTTCCCAAAATGCATTACCAACATCCTTTAACCATAAACCAACTAGACAGTTTAAGATATCAAGCCATGAATATTGTTGCAGTGAGACTAGGCCGAGCTGAGCCACCACTTAGAAAAGAAGTGGTCGAGTACATGTTAGATGTCGATTCTCATATTTGGAGCATGAGAAGAAGTAAAGCAAACTTCTTCAGAGTAGTTTCTCTGTTTTCGGGTGTACTTTCAATGAGCAAATGGCTTGGAGATGTATGCCATTGGAAAAACCCAATAACTTCAATCCTAGTTCATATCCTCTTCTTCATTTTAATCTGTTTTCCGGAACTAATCCTCCCAACGATATTTCTCTACATGTTCCTTATTGGAGTATGGAACTTCAGGTCGCGCCCACGACATCCTCTACACATGGATACTAAACTATCATGGGCAGAAGCAGTACAACCCGACGAACTAGATGAAGAGTTTGACACATTTCCTTCATCCAAGTCACAAGATGTAACAAAAATGAGGTATGATCGGCTTCGTAGTGTTGCAGGGAGGATTCAAACAGTGGTCGGGGACATTGCAACACAAGGAGAGAGGTTTCAGGCAGTTTTGAGCTGGAGAGATCCCAGAGCAAGCTGTTTGTTTGTCGTCTTTTGTTTGATTGTTGCCGTGGCGTTGTATGTGACACCTTTTAAGATTGTTGTTTTGGCAACAGGTTTGTATTTGTTGAGGCATCCTAGGTTTAGAAGCAAGATGCCTTCAGTTCCTAGTAATTTCTTCAGGAGATTACCATCTAAAGCTGATTGCATGCTTTGAGAAAGATAAACTACAAGAGCAGTATTACTGAGTATTTTGTGTATTGAAATACTAGTTATCAAAATTTGATTGTTTTCATTGTGTGCTTTGATATATTGTTTAATTTAATGCTTCTAAAGGTTACAAGCTACTACCTATCGGAAACAACTCTGATATAAGCCAAGCTTGAGCTACCCTGAGTAGTTGAGCTCGGGTATTAAAAATAATCGCTACTTGTGAGCCTTATCGAGCTTGTGCCTACTTGAACTTTCATCCTTTGTGTGTATATGCCTATTTGCATAATTACCGCATTACCTAAGCGGGTTGAGTCAAACCTAAATCGACAGCCCCATAGCTTTCAATATCTACTTGTACCTTTGAAAATCCATTTTGGGTTTCTCAACTTCCAATACAGGTCTGGTTATGATTCGACTCTGATCCGCTATATAGCAACAGTAATACTAATAAATCAATTTGAGTTCAGCTCAGAGATATCAATTAGTATCGAGGTCGAGTCAGAGTAGAGCTCGTGTTCGTCACATTGAAATATTGAATTGCCAGGGTCCAGATGTTATTACCCCTTATGGGTTCAGATCTCCATGGGTCTTTAAATGATATCATGTACTGTATTACTGTGTCCATTTCTACAATGTAATTGTCCACGAACTAAAAACTACCATTTTAAGAAATATATAATTTTTACAGCTTACCTTCTACTAAAATAACAGTTTTAATCTATGTTAATATTCGAATTATATTTAAAAATTTCGAGATAGTAATTTCAATTGGGGGCATATTTTGAAAACTTGGTATACAGAATTATTTTGAGGCAAAAGGAGTGCCATTTAATGAAGGAATAAGCAATCAAGTCATAAGGATGTCTTCAATCTTAGATAGATAAATATTTAAAGATCTACTTTCCATACTACTGGAGTCAAGCATCTCCACAGCAGAGGATGGAAAGAGAAGACAAAGTCACAAGTACTTTAAAAAGAAAAGAAAGGTTAAAGCAAGTTGAGGTTTATTATTATATGATATTTGGGTGCTGTTTCTCCTAAGGCTGCTGCTGACGAGATTCCCAAAGAGTACTGAGATAGCGAAGGCGATGAAAATATTCACTTATTGCCATTAGACTCCTTGATGCTTGATGGGTAGTCATCAGACCATGGACATGGTGAATTGCCTGAAGCCGCAGATGATCCGCCTGAAGTTTTTATTCATATTAGTTTCTTACACAAATGTAACAAGACTAATATGTATATTCAAAGAGTGAAGAAGAATTCCTTCAGTTTAAATAATTACAAGCTTATTTATATCCACCAACATGTGATGTATCACTGTATACCCATAACTGTTGAATGCAAAGATATCATGATCAGCGTATACATTAAGCACTTCACTATTTGCTTAACGCCTTAACCATCTCTACTAACTTGAACTCAGATTACGAATCTTCCATTAAAATGACTACGTAGACCTTTGGATAACCAAATATGTGAAAAGGATATAGTAGATTTATTCATAAAAATGCTAGCAAGATGCAAGGAGGTACAAATTACACATTAGACCAGTCACCTATAGAGAAGTAACAGGACGAAAGAAACAACGACAGTCGCATATTACAGCTAATAGAGCAGAGACGTCCAGCAAATATAACGAAAAAAGCAGACAACAAATCCCAAGGAGGTATGTTGATTTTTAAAATCATAACAGTTACTTAGCCTAGAATCATTTACCTATATGGACCAGTTGAATGTTATTTTATGTGGTTAAAATGTAAAAAATTTAAAAAAATATAGGGGGAAGTGAATTTGGTGTCACACACCTAACCTTAGTGATAAACACCTCAAAACTAAGTCATATAAAATTCCTACTCAGCAGCAACATACCCTATTACACAGATATGCGGGTTACAGGCCCATCAACATAAAACCCAAAACTGATTCTCCTATATTCACTACCAAGTCTTCATGATTTCGAGACTCCCTTTTCCCTCTAAATCATATGTTTCATAAATCAATAACATCACTTACGTTTTTGAAGGGTATACATTATTACTTTTACGAGTGCTCAATGATTTTCACTTGATTTTTAATATTGCAACAAAAACCAAAACTAGCTATAGATTTCTTGATCATTATTCCAATTGGATAAATGGATAGTATACATTCCAAGGATTTACGCAAATCTCATTGCTGCACATCCGTTCAAGTTTAAGCTATTGGTTTGCTTTGGGACTTACAAATGGTAATTTATGTGAAAAATGTGAAACAATAAACATAAAGGTGTATTATTTTAAATGGAAAACTTTTAAATAAAGGATAATCAATAAGGAAGTTAGGGAAAAATCAATTTAATTATAATTCTAGTTTTAGGCTTTGTTTTCAAAGACTTGTGTAGAACGAACAGTATCAAGGTGTTTGTCCCTAACTTCATTATTTAATATCAAAAATACTTTTATGGATCATGCAACCACACAACACATTTTTGGTCAACTTTAGACCTCTCGGTTAGTAGAAAAACCTTACCCGTATCATTTATAAAAATTGAGATAGAAAATCAAGTCTTAAACGTTTTCGACTAGGCACTGGCTTTGAATAATCCATTCCATTAACTTATACATAATAACTAAAGAATTCTATCCTGTTACTTGATAAAAGGTTAATACTTAGTGCGTGTGTGTGTGTTTTGGTAATTAACCAGTTTCATGTTTGATAAATTCTAAAGGGCCAGGGTCTATGACCCCTTCATAATAACCATTTAAAACTCTGTAAGATATTACCAATAAGACAAGGTTAGAGCACCTTAGAAGCTCAAACAATAATCTCTCTGATAAAATTCCTAAGTTGTCTTGCCAACAATAACTCCCACTGGGTTAGGCTCCCAACTATAGGATGCTAATTGCCTAAATCTCATTCTTTAAAGGTTTTAACACAATTATTATAAGGTTCGGGTGGCCTTGACCATCCCAAGGGGTAGCAATTTGTCCTGGCCTCAACTACATACATAACATACAGTCGTGCATACATTTTAGGCTTGAGAAATACTGAAATAGTACCTGGTTAACAATATTTACATACTCTGATATCTTGTTGATGGCCGCTGCCATCTGACCCATGTGGTTGACGATGTCATTTGGGGATTCTAAATTCTCAGAAAGAATGACTTCAGACAAAGATTGGTTCAGCTGTAGGAGGCGTTGAGAAAGATTTTTTTCCGCCTCATACATTACATTTCGTAATTGAATAATTCCTAAGATCTGTTGTTCTGTCAAAGGCTTGATCTGACCAGCAATGATCTAAAAACAAAACAAAAAAAACATCCACACAATTAGTCTTGGCACAGCATGCAAATCACCTCATGTGTTTCATAAATAAGATGCATAGTTAAGTAGTTTAAAACTCCTTTTTGAGGTTTCACTTGTAGGGATGTATGTCATTTGTCAGTTGTGTCGGATACTATAGAGTACAGACTCTAAAGTACAGATTGTAAATAGTATTATGACCCGAAATGTGTTCATAACAAAGAAAGCCAGCAAACTTTAGCCTCTCACTTATTTATGTACTCGGCTTTGGCATGATGCACATATTTTACAGGGTTCAAATCCCACTTTCTACATTTGTAGGAGTGATTATTATTGGGGGGGGGGGTTTTCGAGAGTCCTGGGTTTCATCTCGCATACGTGGTTCGAGCTCCACATACTGCCCAATTGTATGTCACTATGGTGTCTCGAATGCTAACTACTAACTCGCTGTTCAAAATAAAAAGTAGGTAATAACAATTTATAAATCTTTATGGGATTCGGGAATGAACCTAACAAACCTTGGGTCTGACTTGAGAATCGCATATAAGTAGTACTAATCGGAAAAAGAAGTGATGGCGTCTCATTTAGTGGTGGTTGGAGAAAGGTGGGGAGTTTGTCAAATTTTGTTCCATTCAACCATCTAAGGGGATTTCTAGAGTGCACTCTACGTGCGTTTTTTGTTGTCCAAAGTTTTGTTTATTTACATCTACTTTTCTGAAAATGTTTTACTACGTGTAACATTCAAGAAAATGCCCACAATATATAAGGATACACATACTACTGAACGCATAGGACTTTTTCCTAGTGAATGGCAGGGAATAAGACGGATCATACATGTCTTAGCTCATCGAGAATCAGGCTTAATATACCAAGTTTGATGTTTGACAAACTATTAAAAAGTTTTAGTGAGGGATGAGGTTCATCAAGCACAGTTTGCAAAACTCTTGACTCCGTCCAAGAGCATTTATTAACATGAATTTTCTAGGTCTAGTTCGCCAAAATATTCTTCTGAATTTCTAAGTTCTTGTATGCACCTATTGAGATAACATATCTGTCTCTTTTAATGTCTTGCTCTTGCATTCAGGGTTGATAATCTTAATAGGTATCTTGCCCCTAAAAATTCTATATGAGCAAAGCATGTATACCTTGATGAGCTCAGAAGGACGGAAGCCTCCAATCCACAGGAAACATCGCTCAGCAGGAGTCTTCCACATACCAGAAATAATGTAAAAAACATCAGCTCTCACAATCATGCTCTTGCGGTGCATGAAATCATCAAAATGCGCAATGATGTTGTCGACACAGAACTGGATCTCATTTTCGGAAAACTGCTGTTCAACAGCTGCTTGAAGCCTGCCCACGCGATGTCTATGATCCTCTAGCCACTTTGCATATTCCATGCTAAAAGCTGCCGCTTCTGAAATTTTTATCAATAGGCAATTAGCAATATATAAAGAATACTCGCTTTAAAGATCAAACGACAGATGCAACTGATTCCTGAGACATTTAAATAAAGGTTTCACGCAAAGTTATGTTGATAAATAGTACCACACAATAGATGAATATACAAGGAAACGAAATTCAAACATTACTGGATAGAACATGAGCAATATGAACATGATAAATAAATGATATACAAGGATTGCTGAAATCAGAAAATATAAAATAGTCAATATAGACATCTCTCAAAGGTATTGCGTACATTGTAGGATCAAATTCGTAATAAGGCACAATATTTTAGTTTCCCGCTTGACTAAATGAACCTTTTGATTTTTGTTTTCCCAGCTCTTTATATTTGCATATGAAAGGGTTTTCGACAAAGATAATTTCATTAGCTTTTTTAATGATTCGAACTTTTAGCCAAAATTCGTAATGTGCATCACAGGACGTCGTTGTGTATCACAAAAGTGATGCACAAAATGTGTTTTATCACACACACACACATAGCTCTTCAATTGATTTGGGCCCTCTAAAGAAGCTGAACGGGAGTTGCAGAAACTATCAAACAACTTACCCAAAGCAGAATCAATGGAATAACAAAATATTGTTTGGAGCATGTAAAATTGTGTCAACTTAAATGCAACTTTGAATCAGGCAAAAGTACAGGCTCCATGACGAGTCTTAAAAAACGTAGTGATGAGTTCTTTCCTTTACGAGAAGTATGTTAAATTGTGTCAACTTTAGATAAATCAGGTAAAACTACAGGCCTCATGACGAGTCTTATAAAAAGTGTCAAAAGCATTTATTTTAGCCAATTGTTGTAACCTAACTTCGACATTTAGGGCTCTGATTTCAAGTTTCTCTCAATTTGTGAGATTTTAACATTTTTATTTTAATTTATTCATTAATGGAACATACAAGAACTCTTTTAATCTGAGACACTAGAGTCAAGTAAATTCACTATTTTAAGAGTGATTAACCATTTTTGCTACCTATAGCAGGGTTCGTTATTAATGATTCAATTCCTCTTCAAATGTCATAGAATTACATCACTTTCCTCTCAAAACTTGTTATCCTTATTGTTAGCCACCAAATAAAGTATTCTCCCATCCTGCCTCAATATACGTCATGATGTTGTTCATCATACATGACACTGAAACAGCGAATTGACTACCATAAACTTACTCATGTCAGATTCTGACAGTCAGAACAGGATAAACAACTTATTAGTAATAGTCTTCAAGATACAATATATATATATATATATATATATATATAGAGAGAGAGAGAGAGAGAGAGTTAGAATAAAGGTCCATATTTAAGGGTCAATGTGAGACCTCCTTTGGAGAATTCTAAGTGTTCACGGCTCAGCCACCCCTATGGGATAAGAGGATCCTCCAAACAGGAAAAGACGTTGAAAACGAATGTTGCAATACAACTTTTATTCTAATGCAATGCAAAAAAAATTATTACAGGGTAGCTTTCCTGGTTGGAAACCTAGATCCTCCATGGACTCCCAAGAAATAACTTAGTAGTCCAGGTAAAAGGCTTGAAAGTGGAATATAAGACGGCGATAAATGAGTTAATTGTCAAATTTTGATCAAATTATATGTAACAATCTGAAATGAACATCTAAAATTGGGGGGGGGGGGGCTAACCACACCTTATAGTTGTGCTTTGTAATGTATGTGTACACAGACGAGACATGAATGACTAGGAAACTACATAGAGCTAGAAAACTGGAAAATAAGAGAGCATAAATTCATAACATAATAAACTCTCTATAAGATGTTCTACTATCTTGTTTAGACTTTAGAAGCTAGATGGAACGGTCACAATGAGAAACTTGTCGAACAACATACTCATAAACAAGGTTTGGAACAGCAAAAAATACAGTTACGTTATAGTGTTATGCACTATTGGGGCACACGAGTATGTTGTCTTGAGATACTCGTATGCTAGACATCATGAACATTGTTTTAAGAGGTATTGCCTACAAATATGCAAAAGCATGGTCTATTTATACATTATTGAAATACTTCAGAAATCATAAGTGAATTTTTAGTATATATGTGCAACGGATATGATCTGTCCTGTTGAAGTTGTGTACATCTTTTAATTACCGTAAACTTTTAAGTTTTGTTAGCGTACCTGAGCTTACATGTCCCACGCCAAGGGGAACGCCATGGTCAGTTCCAAGAATTCCATCTACACCACCCATATAAACACCCTAAATCACAAAACAATAAAATAAAACAGTTAACCCTACTGAAGAAACTGACTTCTCATTTCGAAGCAATAAAAGAAAAAACCAACCTGAGCTTTAGCCTTTTGTAGCTCTTGTTCCAGTTGAGTAAGCTTCATTTTGCTAGACTCTAGCTGCTGAACATAAGCCTATAAAAGAAACAAACAACCAGATACCCAAAAAAATTATCAAGATGCTTTTGATAGAAAAATTTCTCTAATTGTCTACTGGTTTATCTATATTTTCACAAAAAAAAAACTACAAGAAAATAAAAAAAACTTTCAAGTAATAGAACCTTCTAACTACTTCTTGAAGAAACAATTGTAAAAAAATAAAAAAATAAAAAAATACATGTATCTCATTGGTACTGAATTGCACTCGCACTACCACAAGATTCAAAGACAATAAGAAAATAGAGACTAGTTGTCCTTCAAATATACAGCCACTAGGTTCAAAAAGTCTCAACAAGTACCAATCTGAAAAGAAGCCACTAGTAAAAAGTATTCCGGTTTAAAAAGTCACACCTTTCTCCTCAGCCTACTTTTCCTAGCTGCCTCTCGATTTTGAGCAAGCCTCCTGAGTGTCTGCTTACAAAGATCACACATTTAATTCACAAACTGAAGTTAAAGACCAGTTTTCCTATTGAAACTTCTAAGTAAACATTAAACTATGTCGGTTTACATAACTTAATTCTTTATAGATAAAAATAATAATGGATTAATTTGTTCTCAACTCATTTACAACCTTTGGATATATAATAAACAGCCAACATTGGTTCATGCCCATCTGGTCAATAGATTGTCATATCATGTATTCTTTTTTTTGTTTTACTTTTTTAAAGACAAATAAAACACACAATATTTTGTTTCCAATGGATTGGAACCAACAGGCCCTTGATTAATGGGCTACCTCGATACCGTTAGGCTATCATATATCATATCATGGCTTTTACTAGTGACCTAGTTATAATACAAATTAGGGAACCTTTGAATCTGATTTCTTCTGTTGATCCTGCCCTGAACTACAACTAAGCCCTTTCTTGTTTCCCTCGCGCTGCACCAAACATGGTATTTTAAAAGTTAATCCACAATAAAAAATAAAAATAAAAAAAAGCCGAATTCAAACCAAATAAAAATTGGAGAAAACCCATATTGATCATATCCTAGTTATGTATAATTTCAACAGGATTTGCAATACAGCATTGTGTTATTGCAAAATATAAGTGTAAGCAATAACTTGCCTTGACAGCTTTCGAGGATTCAGCCAGTGTACGGGGGGCATCAGTTTTGAGGTTGGAGATAATGTCGCTGTCCGACAATTCCAATGATCTCCTGGAAGCACTGCTTGATGGGGAAAGTATAGTAGTAGCACTTACCTGCCAAGCATATAAAAATTATTCAAAAAAATTTCCCCATTTGCTACTTAACTTAGTTCCATTTATAAGTATAATAAATTGATTCAAACAAGAACACTTGGGGTAGGATTGTTCTTTAATCTTTAATAAATAGCTGCAAGGGTTATTAATTAATAAAAATTTATCCTGGCAATCAAGAAAAGTACACCTTCGCTGTGGAAGTAGAAGAAGGATCTCTGCCGTGCATTGGCTGCGATGGAAAGATATTTAGCGTTGGAGGAGGTCTCATTCCTGCAGGTACTGAACTCTCTGCACATATCACTTCTATTTAATTTCAACAGTAAATTGGGATTTATATGGAGTTTTTTAGATTATAGCAGTCTAAACTAAGAATCTAGGAAGACAACATTCCGCCACATATCTGGGTCAAAGACTTTAAGCAACCCAAGTCTATTCTCTTTCTTTTGTTCTTTTAAACAAAAGTTTTATATTCTAAATATTTTGCAAAAAATGATCTGGTCAAAGCAATGTCTATCGATCATGTTCTCATGAACATAGATCATGTGTGTCAAAGAAAATCCTTCTAAGAGAGTTGATTTGAGGGTCTTACGTCTTTCATGATCTTGGGGAACAAAGGATGATGTTGACTGATTAACTGCTGTTGCTGGGACATCCGAAGGGAAGAGAAATGTTTGATCAAAATCAGCAAAATCATATGACCCACCTCCATATTTTGTCCTGATACAAAAACCCCAAATTCATCAAGATGCCATGAATTTCTTGTAGAAAGAGACAAATTTTATTTAATATGTTTTTATTTTATCGTAAAAAAGAACTGAAACAAAATATAGAAATGAACAAAAGGTTTTGTTTAAAATTACATGAAATCGTTGTTGATAGAATTACTGAAAGGAGTGTGGGTAGAAGCCAGGGGGTTTGCCTGGTTCATCATAGTGAAAGCCATCTGATCGTTTTCATAGTGATGATTCTCAAGCTCGAATTGTGGTGCAAACTGAGCTTGATGGTGAGGCCTTTGTGAGTTTAACTCAGCATTAGTTGTTGTGTTGGAATAGCGTCGGCTGCTAGAAGCCATGATATTCACCAAAAGGTACGAGTCTTTCTCTCCTAGTGCGTTTGTGATAGTGATGGTGAAAAATGAAATTGATGAGCTTCACCTATCTTAATACTCAGATATATATAATTAGAAATCTCTCATAGCACATATATAAAAGAAAGTTTACATATAGCATTAATTGAAAAAATTTAAAGCATGGATTGAATGCTAAAGAGGCAAACGACAAATCCTAAGTTATTTTTTCAACATTTCTCATCTCTCTCGATGAAGGAAATTAAAAAGGAGTAATGAGGAGAGAGAGAGCAGTGGAGGGGTGGGTGGGTGTGGAAAAAAAGGGGGGGGTGCCTAGGGAACTGCTCTGGCTCCTTGTACTATCGTCTCACCTCTCTCGGTATCAAATACCTAAGATACACTGTTTATATTCCTAAACCTTTTTCAATATGCTTGAAGGAACTTATTTTGGTCGGGGACTTGCTAACTTTATCATAATGGTTTACAAGTAACTTTTTAAGTATGAACCCAATTGTTGACTGCTTAATGAATACCCAAAGACTCTTAGACCAAATGGAGACCAAAATTGTAAAATCCTTTGGTCATGGTTTTGCAGGTCTTATCACTTATGTAGCATTCCCTCTTGATAACCATTGGCATATGGCCTAATTGCTATTTGCTACTTGATGACTCTCTGGTCCCATGGTCATAGGTGAAAACAACAGCTTAAAAAGAGCATATCTTTCAACATCTTATTGTCTTTACAAGA
The DNA here is from genome assembly GCA_034093135.1 of Erigeron breviscapus. Taxonomy (NCBI): domain Eukaryota; kingdom Viridiplantae; phylum Streptophyta; class Magnoliopsida; order Asterales; family Asteraceae; genus Erigeron; species Erigeron breviscapus. Next base: position 158,169,221 of record CM067167.1, on the reverse strand, counting down.
TATGGAAGACCTATTTAATACTTGGTTATCAATCTATTTGTTTTACCATTTTCTCGTCTTCACATAAGATAATATTGACAAACTAAATGAGCAGGCAAAAACAATCTTTACGACTTAAAACATGATTTAAACATTAAGCTATATTAATTACTTTCTAACTTATTATGTAATCAAAGTACACTTAGATTTGTGAACATGGACAAGTAATGCCTAGATGGTATTATCGATCTTAATCTCTCATTAATTTGTAATCTGGATGATAGACGATTATAGAATCGTTTTATATAATAACTGTTCAATATTGTGAACTTGGTTTACTTTAAGAAAAAAATCTATCAATAATTTTGTCAATGCTGGGGGATAAAGGAGTATAAAACCTTGACCTCCAATCTATCATCACCTAGATGAAAGTACGTAACATAATTAAAACAACTAGTTTACAGTAGTTTTTAAACACCAACTTGTGAAAGGAAACTTTTAATCAATGAACACAAAAATGTTGGGCGGCAATTCCAATGGTTTTTCTTTTGCACGGGCAATACGTGCAAGATTGCGAATCTTCAAAACACAACCACCGCCAATCATGGACCACTGTTGACTCAAAAGTTCATTATTTATTTCCATGAAACCTTAGAAAGGCACCTTTTAACTTCTTTAATCTTTAAACTTCCCAAACATCAAAATCAAGCATAGTCAGTTGCAAGAGACCAGATAAAAGAATTAATTGTATATAAACTAACTGAAGTTCTTCAATTATTATTCTGATTACTGAACTTTATAATTATTTACCAAAGCAAGGTTGAGTGCATCAAAATGTATTCATCTTGTCGTGTTTTACTATTGTGCGTATCCAACTTCCAAACCGTATATTGTTTGTAAACCATTGACCTCGAGGCAATTTTGATGACATGTAGATGGTTTGTCAACTTATATGATTTCCACGTTAGCAAAAAAACAAGTCAATTGAAATATAGAGGTAACTTGATACATACAATAGCAAAAAACTGAAAGTTTGAAGTTAACTTGATTTGATTAATCAACTTAAACTGTTACAAAATAGCATGTAGACTTGAATAGATCTTTGGTAGTTTCGTGTAGGTTCACACTTGACTGTTCTCTACAAATGGCACGTGGGGTTTGATTATCCTTGCTTAGTTATATACAAATATGTTACCTTTAACATCAATCGTTTTCATAGTGTTCTAATTGTAAGACTTAAATAAAAATTATAGGTGCTTTTGCAACTAACATGTTCAGCACTACACTAGACTAATAAACTTCTTTGGAATATTGCTATGTTTTTGTCACAATACATTTAAGTAGTTTGATAACTCAATACACCATAAGATTTTTCATGAAAATAGTTTATAAAACTTAGCAAAATAAAGGGTAAAAAAATTGTAACTTTACATAAATAATATGAATAATTCCTTAAATGCGATTCGATAGAGCCAATTTTCACCACTAATTTATTCACATACGAAAAGGTGGATTTAAAACCATGTAAAGGTAAGAGTAATAGAGTATATCCCAGGTCCAGAAGAAGCCAAAAACTTTAAAATGTAACCGACGGTTTTTCTTTGGAGACTTATTCAACATACTATTTTCAACGTTTTGAACGGACTAGAAGAAACCATCACCGGATTATAAGCACATCCGTCCAAATATTGAAATAACTGAGAAAAGCCCGTAATGAAAATTCATGTGCGAATTTATTGTGAAATAAAAGAATGTAACGGAAGATGGCCCACACATAAAACTTTATCACATGTATTTACACTCTTTTAGGTACGGTGTTGTCATTCTTTGTACAATACCATTTTGAAGCTAATTGTATATCCTTATACAATTTTTTACTAACAAGCTAAACATGATGAATGATGCATACTATCATTCTTATATGTGTTCAAGAAATCTAATAAAATATTATCCATATCAAAGAAAATCAGAATAATTAAAAAAGAACTATAATGATTGAAGGATGCGATACCAATAATGAATTGCATAACAAAGAAGAAATATTTATATCAAGGGACTCTTCCAAAAAAAGATAAAGAAAATCTAACAGAAAGAGGGAGAGAGAAGAAACAAGTCCTATCAAGGGCCCTAGTAGTGGACAAAGAAGATGTATCCCTAACACCCTCAAACCCAAACTAATAGGCTAGCCATATTGAAATTCAAAATCTCAGCTTGAAATTATGGTAGAGGTTATAGTAGTCTACAGCTCAAGACTTATAAGATATTTAAGCTTCTCGCTACTCAATACGTGTGGTGAACTTGTTCTTACAAACTTCCCACTTATACTACCAAACTACTTGACATCGTTGCCAAACCTTCACAGCCATAATCAATACACAAGGAGAGGCATGAACATGTCATTGCAGCTGAAAGACTATGAGTATTATACCACAAAGAGTTTTAGGTGCAATTTTGGATTTTACAATTATGTGGAAACATAGATCTTCATCAGTTATACAATTATGTGAAGACATGGATTCTATGAGCATATGTGCATGAATAGTGTTATGAGCATATGTATGCAAGTATTTTGTAAATAAATGTTTCATGAGATAGTTGGTGATCAAATGTACATAGATAGTCATATGAACATGTGTAAGCAATTATATAGTAAATGGTAAATGATTTTATTAAAATACCCTTTTAATATTTTAATTTAGAGGGTCCCTAAAGGTTTCTGCACGTTTTGGGGTTCCTAATATATCCTTTCCCTATCTTTATATATACTAAAAGACAACTGACCTAACCACTTATTAACCAATCACAGTTTTCGAATTCTCAAAATTAAAAATTGATGATGTAACTATTAATATAACTATAATATACTATTAAAAATTAAAAATCTTAATAATCATTATCCAAATACTATTTATATTAGTATTTGTAGAAAAAGTCTCATTAATTTACATTTTTTTGTTTTCATCAATAATTTACACTTTTTAGCCCTGAATACTTAATTTATATTTATTTTTAAACATCAATCAAAAATATAAACAATATTGTCTACAAAGTATTACAAAAGATAAAATACATATATATGTTCATGTTTTATAATTATATTCTTTTAATTTGATTTTACCTATATTTTTTACATTAAAATTTACATAATTAACAATGCATCTTATCTTTAAAATGTTATAAGCCCGTGTATTTGACACGGGTATAAATCATTAAATTAATAATTATATAATATATATATATATATATAGGGAAAGTTGATGATAGAACCATTATTTTGCAAGGAACCGAGAGAACTTCTAAATTATGTATTAGATAACATGTGAATGACTTTATTCACATTTAAAACATAATAAAAGTTCATATGAGAACAACAAAAAATTTGTTAAAAACATGTAAAATTACGTATAACTTGATATGTTCATATGTGGATGAACTTCTTCACATATATCATTCACATATGAACATATATCAAGTTATATGTAATTTTACATGTTTTTAACAATTTTTTTGTTCTCATATGATCTTCAAATGTGAATGAACTTAAAAAACGATTAATGTAATGCATAATTTTATAGTTCCCGTGTTTCTTGTAAAAAAAGGGAGGGCTCTCATGAACCTTTGTCTCTCTCTATATGTACAATAATATAATACAATGGGATCACTAGAAGTATATTGGATTTCTTTAGCTTTCACCTTTCTACATATATTGCTTTCTGTATAGAATCTTTGCCCTATATAAAATTAGCTTTTTATACCCCATGTAATTAAGGTTGTTCACATGTGAACATTCCAGACCATTCACTTGTGTACATACCGGATAAATGTACTTTTACATGTTTTCACCTATTTTTTGAGACGTGTCGTGTTTTAGGTGAGTGTGGATTAATCTTTTAAATTACATGATGCACATTGAAGCACACCGACCAATATATATATAACTAGAGGGAAACCCGCGCAAAGCAACGGCAGTGTGGTGGTGGCTGCGACGACTGTTGGTGGCGGCGACGACTGGCGGTGGCGACGGAAAGTAGTGTAGGTTATTGATGTAAAGGTAATTGATGTAAAAGGAATAGTGTAGTTTTTTAGGAGTTGAGGGATAAATTTCGTAAATTATTTCAGTAAGGGTATTTTAGGACATCACTTAAGGAAGTAGGTGGAGTAATAATAAGTCAGGAGTATTTTCTTTTGTGTTACTTGTGCTTAAAAGGGGGAGGGGGTAAAATGTATTAGAAGGGAACATAGATAGGAGCCAAATTGAAACCCTGACCTGACAGAGTAAGTGGGGTATCTCAAACATAATATGTTACACCTCATTTCCAAAGTAATAAGGTAACTCAATAACCTCTTGATCAATGGAGGTTATTAGTAGCCCCCAAGTCATACGACACACCTAAAAAAGTAACTTTAGGAAAGATACTTTTTCTCACTTTTGAAATACTTTGTAAAAGCTTTTTAGAAAACAAGTCCTCGTCCTCAAGGGGATGTTAGCCTAGCTTCTTAGACAAGCTATTTAGCTTATTGTGTTTGGCATAGCTTTTTTAACCAGATTTAAGCTTTTCTAAAGAGTAAAAAAGCTAATAAGCTAAAAGCTCCTTGAAGCTTTTTCAAAAAGCTTAAGCCTTTCCAGAAAAGCTAGGCCAAGCACCCCCGCGGATAGTAGTTAGAAGTTATGTAGTATCCGGACAACGAGAAACATCCTTTGTTATTTGTGTCAGTGATAAATAAAAAAATAATAATAATAAAAAAAAATTAATTCTAGCTCTGATCAAGCGTGATAAGCACATTAACTGAAAAAAAACATCATAAGGTTTATATTTTGATATAAAAAATGTTATCACCATAATTAATTGTGTTGCAATATTTTTTTAGATCATTACTATAGTCATCTTGATAAGGTTAAAAGTAAATCACATCTTATATCTTTTAACACCCAACCTGTATTTTAGCCTTTCATAAGCTTAGGTAGTTTGTTAAATGACTCGGCATCTGGTAACACTACTACAAACTGAGAATAAGAGACCAAAATTTCCATCGCTAATCTTTCGCAACATCCGTTCCCTACCTTGGTTTTAAATGGCGAAAGTGGCACGAAGTCCATTTCCGAAGCGCAAAAGCGGCAAGCTTTTCGTACGTGAGGCGCACACTTATGAAATATAAAAATTTATAACTTTTTATATAGTATTTATAACACATAAAATACCAAAACACCGTCATTAAGAGCCTCGTTTAAGTCCGGCTTTGATCAAATTTGGTGATTGAAAAGAAACCCCCAAAAGATTGTTGGTCTCGTTGAGGAAGAAGAAAGAAGAGCTCAATCTTGTTGAGAAAGAAAAGGTAAGGAAAAAAAAATTCACTTACTAAGGAAAAAAATCTTGTTGTGTACAAAAAGCTCACGCTTTTTAGCGCCTGGCGCTTAATCCAAAAGCGCTAAAAAACCCAAAAATCGATTGCTTTTTGTATACCCTGAACATTGGGTACCAAAAGTTGTAATACTTGAACCTAGCGCTTAAGTGCGCCTGAGGCACGCTTTTTAAAACCAGGTTCCCCACGGATAGATCACATCCCTCGCTATTTCAAAAACCATTTTATGATAAAGTTCCATCTCGTTTGTGTCACTATTGGGGACTCGGATAAAACTATGTTTTGAACACAAATTAGAGTCAACGAAATGAAAAGGCTAAAGTTTATTTTTTCATTATATAAGTTGAAGCCTAGAAAAAGAAACTTAATGACAATTGTGTAATGTGGTTCTACTTATAACTCTCTTTCACTTACCATTACTGTTTTCTCCATTTCTTATTTATTTATTATGTATCCTCCAAAATTCACATTTTTCAGATCAGAAGTAAAAAAATATAAACACAAGACATCAGCAACACTCCAACAAAAACAAATATGCAAAACAATGACTGTTTCAACAAAATAATAATAAAGATAACGGCTAGTGAATCTGATAACTGTAGAAAGTGGAAAAATCTGAATCAATATCATACTCATACACTAACCTCCGCAAGCCAGTCAATAAGAGTACCATGCATTTCCTGTGATGTCCTGCTGAATTGTTTTCATATAATCAACTAAACGCCTCCACTTTAGCTGAAAAGAAATAGGTATAAAGAATAAGTGCAGAGACAAAAGAGATGAATTTCCCTGCAGTCTAGTGGGATTGGGTGGTGACTGGTGATGTTGTACCAAAATTTGATTGTTCAATATACAAAAGTGAAACTTCAAGATTTGATAGCCAAGGGCACGTGGATGTTAGTGAGCATATAGTTATATGATATAAACATATGTAGAACAGGTATATAAAACTTGCATAGTTACAGGTAATGAAGAATCTGACTGATTGCATGTACAAAAAAGTTCTACAAAAAGGTGCACTGACCTTGTCACACATAAGCCATTATATACGTCAGCGACATATAAGCTGCACATCTGAGGATCCTTGTTCCTCGAATACTTCGATTATAATCTTGATATTTCCTCAACAAATGTACTTCGCTTGTAAACAAATGTAATTATGAGTCTACAAAACAGGTAACCAGTGACAGATGAATAGTGCATGCATATTGTCTGAATTAACTTTCATAATAGACAACGGAAACCATATGAATAAATTACATCGTAAGTTGATCACATGAGTACACCGTTTAGCATGTTAATTACCATAGTTACTAAGAATATATATAAATTTATAACACGGAAGTTGCATTAATCATCAGTGTGCATATTTGATGGTTGACAGTTTTAGTAAGAATGTATATTATGGAAGCTTAATGTACTGATAGGGAACATTACGGTATAATAAATACATCACCACATCATTAAACTTCTTAATTAGAAGAGCACATATCTTATTACCTTTGGACAAAGAGCTTTAACATCCTTACAGTTTAATGGAAGCCAATTTCAAAGCATCAATGCCACCATAAATGCTTGATTTACTTTATAAATCGTTTTATCTTTAGCTATGAAGTTCATTCTTGTGATTCCTTTATACCATGTTCGGTCATATATTATGTTGCATTTACCATCGTTTTCCGAACTTAAGATCTTGGGGTGCACACAAACTCCTTGTCTCAGTCTACCATTCTTTTCAGCAGTACATCTCGTTCGCTTTGTAGTCTGACAACCAATAACATCAACAAGCAATAAATTAGAGATTTCAAAGACACGATACTTTATGTCATTAATGACAAAGATCTAAACGGATACTAACATTCACATTGATTAAAAACTTTCATATTTGAATCAATAAAGCGTATCTGACCAACACCCATGATACCATCTCATCAACATCAGTGAACTTATTATCCGACAACCAACTTTCATAATACCATACTACGGCCTTATCAGACTCCTGTTTCAACAAACGGTATAGCGGCAACCAGGACAAACATCCAATCCAAATAAGCCAAACGGCCGGCTTAGTCCCGTGTTCTCTAGTAATACTAACATCATCTACATATTCCTTATTCCTGTCCATTTGCCTAGCCACATTACAGTCCATCCATAAACTCTGAGCTAAAACAACTGAATTTGTAACTATTTTATCATTTTGAATTCTAAGCTTATACCTTATCAAAATTTAAAAATGCAGTATAATTACTTAAATTTCAAATAAAAGAATATATATATACATTATAATATATATATTGTGCGAGTGTATGTGTAATACCAGATGGATAGGTGGTTGCCGGCGGGGACACGACGGAGGGAGTGAGAGACGATGGGTTGAGCTGACTGAAACCCTAACATTGCTTGATCCTTCTCTTTTTTTTGTGTGTTCTTTCTGAAAAGGTCGTTTATTTTTAGCTGCCTTGCTTGATGGCTTATTGCTAGGTGCCTAGGTGTCTCGGGCTTAGCTTATTTCTTAATCCCGATTGGGTCTGTTACTTTGTTATTGATGAGTCTAAATTTTTTCGACTTATTTTCTAAGCTTATCATATCTTAGAATTCAAATAAGCTTATAGTTATAAAATAAGTCAAAAAAATTATGTAAGATTAGCAGATTAACTGCGTAATGTGGCGAGACGATAGTAGCGGCAGCGAGATGTACAGAGTTGAGGGGTGAGTAGTGGTGGTGATGATGGCAACAGAAGGGATTATAAGTAGTTTAGAAGATGGGGATGGTGTAATATGTAAAATGGTAATTTGGACATTTCAATATCTTAACTTTAGTAAGCATTTTGGATTAGTGGTAAACATCATGTGTCAAGGGTTCCATCTTCATCTCATGCAAAGGTTGGAGGTCATTTTCTACCATTTAAGTAGAACCTGGAAGCAGTCTCTCCACCTAGGTAGAGGTAAGGTCTGCCTACATCATAACCTCCCCATATACCGTCGAAGTATTGGGGCTCAAACCCACTGGAAGACGGCAAGTGAGCAGTTTCTTCTTTTAATATCTTAACTTTAGTAAGACACGACATGTTATTAAAAAAAAACCCAAAAAAATGCATAATCATGTACAAACCAGAAATTCTATTGGTAATCTAAACCTTAACATTGCATGTTTGAGTTTATTTTGAAAGGAATAAGAATGGAAATGATAATAATACCTTATTTCTTCGTTCTTGAGTTTTTTTAAGTCAAAAAAATTATGTAAGATTAGCAGATTAACTGCGTAATGTGGCGAGACGATAGTAGCGGCAGCGAGATGTACAGAGTTGAGGGGTGAGTAGTGGTGGTGATGATGGCAACAGAAGGGATTATAAGTAGTTTAGAAGATGGGGATGGTGTAATATGTAAAATGGTAATGGTAATTTGGACATTTCAATATCTTAACTTTAGTAAGCATTTTGGATTAAGAAAGAAAAATTTTTTTTGTGCAATTACCACTCTAACCTTCAACAAAGTATTATATATGTTATCAAATGGATATTCTTGTAAAAGTATATTTCTTTCTCTTTCCTTTCCCATAAACTCGAAAATGCATTTTATCTACTATTATTTTTTCCTTTTCTTTCACTATCTATTCATCTCCTTTTTTTTCTGTGTGTTTAAAACTCCGAGAATGGAATGTAAATCCTTAATTTCAAAATGATTAGACCACAAATTTATATTGTTGAGTCATGGATTCGCTGAAAGACTCAGCGAGCTCTCAGCGACCATCAATTATCTTCGAGTTAAAGGATAAGTTCAATGACTCACCGTCATGTTTTGTAAGTCAAATATGGGCGGGAAGATGAAGATAAGAAGGTTGGTCCCCAAGGACACGTGTTGATAGATCAGGGTGAAGACATGTGACCTTGTATCAAAATGGTACTAAGGTGTTTCTCTTTCATACCGTTTTGGGAAAGAAACAAGATGGCAACCAGAGATTCCTGAAGACCAGTCTTACACACCAATAGATGTTTGACAACCTTCATATGTCAACATCTATTGGGTTGTCATGTGATGTCTTTTCTCTCCTATATAAAGCATCACTTGACCTAGCCGCAAAGTGTTGGTGTGTGCCATATTTACACTTAGTGTGTTTTTCTCTCTTTGTATAATTGTTAAGTTTTAGTGTGTCAAAAACTTAACAATATTTTCTCTTTTATTTCTTTGTAAAACCGACCATGTATTCACTGTTTAATCTATGTTACTTATGATTAAACATCTTTACTTTCTTGTCTTATGTTCTTAGTGTAATTTACATTAGTTGTTTAATTACTTAATCGTTGCAAACTTGGGACTTTCAGTTGGTATCAGAGCAGTGTTTCGATACACTGAAACTGATCTGAAAAGTGTTTGCAAGATTACCTTTATTTCTGTACTTTAATTTTCTGCATCTAAAATCTTTTCTTTTCTTTTCCTTAAACTTTTTCTTTACATGGCTTCGGTTCCTACTCTGGTTAATACCAGAGACTTTGGGTATGTCTCTATCCCACCAAGATTCGAAACTCATGATTTCGGATCTTGGAAAGAGAGAATGCTCATACACATTGTAGGAGTTGAACCTTACCTAATGACTATTCTGACCAGAGGGCCATATGTACCAGTTCTGGTTACCAGGACACCAGGAGCCACCGCTGATGCTCCTGAGGTTGTCACTGAGCTTATAAAACCAGAAGTACAATGGACAGATGATGAGCGTAGGCTTGTCAATCTGGATGCTCGGTTAAGAAATCTCATTATCAACACACTTCCCGATGACATTATGAAATCTGTCATCAAACTTTCTTCTGCTAAAAAGGTGTGGGATAATCTTTGTATCAGATTTGATGGTACAGAAGATGTTCTTGCCACCAAGAAAATAGATTTAAAACGTGCCTATGAAGGATTCTTTTCTCTTCCTAATGAGAATCTGGATGACACTTATAACCGTTTTAAATGTCTTCTGAATGACATGACGAACGCTGGCATAGAGCATGATATGCTTGAAGTATGCCACAAGTTCATCGACAGCTTGCCCATTAAGTGGCAAGGTCTAAGACAAATCTTAAGGACCACCAAACAATTGAAACAGCATGACTTGGAATCACTTTATGGCACTCTTCAATTTGAAGAGAGAGCCCTCGCTCAAAACTTGAGAGCTGAAGCTGATTCCAAAAGGCATGTTGGCTCTTCTTCTTCCTCCTCTCTATCGTCTGTCCCTCATGCTCATGACCCTCTTGCCTTGGTCTCTGCTGAAGTTAGCACTATTCATGTTAACAACAGCAATTCTACCCCATCTCATATCCAGGACCTTGTCAATGACCTCGATTTCGAGGAGAGACAAGAGATGTTCTCGGATTTCATGCAATTTGCTCTTATCGCTGGTAAAAGATATTCCAAGAAATGGAACAGTCGTAGGTCGACTGCTTCCCAAAGACCAGTGGTAGACAAATCGCAGGAAGAATGTTGGAGATGTGGTCGAAAAGGCCATTGTCAAAAAGATTGCAAAGTCTCTATTCCCTCTTTGCAGGTACCAAAGCCCTCTTCTTCGTCAGCAAGACCTTCTTCTTCTGTCAAGCCTGCTGATGAATACAAGAAGAAGTATTATGAGCTTCGTGCAAAAATGGCTGATGTAGAAGAAGCTAAAGCCCCTGCCAAAGGTCTTGTTGCTGAAGAACATGACTGGGCCGAATCTGACGTTTCTGACAGCGAGGACTTCGTAGATGCCATCTGCTTCATGGCACTCGCTGATGATCAGGCGCTGACAAAGGATCAAGTGTGTTCCAGTCAGTGGGTGAATGTCACAATCAAGAAGGCCTCACTAGGAAAAGAAGTGTGGTATTTGGACAGTGGCTGTTCAAAACACATGACTGGATCCAAGGATCTGCTGGATAACTTTGTGGAGACCGATGGTCCCACAGTTGTGTTTGGTGACAATTCTACTGGCCAAACTGAAGGATATGGGTCTCTTTGTAACGGGCTAATCAAATTCACAAAAGTTGCTTATGTGAATGGTCTTAAACACAATCTGATCAGCATTAGTCAACTGTGCGATGCTGACTACAAGGTTATCCTTGATAAGCATCAAGGCACAGTAATTAATGTGAATAAAGAAGTAGTTTTGGTCGCTCCCAGAAAGAGAGATATCTACTTGGTAGATTTCACTCCTGTCAAAACTGACAGTGAGACCTGCTTCTTCTCAAAAGCTGCTTCTCAAATCAATTGGTTGTGGCACAAGCGTATGTCGCATGTGAACTTCAAAACAATCAATTCTCTAGCCAAGAAAAATCTTGTTCGAGGCCTTCCTCCTCTCACTTATGAGAAGGATAGGCTCTGTGGTGCCTGTGAAAAGGGTAAAAGCCACCGAGCCACTTTCAAAACTAAACAAGCCAATTCTATCAATGGCTGCTTCCATTTACTTCACATGGACCTTTTTGGTCCTGTGAATGTCCAAAGTCTAAGAGGTAGCAAATACACCTTAGTCATAGTGGATGAGTATTCACGATATACTTGGACAATATTTCTTCATTCTAAGAGTGATGTTGCTGAGGAAATAATTAATTTCATTAAAAAGATGGAAAATCTCAACAGCATACGTGTTAAAGAACTCAGAAGCGATCATGGCACTGAGTTCAGAAACCACACTCTTGAAAGTTTTTGTGCTGATCAAGGGATTAGACAAAACTTCTCTTCTGTTATAACTCCTGAACAAAATGGAGTAGCTGAAAGGAGAAACAGAACTCTCATTGAAGCTGCTCGAACTATGCTCAGTGAGTCTTCCCTTCCTAGTAAATTCTGGGCTGAAGCAGTTAGCACTGCTTGCCACACTCAAAATAGGTGTCTTATTGTCAAGCGACATGACAAGACTGCCTATGAAATTCTTAAGGGTAAGAAACCCCAAATTGGATATTTCCATGTTTTTGGATGTCCAGTGTTCATCCTGAATGATAAGGATCATTTGGGTAAGTTTGATCCCAAAGCTGATGATGGCTACTTTCTGGGATATTCTTCTATTAGTAAAGCTTTCAGAGTTTTCAATACTCGCACTCAAAAAGTAGATGAATCAATTCATGTTACTTTTGATGAAAGCTGTTCAGCTCTAGGAGATCTCTCAAGTGAGACATATGCTGAAGGAATCTTCAGCGATCTTGCTGATCCTTCAGTAGAGTCAGCGACACATCATGATGTTGTTGACTCACCTATTGCTGATACTTCAAGTCTCTCAACTAATGATGAGTATGTGGCAGCGCACATTTACTCTATTGATCCAGTTGAGCCTCTTCTTAGGACTGTTAATGCCACTTCCATTAACGTCACTCCTTTAGATGAACCTCAAGCTGCTGACGGTGGTGTTGAGGACATCTTTCATGATGCTTCAGCGAGTCCTGTTTCAGGAGACGCTGAGGATGACAATTCTCAGCAAGAGGTACCCACTGCTCTCAGTGACCCTCCTGTCAGCAACTCTGCACCTTCTCTAACCATTGATCTTTCCACTTATTCTCTTGCACCAAATGATCCTACCTCCACCTTATCCGCTGTCTCTCACTCTTCTTCTATCCATACACCAGCACTCAAATGGACTGCTGATCACCCTCTTGACCATGTGATTGGTAATCCACACAATGGTGTCCAAACTCGCTCAGCAACAAGTAATACTTGTCTCTATGTCAATTTCTTATCTCAAATTGTGCCTGCCAATATTGGCGAAACCATGGCTGATCCTTCTTGGGTGGAAGCCATGCAAGAAGAATTGACACAATTTGAAAGAAATCACGTTTGGTTCCTTGTTCCTCCTCCCTATAAGGAACCCATTGGCACTAGATGGGTTTATAGGAATAAGATGGATGAAGCTGGTGTGGTTATTCGAAACAAGGCAAGACTGGTTGCTCAAGGTTATACTCAAGCTAAAGGCATTGATTATGATGAAACCTTTGCTCCAGTCGCTCGCCTTGAAGCAATTCGTCTATTTCTTGCTCACGCTGCCTACAAAGGCTTCACTGTCTATCAAATGGACGTCAAGAGTGCCTTTCTAAATGGTGCTCTTGATGAGGAAGTCTATGTCAAGCAGCCTCCTGGCTTTGAGGATCCAAAGCATCCTCACTATGTTTACAAGCTAAATAAAGCTTTATATGGTCTTAAACAAGCCCCTAGAGCTTGGTATGACACATTGTCTACCTTCCTTCTTGACCATGGCTTTCGTCGAGGAACCATAGACAGCACTCTCTTCATCTATAAGAAGAAAGCTGATGTTCTGTATGTTCAGATTTATGTCGATGACATCATCTTTGGTTCCTTATCGACAAAACTCTGTCAAAAGTTTAGCGCTCTTATGTCTAGCACTTTTGAAATGAGTATGATGGGTGAATTAACCTTCTTCTTAGGGTTACAAATTAAGCAGCTTCCCTCTGAAATATTTATCAATCAAGAAAAATATATTCGGGATATGTTGCATAAATTTGACTTCACCCATGTCACTCCAAAAGGAACTCCCATGTCCCCTCCTAATAACCTCCATGCTGACCCAGATGGTAAGTATGTGAATCCTACTCACTATAGAGGCATGATTGGTTCGCTGATGTATCTTACAGCGAGTCGTCCAGACATCATGTTTGCAACATGTCTCTGTGCTCGCTATCAAGCCTCTCCTCGTGAGTCTCATCTTCTTGCTGTCAAGCGTATCTTTAAATATCTTAAGGGTACACCCACGCTGGGTCTCTGGTACCCAAAAGATTCCAACTTTGAGTTGGTTGGATATTCTGACTCCGACTATGCTGGTTGCATTCTTGATCGCAAAAGCACCAGTGGAGGATGTCAACTGTTGGGGGGGAAGGTGACTAGTTGGACTAGTAAAAAAGCAACACACAGTTTCCATCTCCACCGCTGAGGCAGAATATGTCTCTGCAGCGAGCTGTTGTGCCCAAATTCTTTGGATGAAACATCAGCTTGCTGATTATGATTTGGAATATACCAAAATTCCAATCATGTGTGATAATACAAGTGCTATTGCTATTACACACAACCCTGTTCAGCATTCAAAAACTAAGCATATTGATATTCGATATCACTTTATTCGTGACTATGTCATGAAAGGTGATATTGAAATCTATTTCATTCCAACTGATGATCAAATCGCTGACATCTTTACTAAACCATTGGATGAAACTAGATTCAAATTGCTTGTCAGCAAATTAGGAATGTTAAATGGGGAATCAGCAACATGACTTATCATGTTAGCTAACTCAGCGAGTTTAAGTCTGTCTTACTCGCTGAACCTAAAGCAATGAAGAGCTTAAAGTCTTCATCTAGTCCATTAGCAAACGGCTATGGTAAAGACTTCTTAAATCCGTTGATCCCTGTTGCTTTGGGAAAAAGCAAAATAAAAGCAATGGAGAGCTAAAAGTCTTCATCTAGTCCATTAGCAAACGGCTATGGTAAAGACTTCTTAAATCCGTTGATCCCTGTTGCTTTGGGAAAAAGCAAAATAAAAGCAATGGAGAGCTAAAAGTCTTCATCTAGTCCATTAGCAAACGGCTATGGTAAAGACTTCTTAAATCCGTTGATCCCTGTTGCTTTGGGAAAAGCAAAATAAAAGCAATGGAGAGCTAAAAGTCTTCATCTAGTCCATTAGCAAACGGCTATGGTAAAGACTTCTTAAATCCGTTGATCCCTGTTGCTTTGGGAAAAAGCAAAATAAAAGCAATGGAGAGCTAAAAGTCTTCATCTAGTCCATTAGCAAACGGCTATGGTAAAGACTTCTTAAATCCGTTGATGGCTGACAGTTTGCCAAAACTGTAGTCAGCAACCAACGTTAGTTGTGAAGTCGCTGACAAAACATTAGATGTTTTCAGCGCCCAAAATTTCTTTTCTCAAATGGGTGCTGAAGAAAAAGGCATTTAATTGAATTAAAAAAATCCCTTTTTAACATTAAATTTCTTATTCAATACAACATAGGATATTTTCGAAACTAAGTGTTTTCAAAGTAACTATGTGGGTGACGTGGCAAAATCTTGAACCACATGTTTTATAAACTCAAACTGAAAGGTCACCTCGATTTCTGCCTTGATCACGTCATTTGTCCGTATGTGACAGTCTGATTGACAGGTTACTACTGCACAATACGGCGCACACTCAAGTATTTTTGGATAAAATTTCTTTTCCTTTTATTTATACGTTACTCACAAAACTCTTTTATAGTATATATATGTACGTATCTTATGCGTATATATATATATATAAAACATAAAACAGTTGTTGTTTACAACTGTTACACAGCTTGAAAAAGAAGAGAGAGAAAACTTCTTTGTCTCTTCGTGTGTAAAATCATGGCCCACCTCCATACCCTATATATTTCCGCCTCTCTTCTCTCACCTCACTTTACACACACTTAAAAAATCTTTTCATCTTCTAATTCTCAATCTCTCTCTCTTTCTCTAATTCATCTTCATCATATATCTCTTCGTTTGCTTCTAACAAAAATCAATGGCATCCTCTTCTGATATCCCTCAAAATGTTGAAATCCCTTCTTCTTCTTCCCCCGCTGTACAAAATCCACCTGTTCCTGAACCACAAGTTCAGGAACAAATTCCTATTACTTATTTAAATTCTCCAGTTTATATTCCTGTAAATGTAAATAAATCTTCTAAGGTTTCCTTTTCTCCCTCGAAGATGATTGTCAAACCCAACAATCATCTTGGCTCGCTTGACGTACCAAAAGGTGCAAAAGGGTATAAGCCAATGCTGGATTTCATCCATGCATCTCCTGCAAATCATTGTATCATGGCGGACCCATAAAATATTTTTGTCCATCTTCTTAGAGAATTCTGGTGGACTTGTGAATATGATGATGCAAACAAGTCCATCACTGGGTCTGTCCGCCAGGGGGAGAAGACAATCACCATCACTCCTGCTTCTCTTCGTCTCACTCTTGGGTTTCCACAAGAAACCGATGATAATAAGTTTGTGGAACCAGTAAATGAAAGTGAATGGAAGGCATGGTTGCCCTCCATTGGATATAATTATAACTTGAAGAACCCTCCAGCGATTCCAAGCAATCCCTTAAAGCACAATCTTCCTGGGATCTGGAGAGTTCTGTTCACCCATGTGATTCAATGCATGGGTGGAAATTCTGGGTCTTACAACCAGGCATCATCTACATCGATGCCCATAATCCACGCTCTTGCTGAAGGACGATTTGTGGATTATGCCCAGCTGATCTTCAATGATATGAAGAACAAGATCAGCATGAACAATAGGTCACACACTGTGCCCTTTACAAGATTCTTCTCCCTTATTTTCAAGGAGGCGCTGGGAGATGAATATGAGCTGCCTAATGCTTCAACAATTCCAACAGCGAGGGTTGGAAACAATATTTACAAGCAACCAGCTGAACACTTGGTTGCTCGCCTTACTCCACATATAAAAGAGGTACTTTTCTCTCTCGACTCTTCTTTATACCCCAAAAACAGCGACTGGGAGGCAGCACTTCCTACTGATGAAATGGCTGATACGGTCGCTGTGGATGCTCAAATGCCTTTAGAGGATGGCTCGCTGGAAAACCCCCCAGCAACCTCCAAAGCCTCCAAAAAGACCAAAAGTAAATCTAAGGCAGCATCTTCAACTCCAAATATACAATCTTCACCCTCCGCTGACGTCCCAAAATGTAAGCGGAGTGTATCAAAGGGCAACCCCAAGGTTAAGAAGTCCACAGCGCCCATGGACACTAGTACCCAAGCCACCCCATCAGCAGCCTCCCAACAGGCTGTTGACGAGACAAATGGGAACAGCAGGCAGCCACCTCAAACTTCTGTAGGCGAGGTTGGTGAAGATATTGGGTCACCCCAACCCACTAGAGGTCAAAGTCCAACTCCTCCAAATATTTCCCCTTCTTCTCAAAACCCTTCTGAGTCGTTGTCAGCAGCCAGATCACAGGTGATGCTAGAGACAACACATTCTACGGCCGATGAGGTCTTGGTGGAACAACACACTGAGACTGAGGCACCAGGTTCCCCTACCCAAATCTATTCTACTGTCTCGGAAACTGTTTGTGCAGGGACCGAGACAAACGTTTCTCAAGATGATAATGTAAGTGATGAAGAGTTAGGCAGCGAGTTTAGCCAACAAGATGATGAGGCTGAAATCAAACTCGCTGCCACTGAAGAAAATGAAGAAGAAATGGTCAGTGGTTTTCTGGATACTGATATGGGCTATCTGTTAATCTCCTCACCACTAACTGAATTTGAAGATGGTTCAGTGTCACTATCGGATATGCCTCCACCTCCTTCTTACTCACCAAGGCCCACTGCCTCTCATGAACAAATTGGGCACTTTGGAGATTATGTGCCGGCCTTGGATGATAATGAACTCCTCAGGAGGATGCAAATTTGTCTAGAGTACATCCACAAGGCTGATGTTTTTAATATAGAAGAGGATGTTGATGATGAAATCATCATGGAAGTGCCCTCATTGCACCATCCAGACTTTTTCAAGGTACCTTGATCTACGTATCCTATCTCTTTGAAGGATCTCAAGGTTCCCTCTGCTGATGAAGCCACCACTGCTTTCACTGCTGTGAATGTGCCTGGTCTTGACTATGTTGAAACTTATCAATTGCAAGAAATGTTGAGAAGACTGCATATTGTGCAAAGTCAAGGAAACAGGCACAGTTATCTATATGCATGGTTGGTAGATAAAATGGCCGAAATGAACACTGGGGCATTGGCCAAGTTTGGAGAATTGGTTTCTGGAAACAATGAATTGCTCGATGAGCTAGCTGAGCTGAAGGACAGAGTGTTTAACATCACCAAAAAGCAACACGCTGACACCCTGTCCAATGCTGATCTATTTAGGAGAAATCAAAAGCTGCTTCACCACAGCATGCAGAGAGTCAGCAATTCCAACTCTAAAATCTCTGCATCGCTGGATAAACTGAAAGCTGAAGTTAAGTCAGTGAATGTCGCTGAAGTGCCTGGTCTTTTATCCTCTCTCCAACAACTCTCTTAATCCAACATTCTTTTCACTGCTCATATTCGCCAACTTCATAATACCGTTTCCTTCTTTTCCAAAAATCAAGATGGTTTTCACACTTCTCTCACCCAAGAAATTAATTCTCTCAAAAATAAACTCTTCTCTCACACGCCTTTCCAAGTTGCTGTTGACAAAAAGTTACTTGAAGAATCTGTCAGCAGGCAGCGAAAACTTGAAGCAGAGGTTGGAAATCTTAAAGAAATGATGAGTACAATGCTGGGACTCCTCAAGAAAGAGAAAGTGGAAGTAGCTAGTTCCTCAGCTGCTTCCAAGGGGGAGAAAACTGCTGAAGAAGCCCCAGCAACTGAAAATGCAAACTCTGGAAATGCTCCCCAAGCTGAAACAGAAAGTGCTGATAGGGTCGTTGAACCGGCAGCAAGTGTTGAGGGGGAGCAAGTTGATAAGGTTATTAAACCGGCAGCTGATATTGAAAAGGAGAAAAATTCAAACACCGCTGAGGATGTGCCAGCGAGTGTTGTGAAAATGGTCGCTGCTGAGAGTATTTCAGCAAGACCAATCAATGTCTCTATCTTCAAGCCTACCGTTGAGTTCCATGCTGCCCTTGAAAAGAAATATGCTGATAAGGGTAAAGCAGCTGTGGCTACTCAAAGCAAGCCACCCAAAATTTCCACTTCAGCTAGAGTGCAACAAGAAAAGCTGATGTCTGGAGCTTTCCCCAAGACAACATCAACTCCACAAGCAACTGCTGAACTTACTCCTGAAGAAGTTGTGCTTCAGGAGGAGCTAAAAAGGAAAAAGAGAGAAGAGGAGCTCTCTCAAAAATTTATAAGTGAGCAGGTTGTTAGTGAAGAATTAAAAGATGCTGACGATGAAGTAAAGATGTTGGCTCAGCAGTCTGGTGGTCTTGAAGCACTTAAGAAAAATGAGGAAGAGTTCTTCGCTAAGAAAAAGAAAAACTTTGAAGAAGGTCAAGGGCTCTACCTCAAATCAAGGGAGATAAGGCAGAGAAAAGAAGAGATCATGTCAGTCAAGGTCACTCTAACCCAACAAGGGATGAATCTTACCCTACAAAGAAAAGGAGTGCCCAAGTTGTATACTCTGAAAAATGTTACTAAAGATACACTTGGGCCAACTGAATGGATCGAAATTTACAAGCTGGTCAAGGACAAGACAGCTGTGAGTTATGAACCGCTGATCAAGATGGCAGGTGAGCAAATAAAGCATACTCGCAAAATGGAACAGAAATATAAAGTCAAAGACTCTCTGCTCAGCTCTGCAAGACATCCATTTCCTCCTCCTCCTCAGCAACCCAAAGTTGGATCAAAGAGATCAGCGTCTGGATCCCAAGTTTCTCGTCTCCCCACTGTACTCAGAATGGTTCCCAAGACTGATATAGATGAGGAGCCGCTGCTAAATTTGAAAATGCCTTCCAGAACTCTTTTTATGGAAGGTACCTATGACGAGAAGCTGGGAGGTTTTTGTTTCTGCAATGTCCATGGTCATGAACTCTTTTTCAGGACCAATGAGATTGGAATTGCTCCCTCTGCCTTCCTTCTAAAAATAAGGAAGTATTGTGCTCAGACTTCCAATGATCCCGAGTTTATAAAGATGATTGATCAAGAGCTGCTGAAGCCTGAAAGACAACAAGATAAAGCATTTATCGAGGCCAAGCAAGAATCTCAATGGGATTAAGTAGTCTTATATAATTCATGTAATGCTGATTATTGTAAAGTTGTTTGTCATATAAATAATATCAGCATTCCCTCATTCTACCTGCTACTTTTAAAAGTTCAAGTGACTTCTACTCAGCTAAGTCTCCTCAGCGAATAGGGGGAGATTGTTGAGTCATGGATTCGCTGAAAGACTCAGCGAGTGAGTTTGTCAGCGAGCTCTCAGCGACCATCAATTATCTTCGAGTTAAAGGATAAGTTCAATGACTCACCGTCATGTTTTGTAAGTCAAATATGGGCGGGAAGATGAAGATAAGAAGGCCAGTCCCCAAGGACACGTGTTGATAGATCAGGGTGAAGACATGTGACCTTGTACCAAAATGGTACTAAGGTGTTTCTCTTTCATACCGTTTTGGGAAAGAAACAAGATGGCAACCAGAGATTCCTGAAGACCAGTCTTACACACCAATAGATGTTTGACAACCTTCATGTGTCAACATCTATTGGGTTGTCATGTGATGTCTTTTCTCTCCTATATAAAGCATCACTTGACCTAGCCGCAAAGTGTTGGTGTGTGCCATATTTACACTTAGTGTGTTTTTCTCTCTTTGTATAATTGTTAAGTTTTAGTGTGTCAAAAACTTAACAATATTTTCTCTTTTATTTCTTTGTAAAACCGACCATGTATTCACTATTTAATCTATGTTACTTATGATTAAACATCTTTACTTTCTTGTCTTATGTTCTTAGTGTAATTTACATTAGTTGTTTAATTACTTAATCGTTGCAAACTTGGGACTTTCATATATTGTACAAAGAAACAATAATTCTACACTAGTTAATTATACAAGAGTATCATAAGAATAGAACTATTTAATCACTATCACCAAGTTGATTTAGTGTCAAAAAGTTATGTTATTTATAAAGAGATTTTAGGTTTAAACAATGTTTTGAACAGTTGAACATATTTTGGAGGTGACCAAAAAAGTAGTTATAACTAGCCACATTTTCTATAACGACTACAAACAAAATCCAGTTAGACAACCGCACTAAGCCAAAAATGACTTACCATTCCTAGCTAAACAAAATAAACAACAAAATATATTTAAATACAATATTCCATTCCCATTTATCTATACATATTTCTTTAATTAATAGGTCAACAAATATAAAACACTTTGTATCTATTAAAGGTATAAGGAAAAAGAATATCGAAGAAAGAAACTGTAGTGTATTATCACAATACCATAGTATAAGAGGAATATATATACACATAGACTTTGAGTAGGCTCCAAATAAATAAAAGTTTAATAGAAAATAAATCTTTACAGACATCCATCGTTAAATATCTATAAAGGTATAATTATCTACAACACCCCCCCCCCACCCCCCCCAAAAAAAATGTTTGTTATACAATACGCTTGGAGTTGTTGTCTCATTAAAAACTTTGTCAGAAAAACCATGTAAGATAATACCATGATGGAAAAAATAGTGCATCACGTATTGTTTCCCCTCGATGACCACATCACTTGAGATTTTTGAGTTGACGTAATCTAATACCATGAACTAACTTTTTGAATGATAAAGTTGGAAATGTCTTAATAAACAAATCCGCCAAATTCTCACTTGAGGGTACTTGTTTATTGTTAATAATTTCATTCTTCTGCAAATCATGAGTGAGAAAGAACTTCAGAGACACATGATTAGTTCTATCACCTCTGATGTACTCTTTTTTAAGTTGAACAATAAAAGTTGCATTATCTTTATACAGAATTGTCGAGCTTCGTTCCCTGAAGGGAACACCACAAAATCCGCGAACATGTTGTATACCATTCCTTAACCACACACATTCTTGTTAGGTCCAGATTTACTGGACTCGCTCCAGACTCGACTACTGGAGCCTTACTGAAGATCTGTCCAGAAATGATAATTACTGGACCTACTCCAGACTGGAATCTGGAGTCCCTCTGAAGATTTGTTCAGAAATAATGGAAGACCAGTGAGCAAATACTTGTATAGGAAATCTGGAGTATTCTCCAGATTAGCTCACTGGACTTCACCCCAGTCCAGATCTATTCTACTGAAGACATTCTCACTGAAGTCAAAGACTGAAGTCTGAAGAAAGAAGACTGACAAACAGTGGAGCCCACTGACAGTCTTACCAGATCTCCCGACTGGAGCCTTTATTAGTGTTATAGACCTTACAATTCTGAACACTGATATCGAGGAATTGACTTTATGCCTTTACACACTTTTACCCGGACATCCCAATTGTCTATTGATAAAAGTACATACGTGTGTAAAGGTGGTTGGTTAAAAGGACTTTATCCTTTTACCTTAACCAATGCATTTAATAACCTTGTCGGTTCATTAAATGCATGCAACCATATTTGTACGGCAAATAAATTCATTGTTGAATTTATCTGCCTATAAATACAAAGTCATATCTCTCGTTCAAATTACTTTTTAGCAATTTGGTGAACTTGCTTAAATACTCTCGATCTAAACAGTTATACTTCACAACTCTAAGTATATCGATCCAAGGAGATTATTTAGCAAGTATAGATCACTTGTAATTCAAAGATTGTTTAGATAGTTACATACTTGTAATATATAGGTTCCGCAACAATCTTGTATTTTGTTTATCATCAATAAAGAAAATACACTTGAAAATTACATTCGTGTTCCATCATTTATTTACTTGTTTAAATATTGCTTAAGTCATTTATTGCTTTATTTATATTCTTGCATTTATATTTAAAGTAATACTAGTCCGATTCTAGTTCATACTTGACTTGTTATTTTACACTCGTGGGTTAAACCATCGTGTGAAGGACTTTACAATTCTCTACTTGCTTCATGATTAAATTTTTCTGAAAGACATATTGGAGATGTTCATATTCATTCATTTATGTTCATTTATGTTTGTGTACACAAATGAAAAAACATATAATTAGACGTATTATGATTCAAATTCAACATTACATAAGGAAAGGTTTGACATAGTTAAAAAAAAAAGAAGTTATGTTAAATTTATTTTTTTTTAGAATATAGATTAAGTTATAATTTAATAATTAAAACTATATTTATGAATGTAAAGAAAACATAAACGAATGAGCATATAAAAAGCGAACATATATGAGCAAATATTTATGAACATATAATTAAACGTTTCACAAACATAGCCGAAAGAACTTGTTTATTAATTTAACTAAACGCATAAATCTTTTTGTTCATATTCGTTCATTTAACTAGATCAAGAACGAACTTTTTGTTAAATGTTTCACACCATGTTTGTTAAAATGTTAATTCGTTTACAACCTAACTCAAACCACAATTTTTCGCACTTCCTATCATTTGGATATCCTTTAGTTTTTATTTTCGGATCCATCATTGACATCGAGGATTCGATCATTGAATTGAATATAATGAGAGATGTAAAAGCAATGGGGTGACGCCTGACGGTGATCTTTAGATGAATAATAAAACGTTTTGATGATCCAATAAAGTTAAGAAGCCCATAATCTACCAAGCAAAAATTTTAGCACGCCGCATAGGACAAACGAATTACTGGGCTTAAATACCACCATCTTGGGCCCGTAAACTTAAATACGGTGTAATTTTTTTCCCCCAGAAAAACAAGTATTGCATATATAATTTTACATTTAATTATTTATAACTCACCTTCTACTTCACTCAATATATGACTGATTCACTCATCAGTATTCATTGTGTAGTGACTTCATCATGACAGTAAAAGGCTTGAAAAATCATTTACTTTCTTGATTGAGAAGACTCAGATGTAGAATTGAGTCATTAAGAAAGATTGAACGGCGTATATGTTTTTGCACTCAGTCCGGGGAGACGAAGAGAAGATATAATTGTTCTTTTTCGTAAATACTGTGGTTACATTGTTATATCAACTAGCCTAAAACATCTTGAAACCATTAAAACACATATATACATTATACAAGATACTTCTCACTTGTTGCATTTAAGTTTTTTTCCCCTTACTTTAAAAAACATATATATGTATGTATATATATAATTTTGAAAATACCATTAAATAGGATTTTCAAGGAAGAAGATCAATGCAAGTAAGGTGAAGCAATGAAAATTCTCAAATTGACCTCATGAGATTTCAATAAAACAGAGCACATGGGGGCAATATCCTCATCAAGATTCACACAAACATAACATTCCAAAACTGACTTTCAAACAACATTGTCTACAGCTGTAATATTCCTTCCCATCAAAACATAGCAAGCCAATTGAAAGAAATATTAGATATGTGTCAACCCCCTAACTTCCTATACTTAAAAGTTCACCCAATCATTTCTTTATACCTGAATTTTAAAAAACTTCTGTACTATTTTAATGCTGCTTTGAAACTTATACAATTTGTCCTATACATTCAAGAATTTTATTTTTACTGCCGGACTTGTATACAGGAAAGCAATTACCATATACAAAAGACAAAGGAACCCAAAAAGTTAGAATCAATAATCATGTTCTTGGAACCATTATGTACTTCTAGACTAGAATGAAGGGATAATCAACTTACTTTAGAAAACAGAAATGATCATCCCGTCATCCATAATACAGTAGTAGATCGCCGCCATCTCTAATGACGAGCAAAGCTATCTGTGCCTACGAATTGTGCTGCCCAATAAAAATGACTACATTTATCGTTATCACACATATCTACAAATCAGACCTATACAAACTTGAAAAGCATCTTATTGAGTAGCAAAGGTTGTAGGCACAAAAACTTTACGATATTATTTTTAGTAATGCATGTGCATGATGGTAGCAACATAATCATTAGGTCCATTGGTACCTAAAATAAAATCATGTTTGTGTGCATATGGGTCCAAGAACTTGAGAGATCTATATGATTCCAATGGTGTATATCTTTGTCTGCTTCCATAATTGATCATTTCACTACTGTAACTAAAACAAAAATATACAACCAACTTGGTAGTAACACAAAGTTTATTCTGTATGACAGAAAAGATGGTGTGCCATCTTGTCTCATTATCTTCCTAACTTTTTTGTCCCATGCCTAGATTAGGAGATTCCAGAAGTGATTAACATATAATTTCACCAACTTTTAAAATAAATTCCAAATTAACTTCCAGTAAATTAATTTGTATGCATCCAAAAATCAAGGAAGCAGCTAAACGAAATGAATAAGTCTCGTAGACAAATATTTAGTAAGAGCAAATAAGCAAGACACCAATAGAGCAGAAATGAGAATTCTCTCCTGATTGAAGGAATATTCAATAGAAGTTTAAAATCCAAGATATATATCGCCAAAGATAAGCATCATAACCACCTACTAATAACAACTAGGGATAGATTCAAACAAAAAACACAACCTAAAAAACTACACAGCAAAAGGCGAAACCAGGTTTGAAGTTACGAAGACCCTGTGAAGGGCACCACAACAAGATATACAAAATATTGTTCTAAGATAGTTGTATGCATCATACCAGAATGGGTAAATGAAGCCAGAAGTTGTAAAGTTTACTCATAGCATGCAGTCGGTTCTCGCAGGCAATCTTCTGAAGAAGTTGAGCGGAACAGATGGCAGTTTCTGGCGGAACCTTGGGTGTCGTAACACATAGAAGCCTGTAATAAGGGCCACAATTTGGAAAGGTGTGACATACAGAACAACAGCAGCAATTAAACAGAATATTACAAACAATGCAGTAGCTCTAGGGTCTCTCCAGCTGAGTAAAGACTGAAGTCTTTCTCCTTGTGTTGCTAAATCACCAACCACTGTTTGAATCCTTCCAGAAATACTCCTTAAACGGTCATATCGCATTCTGATGATGTCAGCAGGGCGGGAAGTTGGAAAGGTGTCAAATTCTTCATCAAGTTCATCTGGATGTACGTTATCTGCACACGAGAGACGAGTGTCCATGTGTGGTGGGTTCTTTGGTCTCCATCTGTAGTACCAAACTCCAATCAGAAATAGATATAGGAAAATAGTGGGCAGTATGAGCTCCGGATACAAGACTAGTATCAAGAAAAGGATGTGAATGAGAATAGTTGTGATGGGATTTTTCCAATTACAAATCTGATCAAACCACTTTCCAACTGCAATTAAACCACCCAAAACTCCCATGATTCTGAAGAAATTAGCTTTACTTCGTCTCATACTCCACATGTGAGAGCTAACATCCAGCATATACTCCACAATCTCTTTTCTTAATGGTGGCTCAGCACGGCTGAGTCGCATGGAGACAATCTGAGTGGCCTGGTGCCTCAAGTTCTCAAGTTGGGCTACGGTTAAGGGATGAATGTAGTGCATTTTGGGTAACAATGGTTGTGAGTACATGTGCATCATGTTCAGTAATGACGAGCATGTAAACCTCACCGCTAAATGAATCTCACCCATCTTCTTCACCCCCGTTGGATGCAAAACCAAAAGGGGGTATGAATGGGTGTAAACACGGTCAGTTTCTAGGGTTGAAAGACGAATCCTGACCTTCCCGATTCTCGAATCCCGCGGCCCTCCACCCTTGTCACCACCACCTTGCAGGTGGCAATTATCAAACACACCAATTGTTATAACAGTGCAAGGATCAAAAACTTCCCATGTATACTGCTCGTTCCATTTTGGCATAAAACTGTCTATTATTGTTCTTGTTCTCACCCATTTTGTACCATACTTAGCCACACAATATGCATCTGTTGTTGCCCTTCCATCTTTTGTCTTCATTGGTGATAACCCTTGTGCACTCAAGATACCAACTTCAAGAACTCCAATGCTATTTTTCCATAACTGTTTAGCCGTCGGCCTAAGATCACTACTGTAGTGAGTAGATTCATCAAGAACATGATAACCACCTTCCAAGCCAATCCTCATATGAATCCTGCTAGCAAACTTCACTTCCTTCTTCTTTTCCCCATCAATCGTAACATATTTTTCCAAATTAAACCACCTTGTGTTAAGAGCTTTATGATCTAACCTCCGTTCCACATATTGCAAAGGAATTGCACACTGTCCAAGAGATTCATCCTTATTAGGCGCAACCCTATCTAGCACACTCAAAACCAAGTGCTCTTCAAACGGTTCTGCAGCCACAAACATTAAATCCTCATTCCATAAAGGATTGATAGACTTGCTCATAGATACTTTAGTCCTTAACATCTGATGTCCAAGTTCCGCCCTCACATAAACTTCCGGGAACCTAGTTCGATCACTGGGTATCAAATCCTGCGCTTCGATCACATTAACTCTAAGATACCACAATTTAGGTGAAAGATACACTTTTGAACGAATATTCGAAAGTGCATCAGCTCCACCAACAGTTGCAGCATCAGAATGCCACGCTTCAGGAAACGCTTCATCAGCTTGAGTACCCCACCACACAGCTAACATAAGCTCGCCCCTGAGCTTATTCCCTTTTCTGTCTTCTAACCTATACCATTGAGGAGCCAGGGGACTATCCGGTGGAACCCTCTTCGGAACCTCAGAAAGATCAAACAGTACCCAACCCATGAAATCATCTTTCATAAGATCTTTATCCTTCACAGACACCTCAAGCATAGTCGCCTGAGCCCTATCCCTAGAGAAAGCAAACACTTGGTTCCACTCAGGGTTCGACTTCTTCTCAAAATGACGAGTTGTTCCCCTATAGTTTCCTAACCGAACCTCAGCATATGGATCACAACTACCAGTAATGTCCTTAGCAGGCAAGTCCCTTGCCTTAACTACTCTAACATACAAATACTGCATTTGTTCCACGAGGTCATAAGTAGCAGTAAGCTTATCCCCTGTGACCTTCCCTCCACCGAGGTGCGGTTTCGTCTCCTTGAGCGAGAAATCATCATGAGGGGGAGGTCTGGGCATCATCTTGATTTCCTCACAACTGAAAATAAAACATACAAAATAAATATAACAAACACAATTTAAACTATCAAAAGTGTTCAAACCCTAAGTACCAGGAATACTAATTTCTATCTATAAATATGTCTATATGTCTATATTATCGTTATCATTATTATAAAAAAACAAAACCGGCACTGTTATTATTTAATATTAATTAGCACCATTCACCAACTAGAAGAACAACACATCCCTATTTTCGCATTCTAATGAAAAATGTGACATATCAAACATTTCGTAAACCGCCGCCGCGGGCTGCGGTCACCCTAACCTTTATTTGAAAAATGTAGGTTACTTAAGGAAATAATTTTTAAAAACTATTAATATTTTCCGTCGCCACAACATCACGCAGGCACAATCCTAGTCAAATAATTAAACATATCGTCTACTAGCTACATTCCTTAACTATAACTTTAATTAATGGTAGACAATATATATGTATTAAAAAAGTATAATAACAATTATACAAAAAAAAAAAAACTAAAAATTGCATTTAAAGTAATTAATACCTAACAAATTTGTAAAAGTTGAGTTGAAGGCTTTACTCTTCAGATCTAAACTTTTCTGACCTGCAACAAAATTATAAAAAATAAACTCAAATCCCAAATTTTAGATATAGATTATCAACATAGGAACTAAATTTTCATATATAAATTATTAAAACAAATAAAGTAAACATGTATAGTTGAAAACTTTTAGATATGCAGTAAAAAAAGGAGGCTAACAACAACAACAAAAAAAAAGTAATAAACTACTAATACATGTAGTAAAAAATAACGAAGGCTAATTCAAAAAGTAAAAATTACAGCGAAAAACAAAACCTAGAACGAGGTAAATACATGAATGTTAATCAGATAGTGTATGTATACACACACACACACACATATATATATATATGTATATATTCAGATGAACACATAGATACAGAGAGACGTGTGATAATGTGTGTATATGTACAGTGTATAGATATAGATATAGATTACCTTAGTGAGAGAGTGATAGCAAAATAGAGATCTCATGAGAAAAGAAGGAAAAAAACAGGGGGTTTTAGAGAGAGAAAGAAGGGTTTTATAGAGAGAGAGAAAAGCGGAGAAGTTGGGTATATATGTATGTCTGTCTGTATGTAAATTTTGTAATGTTTTTGCTGTGCCTTTAAGGAATTGAGTGTAACTTTGGGTTAATTGTATATATGCCCCCTTCCTTTACTTTTTTCATAATCATTTATGGGGGCCCCTTTTTTAGTTGCTTATTTTGTGAATTTCACAAAATGGTATGAAATGAAATGTTTCATTGCACATGTGAAAGTTGTTTTGTTGTTGTGAAAGGCAAAAAAAAAAAAAAAAAAAAAGTTTTAGAGTAAAATGGTATGTTTTTATGATTTTGTGTGTGTGACAAATGATTTGTTGTAGTTGGATGTGTGGATTTTATGTTTGAACATATGTATGTATATACTACTACTAGTATTATGTAATTGTTTACATTTTACCTTTTTCGTGTTTTGTCTTTAACATGATTGAATATTGATGTTGTTGTATTATTATGCGAAATTAAAAGAATACAAAAGTATATTAGTATAACGAAGATATAAATTGACATGTGTAAAAAAAAATTTCATTAATAACTATCGTATGTTAAAGTACATGTGCGTCGATGGTGGCTATTGAGATGGTGATGGTGTTTATTTCCTATAAATAGGTAGTCGAGTCAAAGATGTCGGATCGATGACATAGATCACATATGTAACCTATATCTGTGATGTACACTTATAGCTTAAATATAGTACATGTAAACGTAGATATATAGATGCACTATATATTTTTATTGTGTATGTGTGACTTTTAATTTTATTGAATTGTTACTCAATATGTGGTCCATTTGGTTAAAGTGACAAATTTATTGCAATAGAGTGAGTTGTTGATGTCAACAATCATGACTTATGAGCCAATTTGGATTATTTTTCTTTTTTGATTTCATATGCCATAAATACTTTACAAAGAAACATATAATATATATATAACATATAAGAAATATAGTAACACTTTTTCATAAAATTGTTTTGAATTGTATGAGCCAAAATATATTTACTCGTATGAAACTTTTTTGAGATGGAAAACAAACAAGTGATCACCTATTTGGGCCAATCCAAAAACATGTATCCATTTTCTGAATTACACATTTACACATAAACATGTCAATATAACCTTTACTTTCAATTATTTCTATTTTTGGATATACATTAAGAAAAAGTAACTGAATTATATTGTATCCTTAGAATTGAGACAACATTGTGTCAATCCTCATCAATCAAAGCATAAATATATTGGAAAAACAAACTAAGATGACATAATGTCTAGTCAAATAAATCTAATAACAACGTGTCTTAAAAATTAGCTTGCTCATTAGAGGTTGCCTTATACACTCGTCCTCCATTAGTCCTCGACTCGTCCTCCATTAGTCTTCGACTCGTCCTCCGTAGCACACCATAAGGTTGGATTCATCTTTGGACTCATCCTTCCCCATTCGTCCCCCCATGGACGAATGATTTAAGCTTTTTTTTTTAAATTTTGTGAGTGTATAATTAAATAAAAGGTGGGTCCAAGACTAGTCCTGGGTATAAGGTTGGATTTAGGGGGATTAGTCCTTAGATTTTTTTGCTGATGTGGCGCTGATTAGAACTAGTTCTCCTGAGAACGAGTCTACTCATAAGGCAGCTTCTTACGTTCTTGACATTTTGTATACCCCTAATTCCCTAAACCCATTATTATTTTGAGGGTGAAAGTAGAATAAAACAAAGTAAGAGGGGTGTTTTTTATAACTAGTGAAGAATAAAAGGGATATTAGGGTATTTAATTAACTTTACTGGGTTTTTTCAAAGAGAACAATGGTCGGACTATTCCACGTGCAAAGTCCGTGACGCATAGCTTTCTTTAGTGTATTGTGTGTGACAAAAGATGAGTAGATGCAATGCATAATGCATATTGTTGTTTGATGTTCTTTTTAAATAAAATGATTGAAAAGAATTCGGTTAATAAATAAATAAATGTATTTGGTGAATCAAATATAAAAATAATTTAATGTTCTCCATAATTGTAGATGGATTGCTCAAATAACATTATACAGTAATGGTATTCTATCTTATATTAACTCAACAGAACAGACATAAATTATTTTATTCAATGTTATCTGTTACGTTAAGGGTTTTTTTTAAATCATTTATGTATAGATGTCGAATTGTCGATGACAAATTTCATTTAGTTGTTTTCTACTTAATAATAGTTGGACACATTTATTTTCCCACTTGTTAAATATCATGTAGCTAACATATTTGTGTGGATAAATATATAATCTCTATAGATTAAACAATATTATTGTTTGTTTTATGTATTGGATGAAAAATTTATAAAGAAAAAATTGTGAAGGGCCCGTTCAATAAGTAGAAGATCAAGGCAGCTTCCGCTTTTAGGTCAGCTCTTTGCCTCCTTGCTATAAAGAGTGAAGTGACCTTCGGTCGAGGAGAAAGTCAGTAAGAATAGGACCGGAAACTGTGCATTTGGCTATTTATTTTAACATTTTCAGAATAAAGTAAACATGCATTTCAGATATATATTATATTTAAATATTTATGGCCAGTTTATTTAACCATTAAATATTACGTAAGTAAATGTTTGTACTGATTAAGTATAATATAATAATATAATAAAAGAATAATTGAGTTAGTTTGTTTATTAAGTTTTAATATCTTAATTGACTTGCAATGAATTCATTTTTTATTTAATCTATTAAGTTGTATCCCTCATTAAAATAAGTTAAGTCTAAAACAAACACCACGAGTTTATCAACATCAAGGTGTGCCTTAATGATGGACAGGTTACATCATTCGATAAGGCATGCAATCATTTTCACTTATGTGTTCTCAACCCCATAGTTTAGATAAATTAGTTTATTACTCGTACTTGTTTAGGCCAATGGGTTGGTAGCCCATCGGTAACATTTTTTAGACTTTGGAAAAATCCAACATGTTCGATTCCCACTTCCTATATTTGTAAGAGTGGATTATTAAGAGAGTTTTCAAGAGTCCTGAGTTTCATCACAGACATGTGTGGTTCGAGCTCTGCATACTGCCCAATTAGATGTCACTGTGGTGTCTCGAATGTTAACTACTAACTACAAATTAGCTGTTAAAAAAAAGTTTATTACTTGTGTAGACTTTTTAATGTAACTAGAATTGTGTTCATGAAATGTGCAACAATAGATAATTTTATAATTATTCGGTGAGGATACACGGATGCTGAGATGACGACATGTAATTTTACTGGCTGACGGCGCTTGGGTTCATGATGTTTATGATCAAAAAAGATTGATAATTCATGACATAACTTAAAGTAGTTTCTATTTATTTGTCAAATATGTTATTTCCCCGTAATAAGATAAGAATTTTTTTATTTAAATGATATACAAATTTGAAACATAATAGTCAATTTTCTATACTTCAAATTTTAAATTTTTAAATGAAAGACTAAATGCTTTATAATAGATGATTACCTTAACTTTACTAATGACAATGTTTAAAGTTATCTTTAATACATTAAATCATTAATATATGTATTAAATGTTTGCACATTATGGTAGCTTATCTATAGTTGGGTACATTAGCTTGTCAAAATGTTACGCAACATAATCACTATATACCTTGGTCATTGTTTTAAGCACAGAAATGAAATTCATACCAGTGAACATAGTTGAGATTTGGTTTGTACTTCAGCATTTGTAGAGTACACCATATTGATCTTTTTTTTTAAGCCAGAAACCTTCAACCAACAACATCAGGCAATTGTCGTAACTTTTGCTGTTTGTTTGGGTGAGATGTAGAGTTTATGTGTTTAGAATGAGCCAAATACTCGAATGACAGGACTTAGACAATTACACTCATACATCATTCTCCATTTTCAAGTAAAACTCTTGTACACTTCTCGTCCACATTATGTTCATGATATATACAAATGTAACATGAAAAACCGAAAATCCAAAAAATATATTGCTATAATAGAATGTATACATGACTTATGCCTTCCATGACGATGAAAGTGGAAGGTACAATCGAAACATTCTTACGCATTGCCTGTTGAAGAGATTCAGTTATGTAAATGACGTACTTTTCTTATTCAATAAAAACCCGAGACTTTGAATGCGCACATGAAACAACAAAACAGATCTAAATATCTGATCCTTTTTGGACTGTGGAAGATCTGATCCACCTGGAAAACCCAAATCCTGGATATATTTGCTCAACATACGTCAAAAGGCAGACCCCACATTACAATGCACACAAATAAAGGCACAACATGAATAGTAGTTGTGTAGCACCATGAATAAAACAATACAGAATGGACCTCAGGTAAGATCATCATCGTCCTCCTCTTCCTTGGCTTTCAATAACAATTTCACTCTCAGCAGAAGGGTCGTTTTCCATTCGTCCTGTGAACCAAAACGTTACAAGCGTCAAATACATGGGCCCACGTGAAAACTTATATTGCATTGTTATTAAATTGATAAGACTAATATATGGCAGAGTATTATATTACCAGCTTAGTCATGCTATCAAATTCCTTGACAGCATCAGTGAACTTTGCAACATCTTCTTCATCCATGGCAGCAGCTAAATCCTGCCATCAAGAAAAGCAGAAAGATTTCACTTGGTGTAATACTTAATATTGATGCCGTAAATGAAAATTGCAATCAAATCAGAAGTTTTAAGTTGTACACACCGCCAGCAATTTGTATTCACGTGTTCCTGAAAAGGTTGGATCCAGTTCCTGCAGAAAGAAGTCTCACTTTCAGTCAATACACCTAACATGAAGCAAATGTTTGAGATAATTGACAAGAGATAATGTTGACCTGATAACGCTCCAATGCATTTGTGATTGCAACGACATCACCTTTACAGAGTTGGCAAATGCCTGCATTTAGTAGATGCCCTCTAACTCCATATTTTAACAAGTTATTGTTTAGAGACTGTCGTGCTATATCTTCATAAATTTCTATAGCTTTCTGATATCTGGAGACGTATTGTGAAGTTATTAGTTTATACTGCTTATGTTACAATTGCTAACAACCATAAATGCTCACTATTATAAGAGTACCAACAGAATCAAAGTAGACTTACTGTTCAAGTTGAGCCGAAAATTGTGCAATTTTCTGTTTGCACTGGTTAGCTGAAGTAGTTACTTCCTCGCCTTGGAAAAGATCAGCTGCTTTATCATAGTAAGCGATAGCCTGCTCCAGATGTTGTTCCTGTTCATATAGCTCAGCAATTTCCTGCACATAAATTGAAAATACTGAATAATTCTTACTATATGTGTGGAGGCATTAAACATGAAATGAGTTAAGAAACATGACTGGTCTTAACAATAAGGTTGAGTACATGTATTCACTGTCACACAGTTTTTGTTCAAATATGATGTACCTTGCAATATCTGGCAGACATGCTGAGCCTTCCGATTTCCATGAATATATTTAATGCTTGTTCTAGGTTAGCTATGCACTCTGCAAACATCCAATGATAACAAGAAACGAGTTTCTAAATTTAGCAAGGAGAAGTAAAGGATTCAATCTTTTTACATTTACATGACTGAAACTTGTAAAAATTATGATTTATTATGTTATCATCCTCATCAGATTATGTCATGCAGATAAGATCTCGACAATACACTAAGAAACGGCCATATTAAAATCTAGCTTGTTAGCGCTAGAAACCTAGGTGGCTATAGACCAAACAAAACCTTAAAATTTAAATTTAGTTCCATGAGTGTAAAAGACACACAAGCCATATTCTAAATCAAAGAAAGACATAATAAGCGTTTACAACAATGGAAGTGTTTAAGAAACATGCATCCTAAAAAGTACTGTATGCTTACCCTTGGTGTTTGTCTTCTTGTACGAATGAGCTGCATTAGCATAAGCATTGGCAGCTTCATGTTTGCTATCCATCTGGAAAACACATATTATGATTATAATGGATTCGCCAAAATAATATGCCACAAGAGGGAAAGCATACGACAACGAACAGCCGCAAAAAACACTTACTTTCAGATGGCACTCGGCCATTTTGATATATACAGATCCAGCTTGGTCCCCTGAGAATTATAAGTTAAGGTAAGTAAGCAAAAACAGATAAGTGTGGTGCAATTTGTTGCTGTGTTCCAGATTAGATCTCATTCTTCCACACACGGGAAGGGAGCGTATTGAGCTCAGCCAAGCTGAGCCGGGGCTTGCAGAACTCTTCGAAAATTAGTATACTCAGACCCAGCTCATGGTTTCAAGGCTCAGAAACTCAACCTTAGGCTTGGCTTCCAAAACCTGGAACCATCATTTGGCTTGCATAGGTTTGGTTCTTATGGGTTCATATAAATCAGAACCATTTAATAAAAATTACATACAAACCCTTTTAAAAAAAACTAAATCAAGAAGTCCTAAAGTAATTTAAACCAGTGTCCTAAAATAACTATAAATTATTCCAAGTTGCTGGTATAAGATAATAAGAATGGGGTATTTAGGCTTGTAGAGCTGCCAAGCCTTGAAGAATACTAGACTTTTATATTGTCCATTATGATTTCAATATGTAAAACTTGAGTTTAAATTACGGAAAAAAACAAAAAAACAAAAACAAATAGGCTTTACCTAAAGACTACCTTATAGTTGGAAAACAAAAGAAACTATTAGATCATACCTATTAGTGTTATTGTCTGGGTGATAACTATATTTTGGTTAATTTATCCAATAACAATGATGGAAAGAACATGAATTTGCTGGAAAGGTAGCTGTAGAGTGCTTCTAACAATCGGCATTAATACTAACAAAGAAGTACTTGAGTATTAATACTAACAGGATTTGGCAAGCTTGTAACAATTAGCAGCTTTTTCATATAGATCACCGGCATCTTCATACTTGGAACTAAAAAAGCCCCAGCCAATTAGCTTCTTCTCAGCTTTCTTCTCGAACTCCTGACCTTTTGCTATTTGATCAGACATTTTCACTAGCTCTTCTTTTTTCCTAGCAAGCTGTTTCTCTCGCTCAGTAAGTTTTCAGATAGAATAGCACTAGAAATAATAACTTTACTTGACAGAAAACAAAAAAAAAAACAGAAAGTTTCATGTTTTAATTTTGTCACTTCTTTAAGTCAGAAACATTTTGATCCTATTCAACATATCAGAGTTATAAATAACATCCCAGCTCCAACATAAGAGATGTTCGGGGCTGTTTCAACTAGCTTATTTTATGGGCCTATCCGCTTATTGAAACTCCAAAAAAACCATTAAGCTCATTTTGCCGGGCTTATTAGCTTATCAAGTTATGCTTATTGTTAATATAAGACCTCAATTCGATAACCTCATATACCGGGGGGGGGAAAATGAATTCATTGACCTTTTGACATTTCAGTAAGGCGGTAAGGGGAAAAAACGCTAATCCAAACACCCTCTAAGTAGTAAAATCCAACAAGTTTGTTAGATACAAGCCACAGCCAAGATGAAAACTTTTAGGTGAATCGATCTCGAGAACAACGAAAATGATCACACCATCATAAGGGTGTCAACCTCCTAATGATTTAGATTCATCTGCTACTATATAAAGTTAATGGCATGTATATAAGTTTGTTATATAAATTTTCCTCCTTAGCACCTAAGTTAGGTTGCAACTAAAAGCATATATGTTATCCCGATAATATAATTAGATAAATAAACTTCAACTAACATCTTTGAGTGATCTTAATCTTAGTTATTAATAATCGTATTCGTAATTAGAACGCATATAATAATGATTATAAAAAAATACTTACAAGAAATGAAAACTGCAGGCCAATAACGATGCTGCTTCTGATGATTTGTGGGTGTAGCAAGATTTATTTTGTTTCTTATTTAATTAATTGATTTGATTTGGTGTATGTATGTATGTATGTGAATATGAATAAATCAAGAAATTATTATTAGGATTAGATTGAAAAGGTAGGGATTTTAAAGGAGAGAGGGGATTTGGGGGTTATTAGAAAGTTGCATAAATTTCTTTTCATGCTTTTTATGCGATCTCAAGTTTCTCGCAAGAGTCTGGTGTTCGAATTTTTGCAAATATCTTTAGTCGTGGTCAGCAACAGAACATCGATTAATTTTGTTATCTCGTAAAAATGTGTTTTGTATTACGTTTAAAAGCATAACTTATTTGTAAATAATTATTACGTTTTTATCTTTATGAAAATGCATTATCTTTTTGTTAACCATCTATTTCCCATTAATATGCATTATGTAAACTAGAAAAATGAAGTCAAAACACAATCTCAAACATCAAAGGTTCGCTTTCTAAATAACCGTCCCACAAAATACATCATCTATTATAAATAATCGTATGGATGTTTTCTGGAGATTACATTTTCCTATTTTATCTCCTTTGACTTGAAGTCTAATGTGGTGTATATATATTCTTTCCCTTTTCTGAATGATATACAAGATTTATTTTGTTTCTTATTTAATTAATTGATTTGATTTGGTGTATGTATGTATGTATGTGAATATGAATAAATCAAGAAATTATTATTAGGATTAGATTGAAAAGGTAGGGATTTTAAAGGAGAGAGGGGATTTGGGGGTTATTAGAAAGTTGCATAAATTTCTTTTCATGCTTTTTATGCGATCTCAAGTTTCTCGCAAGAGTCTGGTGTTCGAATTTTTGCAAATATCTTTAGTCGTGGTCAGCAACAGAACATCGATTAATTTTGTTATCTCGTAAAAATGTGTTTTGTATTACGTTTAAAAGCATAACTTATTTGTAAATAATTATTACGTTTTTATCTTTATGAAAATGCATTATCTTTTTGTTAACCATCTATTTCCCATTAATATGCATTATGTAAACTAGGGAAAAATGAATTCATTGACCTTTTGACATTTCAGTAAGGCGGTAAGGGGAAAAAACGCTAATCCAAACACCCTCTAAGTAGTAAAATCCAACAAGTTTGTTAGATACAAGCCACAGCCAAGATGAAAACTTTTAGGTGAATCGATCTCGAGAACAACGAAAATGATCACACCATCATAAGGGTGTCAACCTCCTAATGATTTAGATTCATCTGCTACTATATAAAGTTAATGGCATGTATATAAGTTTGTTATATAAATTTTCCTCCTTAGCACCTAAGTTAGGTTGCAACTAAAAGCATATATGTTATCCCGATAATATAATTAGATAAATAAACTTCAACTAACATCTTTGAGTGATCTTAATCTTAGTTATTAATTAATTAACATATCTAGTTAATAATGTCCAATTATCATTTCTCTCAATTTGGTGATTATAAATATGTAGATACAATATATACATATTACCGGATATCTAAGTGCCAACGCGTGTGACCCCGTAGGCTTAAATACTTTCCGGACATACGTTCATTTTTACGTGATCATATACTAACAGCTCCCACTTGAGCTCGTAACAAATGAAGGTAATAACATTGGTTAGCGTCTAGCAACACGCCAATGCTCCCAGAAATATTCAAGTATAGTTTCTTAAAGTATATTTAAATGGTTGAGGCATTTATTATCCCTTTGTTCAGATACCGTGTTAAACATGAATATGGATCAAAGTCATTTCATGATTTAACGATTCTGTTTCTCATTCCATAACTAATTAATGATTACCAAATATAATCGAGAACCATCTGGATTTATTTGGGCACGGCCATGCAAACATCTTAATTAGTCCTAATGAGGGCGCCAATGGTATCATTCTGCAACCATTAGTTGGAGGAACAAATCCTGTATTGACTACACGTGTCAGTCATCATACTTCACTACACTTTCTGAAAATAGCCCTTTATTACTCCCTTATTCAGGAGAGTTAGAACTATATCAAGTAAGTGCAATCCATACATGCTGACCTGCTTGTATCTCAAGTCAAAGGATCAATAAAGTAACCATTTACGAATTTTTACTTAATGACGCCGATCCATAAAGTAATAATTCGTTTGTGGGGTAGTCCGATATGCATCAACTATGGATATCATGTGAGTTTGGTGGGACCATCCATTATATATTCCAAAAGAATATAACCAATCGCTCAGATTTGTCTTAGTTTAATTATATTCCCATATAATTAATCGACAATGGACAATTTAGAATATTTAATAAAATATTCAAGGATTAAACATGCAAATATAGGATACAATAATATTAAATGAAATCAAACATATCAAGTACTTTATTTCATTATGAAAAATATAAATTGTTTAACATCCCTTATCCAAATACCGAAACAACAGATTTACATGAAATAACTAGCTAATTTAAGTCCTATGCCCTCGGCATGCCTTTCAAGCTTGGGCCTAGACAAAGCTTTTGTGAAAGGATCAGCTAAGTTAAAATCTGTGTGAACTTTGAGTAATTTGATCTCCCCTAGTTCGATTTGCTCACGAACATAGTGATATCGTCTAGCATAATGTCTGGCACCTTTCTGAACTCCGGGTTCGTTGGCAATGATTAATGCACCAGTATTATCACAGTACATATCAGTGGGTAAGTCACTTGAGGGGATTATGTCAAGCCCGCTAATGAACTTCCTTATCCAGACTGCTTCCATTGCGGCTTCTGAGGCGGCAATGTACTCAGACTCTGTTGCAGACATGACAACTGTGGTTTGCTTCTTGCTTTTCCAATCCACAGCACCTCCGTTAAGAACGAAGACGAATCCTGACTGAGACTTCGTGTCATCTCTATCAGTTTGAAATCCAGCATCACAGTATCCGGTCACTTTGAGCTCTAAGTCTGGATTTTCTCCATACACCAAAAACATATCTTTAGTAGCTCGTAGGTACTTCAGAATGGTTTTAACAGCAGTCCAGTGACTTTCACCTGGATTCTGTTGATATCGGCTAACGATGTTTTGCGCGAATGCCACATCGGGTCTAGTGCATCTAACCGCATACATAATAGATCCCACAGCCGAAGCATAAGGAACTCTTTGCATACGCTCCACCTCATTAGGTGTAGTAGCACCCTGTTTGACAGATAAACTAAGTCCTTCTTGCATAGGTGTAAACCCACGCTTAGAATTCTCCATCTTGAATCGTTTCAAGACCTTATCAATATAAGCACTTTGACTTAGTCCTATTAATCGCTTTGATCTATCTCGGTAGATCTTGATTCCAAGAATAAATGTCGCTTCTCCTAAATCTTTCATGGCAAAACACTTTCCAAGATGGTATTTAACATCTTGCAACATTGGAATGTGTTTTCCTATGATCAATATGTCATCAACATATAAGACAAGGAAAGTAACATTACT
This sequence comes from Erigeron breviscapus, assembly GCA_034093135.1. NCBI lineage: Eukaryota > Viridiplantae > Streptophyta > Magnoliopsida > Asterales > Asteraceae > Erigeron > Erigeron breviscapus. The sequence continues at coordinate 158,129,006 of CM067167.1, read as the reverse complement.
CCCACTAGCTTTGCGATATACACATGGCTCATCGGGATTTTGAACGAAACCAAACTTTTTGATTTCTTCATCAAACCGCTTATTCCAACTTCTTGATGCTTGTTTTAGTCCATAAATAGACCTTTGAAGCTTGCATACTTTGTTGGGATGTTTTGGATCAATAAAACCTTCAGGTTGATCCATATAGACTTCTTCATTCAAGTAACCATTTAAGAAGGCAGTCTTAACATCCATTTGCCATATCTCAAAGTCATAGTACGCAGTTATGGCTAAGAGAATCCTAATAGCTCTAATGTCTGCAACTGGAGAAAAGGTCTCATCATAGTCAACACCGAAACGTTGAGTATAACCTTTTGCCACGAGACGAGCTTTATAGGTGTGTACATTTCCATCCATGTCCGTCTTCTTCTTGAAGATCCACTTACACCCAACAGTTTGAGCATTTGGTGGAAGATCAACCAAGCTCCAGACTTGATTGTCTTTCATGGATTTCATTTCCACCTTCGTAGCTTCAAGCCATTTTTCAGATTCCGGATCTGATAATGCAGCTTTAAAATTCGGAGGCTCATCGAGATCTCCTAAAACGTTTTCTTCTACCATCAGACATAATCTGTCAGTAGGACGTCTTGTCCTTACGGACCTACGAAGTGGAATCGCTTCATCATCATCGACTTGAGGTTCATCACTTTGAACATTTTCCCCCCCAAGTTGATGATTGCTAGGAGCTTTAGAAGGTGACACATCTTCCTCTTGAGTCTCATCAAGTTCTACAACCCTCCCACTGTTCTCTGGAACTAATTTCTTTTCAAAGAATTCAGCATATCGAGCAACGCGAACAGTGTTTTTGACGGGATCATAGAAATCGTAACCCATCGTTTCCTTAGGGTATCCGACAAAGATGCACTTAGTAGTTCTGGGTTCAAGTTTGTCAAGCGTATCGCGCTTCACAAGTGCCTCACATCCCCAGACTCTTAAGTAAGACAGATTAGGAACATTTCCATGCCATAATTCATATGGTGTCTTGTCAACCTTCTTGGTTGGAACCATATTGAGAATGCGTACAGCAGTCTCAAGAGCATAATCCCAAAATGAAAATGGGAGAGTCGTAAGGGTCATCATAGATCTCACCATGTCTAGCAAGGTTCGATTTCTCCTTTTAGACACTCCATTATGTTGAGGAGTGTATGGAGGAGTAAGCTGTTGGACAATTCCACACGCTTTCAGATAATCCTTAAACTCTTGGCTTAAGTATTCACCACCTCGATCCGAACGAATAATCTTGATGGTTTTGCCGAGTTGATTTTCTACTTCATTTTTAAACTCTTTGAATGTTTCAAACACTTCATGTTTATGTTTAAGCAAGTAAACATAACCATAACGACTGAAATCATCCGTAAAGGTTATGAAGTAGCTAGCTCCTTTTCTTGACACATGTCTAAATGGGCCGCAAACATCGGTATGAATGAGTCCAAGAAGATCTTTAGCCCTTTCTGGTTTATTCAGAAAAGGTTTTCTTGTCATTTTGCCAGAAACACATGACTCGCATTTATCAAATGATTCATCATTTAATTGTAAAATCCCTTCACGTTGAAGTCTTCAATGCGATTTTTGCCAATGTGTCCAAGACGACAGTGCCACAGATAAGTAGAGTCCAAGTTAGTCTTGGCTCTTTTGCTAACATTATACATTGAATTATTTGAATCACAACCACACATATCAATTTCATAAATACTATCACAAGCAATAGCATCAAAATAATGAACATTATTTTTAGAAACTGAAATACCATAATCATTAAAAACATTAATGAATCCGTTGTCTTTCAACAAAGAAACTGAAACTACACCTCTAGTAATAGAAGGTGCATAATGACAATTGTCCAAAACAATAATTAAACCGGAAGGAAGAACTAAATGATATTCTCCAATAGCTTCAACAGGTGCTGGTAGACCATTGCCTACGAACAGCTGCAAAGCTCCGGGCTTCAGCTTCCTCCTTTTCCTAAGTGCCTGTAATTCATTACAGATATGAGTTCCACAGCCAGTGTCATAAACCCATGATTTACGCTTAGTAAAGGAAAATAATTCAATAGTGAAGATACCTGAAGTACTAGCAACGCTAGCTTGCTTCTTCTTCACATTCAACTCGGCAAAATACTTGGGACAGTTCCTCTTCCAGTGCCCGACTTCATTACAATGATGACAGGTCTGGTCTTTAGCCGGATGCTCTTTCTTAGCCGGAGGGGTTTTCTTTGGTTTGGGGGAATAAACAGCTTGCTTACCCTTGCCTTTACCATCAAACTTGCCTTTAGCTTGGTGCGATTTCTTAGCTTTCTGGATCCGACCCCCTCTTATCATAAGAACATTTGGGTCATTGGCCTTCTTTGGAATCGTCTTCTCATATTCAATGAGCATAGCATGAAGTTCATTGACGCTTTTTTTCATAGAGTGCATGGTATAGTTTTGCACAAAATCCTCATATTCCTTCGTAAGGGATTTGAGAATCATGCCAACTTTTACCTCTTTATGATAAGCGTACTCCATCGAATCCAATTTGTCAAAAATGCTCTTCATCTTGAGCACATGACTGCTAACCGATTTTTCAGATTCAAGTTTCATGTCATGGAGTTCCACGACTAAGTCGAACAGTTCCACTCCAGCTTGTTTTTCATACAAGAATTTAAGTTCTGTGATCATATCATATGGAGTGTAGAGCTCGAATTGTTTTTGAAGCTCGGGAGACATGCTCGCAAGCATCAAACAACAAACTTCATTTGAATCTAGTGTACTGAATCCTATATTCAGCTTTTTCAGTTGCTGTGGATTCAGCACTTGGTTCGGTTGGCCATTGCCTTTCAATGACATCCATGCGTTCCTCAACTCTTAGAACAATTCTCAGTTGACGATACCAGTCATTGAAATTTGATCCATTAAGCTTTTCTCTTTCAAACATTTGCCGAAAAGCATTGGTGTTTGTGGAAGGATTCATTGCCATCTACAAACAGATTAAGTTCAAAAATCAGTATTTTCGATAATAAATCCTTAAGAAATCAATTACCCAATGTTTATAAAATAAACAATTAATTTCATTAAGGCTAAGATCCAATTGACATACAATCATTTCATCAGTTGATCTGCTAGAAATGATTGTACTCAAAAGGTAAGTGACGAGCAGTAATTGCATTACATGTGCAATTCCTAGTAAGAATGGGACCTACAAATTACACTTGATTCATCAAGTGATTTGTAGTCATGTTTTGTCCCATCTTTTGCCACGGGTCAAGGTCTCACCGCTTAACTCGCTTTAAGTCGTCCAACCAAGAACGCGCAAATTTGTCCACCACTGTGTACCAGTGAGTGGGATTTGCCATGAAACTGCCATTTCACCACTGTGTACCAGTGAGTAAAACAACAGCCACAAGTGTCCTTTACGAGTTGGGTGGCAATGACTTAAGTTTATTGGGTTAATCAATTTGATGTGTGATCAAAAGGTTATGTTTGAAGATTCATGCATATCTTCTAAACATAATATGTTTATAAAACTCAATTTTATTGCCTTTAAATACAAAAGAGCTCGGTAGCTCCATTTGAACTCACAAAGAAGCGCAAGGGCAAAGGTATGCGATAAACGCGATTTAAAAACCCGCCCTTTTAGGAGGCTTACGCACTCCGACTTATACCTCTCTTAGAGTTTGTTCAAATGGGTGAGCCGGTGTATCTTTTGATTTTTAGGGCACCAATTTTATAAACAAAATCTTATTTCGATAGTTATTAGTCAAGTTTATTTTTCCAAAAACAATTTTGCACACAATTTTCATAAAAGGCAAAATTAAACTTACTAAATTTACAACTTAACAATTAAGGTAATCAACCTAATTTTTGGTCACTATGGTATAAGATTGGCTCCTCTTTCATATGGAAAGAGACCACATGCATCAAGTTGTCTTGATTGCGTAAGCCAAAATTTCTATAACAAATTATCTACCATAAATAACAAGGTGCTGATCTGGAAAATCCAGCAGCTTTACGACCAAATCTGGCACTGAAGAAGGCCGAACTGGGCTTAGCACAAAACACAAAAGTTGTAGCCCTATGAGTCAAGCATCTACTGTAAAGATTTCAGCTTCTAACTCCTTACGGGTTGGTGTTCGAATTTTTGCAAATATCTTTAGTCGTGGTCAGCAACAGAACATCGATTAATTTTGTTATCTCGTAAAAATGTGTTTTGTATTACGTTTAAAAGCATAACTTATTTGTAAATAATTATTACGTTTTTATCTTTATGAAAATGCATTATCTTTTTGTTAACCATCTATTTCCCATTAATATGCATTATGTAAACTAGAAAAATGAAGTCAAAACACAATCTCAAACATCAAAGGTTCGCTTTCTAAATAACCGTCCCACAAAATACATCATCTATTATAAATAATCGTATGGATGTTTTCTGGAGATTACATTTTCCTATTTTATCTCCTTTGACTTGAAGTCTAATGTGGTGTATATATATTCTTTCCCTTTTCTGAATGATATACACAATTTCTTCCTCTCTGTATGTCTCTTGTGAAAATCCTTCCATTCACCAAGGGTCTTGTGTTTTAACCTTCCGAATGACATTTGTTTTCTTTTATTTTTCTGGTTAGGACATGAGTCTTTATGTAACCGGATTGGATCATGTTGGGTTATATAACAAATTATCTAATTAAATCACAAAGCACGCAGCGGAAGATTAAACTATGCAACTAATTAATTAACCAAGGAAGAAAACATGTACCTTATAAAGTAAGAAACTTTATAATAAGGTTTAAAATAAAACCTCTCTACGATCGCACACACGACACGTCAAACAATACCCGAAGATTGCTAGATCTTGAATCACCAAAAGCCAAAAGATCCAAGCTTGCTATTACTTTACTTTTGTCGGATACAAATAAGAAACAAGAATATGTTCTGATCGAACATATTAATCCCATAACCAATTCCCCATAATTAATGCAATGCTATGGTTATTAATATTTAATATATGTTCTACGAATGGAACATAGAATTGTTTGGGTTTTATTGTTTTCGAAGAGAACCGATCGAGAGGATTCGAATGGGTATGTTAAAAAAAATAGTTAGGGTTAATTATTAGGCTATATATAGGGTATAAATATATCCCTAATAACTTAACCTTCAAGTTAACCTCTTTTGACTTGGACAAGGTTTAATTAATAATTACATTAATTATTAATTAATATTTAATAATTAATAAATCATATTTATTAATTAATAATAATTCTAATTAACATATCTAGTTAATAATGTCCAATTACCATTTCTCTCAATTTGGTGATTATAAATATGTAGATACAATATATACATATTACCGGATATCTAAGTGCCAACGCGTGTGACCCCGTAGGCTTAAATACTTTCCGGACATACGTTCATTTTTACGTGATCATATACTAACAGCTCCCACTTGAGCTCGTAACAAATGAAGGTAACAACATTGGTTAGCGTCTAGCAACACGCTAATGCTCCCAGAAATATTCAAGTATAGTTTCTTAAAGTATATTTAAATGGTTGAGGCATTTATTATCCCTTTGTTCAGATACCGTGTTAAACATGAATATGGATCAAAGTCATTTCATGATTTAACGATTCTGTTTCTCATTCCATAACTAATTAATGATTACCAAATATAATCGAGAACCATCTGGATTTATTTGGGCACGGCCATGCAAACATCTTAATTAGTCCTAATGAGGGCGCCAATGGTATCATTCTGCAACTATTAGTTGGAGGAACAAATCCTGTATTGACTACACGTGTCAGTCATCATACTTCACTACACTTTCTGAAAATAGCCCTTTATTTACTCCCTTATTCAGGAGAGTTAGAACTATATCAAGTAAGTGCAATCCATACATGCTGACCTGCTTGTATCTCAAGTCAAAGGATCAATAAAGTAACCATTTACGAATTTTACTTAATGACGCCGATCCATAAAGTAATAATTCGTTTGTGGGGTAGTCCGATATGCATCAACTATGGATATCATGTGAGTTTGGTGGGACCATCCATTATATATTCCAAGAATATAACCAATCGCTCAGATTTGTCTTAGTTTAATTATATTCCCATATAATTAATCGACAATGGACAATTTAGAATATTTAATAAAATATTCAAGGATTAAACATGCAAATATAGGATACAATTAATATTAAATGAAATCAAACATATCAAGTACTTTATTTTATTATGAAAAATATAAATTGTTTAACATCCCTTATCCAAATATCGAAACAACATAATGTTACATATATATATATATATATATATATATATATATATATATATATATATATATATATATATATATATATATATATATATATATATATATATATATATATATATATATATATATATATATATATATATATATATATATATATATATATATATATATATATATATATATATATATATATATATATATATATATATATATATATATATATATATATATATATATATATATATATATATATATATATATATATATATATATATATATATATATATATATATATATATATATATATATATATATATATATATATATATATATATATATATATATATATATATATATATATATATATATATATATATATATATATATATATATATATATATATATATATATATATATATATATATATATATATATATATATATATATATATATATATATATATATATATATATATATATATATATATATATATATATATATATATATATATATATATATATATATATATATATATATATATATATATATATATATATATATATATATATATATATATATATATATATATATATATATATATATATATATATATATATATATATATATATATATATATATATATATATATATATATATATATATATATATATATATATATATATATATATATATATATATATATATATATATATATATATATATATATATATATATATATATATATATATATATATATATATATATATATATATATATATATATATATATATATATATATATATATATATATATATATATATATATATATATATATATATATATATATATATATATATATATATATATATATATATATATATATATATATATATATATATATATATATATATATATATATATATATATATATATATATATATATATATATATATATATATATATATATATATATATATATATATATATATATATATATATATATATATATATATATATATATATATATATATATATATATATATATATATAAATATAAAAATACACATATATATATATAATATTTTATATATATATATATATATATATATAGGAGATTTTGAGTGAGAAAATATAATGTGTATATATATATATTTATATACAACTAAGCAATGATAATTTTTGCTTGTTATTATCTTTGAAGATCAACTAAATTTTTGCTATGAAATTTGACTATTGTACACATCCTTGTCCTTGTATGTAATAAAGAAAAAAGAAACTGGTCTACTCCTTTATAAAAGGGGTCAAGCAAATTTTGGTCAAACAGTCAAATATTGAAATAACCACTGTGCAAAATCAGACAGACATATAGCTAACTGTTGGTGAACCAATGAAGCGTGAGTGTGTTGAGCGGAATGACCTCTCGTATGTATCAAAATCCGTATCTGTTGTTGTTCTAACTCTGCGGTAGTCGTCTAGGATATGAGTCAATGATTCCATGATTTCTGATATAGAAGGTCTGAATCCCTTCTCGGGCTGTACAGTTTCAATAAGTAACAAGATATCAGATTTTGGAAAGATATGTCAAACTACAAAACATATGTAATTTAATTATCAATCAGACGCTTAAGTGCAATATAGTGGTGATGCATACCTGAGTACAAAGGGAGACGAGATCAGCAAATCGTGAGAGAACCTTTGGGGGGATTGTTTTTCTGAGGGCTGGTTCAACCATCTCATCCAAGGACTCGTTGTCATGAAGCCGGGAAGATGCCCACTGCACCAGGGAATTCTCTTCTTTTGGTTCAAGTCTGTTAAAAAGTGCAAAAATTAACAAATTTTGAGCAAGCGGATATTGAAGATGATCACTTAATAAGACATAACTGCACAATACATAGAGGTAGAAATTTTGACCCATTTACTTAAGATATGGAACGAGCGTTATATCTCATTTACTTAAGATTGGAAGGATTGGTAGAGACAAACAGAAATTGTTTGCAGGTCGGTCAAACCCATTCTTTCCCACCAATTTAACACCTTTAATAATACATGTCAAAAGATCATGATGCATGATGTACCCATCGAAAGGCTTCTTCCCAGTTAAAAGCTCCAGCAGCAGCACTCCAAAGGCATAGATGTCATCCTTCTGGTTACCAAATACAGGTTGGATGCTTTCAGGAGCATTGTCGCCAGCATCCGTTTCAGAAGCCTATTTACATCATCATATAAAGGATTGATTAATAATGCTACTCGTATATGTTAGCGAACAAAATGAACCAAGTCTATTATTAGTGGAGGTGCCTGCACCTTGGTCAGCCTACTAAATATATTATCATTTTACATGTTATGTCAAAAGATTCATTGAGCATAACAAGATGTGGAAAATAGTCAAGTATCTAAATATGTAGTAGCAATAGATAGAGGATAAGTAAAGAAATCCAAAAATATTTAACTAAATATACATGTACCTCGGCCTTAGCGCTGTTCATTGTTAAGGGCTTTAAAACAGCTAGACCACAGTCACAGATGCGAGGAGTTAGATCTTCATCTAATAAAACATTGGCAGCCCTTAAATTCCTGTGAGCCAAAGGAGGCACGCATGTGAAGTGCAGGTATCTGAAAGAGATCATATTGGAACAATGACAATGTGATAAATGTAGTAGTTATTTTCTCTGATGCCATTCAAAATCAGTGCTTAGAAGCCAAAAATAAAATTTGGAGAATCCAAACACGATTTACTTACTTCAAAGCTCGTGCTATTCCAAGAGCAATTCTCAGACGAAGTCCCCAAGATAAAGGCATGTATGCTTCAGAATGCAAAGCATGATCAAGCGAGAGATTTCTTACAAATTCATACACAAGCATATACCGTCCCTGTTCAATGCAGTACCCATGAAGTGTTATGATATTAGGATGCCTTAAACGGGACGCATTCCAAATCACCTCCAGAAACTGCTGTTCTTCATGAAGAGAGAGTTCTATGGTGCTGATACACTTCACAGCGAAGACCTTGCAAAGAAAAATGACAAAAAGATTGTTAAAAGAACTCAGAATGAATGCAGGCACAATGCTTATGAATGGTTAGATTCAAGCTGCACTTTATTGCTCATGGTTCAAGCAGGTAAAAACTAAAAAAATTAGCTACAAAGGAAACAGGTGAAATGGGTCAAACATGTTGAAAGTAGCCCAAAGTGTAGTTTTAATCTATCAAACCTCCTATTTTATTTATAAAATCAGATTAGGAATGGACTAAAATGGTTTTTGTGATTATACCGGATACAATTTAGAAAGTTTGGACAAAACGTGTTTTATGTCAACTGAACACGAAACTTTCTGAATCATACCGAACACTCCTCCTAAAACAATTTGACCCAATTCATAATCACCCCCCTCCCTCCCTCATTTTTCCATCTCTCGATAAAACAGTGTCAGGGACGTACTTGTCCATCAGGGAAGTCTGCTCTGAACACAGACCCAAGAGATCCTTCTCCTAGAAAGTTGGTCCGGTTGAAGCTATTTGTGGCTGATTCCAGCTCAGCCACAGTGTATAATTTTGCACCTATCGGCATTCTGCTCTTCCTAGCAAAACTTCTTCTTCTATTCACTCTCAGAACTTTAGTACGTACTGGCGGTACATGCCTTGGACCAGTAGTAGGTGAACTGATAACTGAGGCTGCTAGGCTCTCGTCAGGGGCAGTAGATGAGCAATCTGCTATACAAAGCACATTGCAAAAAGTAAATATGACGATTAAAAACTCCAATACTCTAGATATACAAATATGATATCATTGGGCCTTTTTAAGCTTGCCTCTGGGAATACTGATTGGAAGAGAATGACGTGAACCTTCGCTGCTTTCCAGTCTTCTAAGTTTTCTACCACACTTGTAGAAGCGAACCATGAAGAATAGTACTAAGCATGCCACCACAAGAGTAGATGCACCAATCAATACCCCTATTTTGCCCATTTTTTTCTTCCCATGCTTGGCAGATCCGTGCAGAGGAAAACTTGTAACTGCACTTGACTCAGTAGATGGTGGAGATGTAATATTCTGCTGATCTGGCAGATTATCCAGAGGAAATTCCCAGGGTGGACTGTTCTTGTCAAACATATTGCCCCCAAACCTTTTGTAAAAGTACAATATATATGAGTCATCTACAATCAGAACCAAAAAAAAAAGATGAATGGGAAATATTTTACTGTGGTAGCTTACCATAGATTGTGTATGTTTTGGAATTGCTTTGGAATGATACCACTAAAATGGTTATCTTGTATGTTCCTGACATTGTACGGAATTGATATTGGCATCATCAAAACTAACAGAAACACCAGAATACAATACATAGAGGTGGCAAGATGGGTTGGTCAGGCGAGTGACGAGTTTGGGTTGTTACATGTCATTTTTTGGTAAAGTTGAAAGAAACTAGAAGATGTGGAATGACCAGCAAACACTTCTTTGTCCCTTCTCGAAACTTCTTATATATGATTATTGCATTTCTTATGATTGCGTGTGAACACAGTTTTTATATAACTATGTGAATGAAATTGATCGAGGGATTATATGCATTGAAAATAGACTTCCGGGACTTTCAACCAGTTGGAACTGATCGACTCATTTGACACTTTCCCTTTTATCTCAACTTTTGAATCGACCTATTTTAAACTAATTGGGTAGAAAGTTCCTCCATCAGAAATAACTTACAGATCTGTTAGTTGAAGGCCTGCTAGATAGATTACCGATCCTGTGAATTCATTATGCTGCAAGAACCTGCAGTAGATGCCAGCAGTACATAAAACTAACACCAATCCATACATGAAGAGACAGAGAGGTTGTGCAGATATCAAGGAACTGGAAGGAAAACTAACAGTCTTGACAAGCTTTTAAGTGTTCCAAATGAACTTGGTAGGTCTCCAATAAATTCGTTGTATGATAGGTCCCTGTGAGATGATATCAAATAGAAGGGGTCATAGGCTGTACAAGTCAAGCATATATACTAGTACTTTGATTCATGAAGAAGTTCAAATCATACATTTCTTTGAGATATGATAGGCCTGTAAAAACATTCCCAACAGGTCCTGACAAAAAGTTGTGGCTAAAATTCCTGCAAAGAGAAAGTTCATGACTGTTTGATCGTAGGTGAGGGAAAGTTAACAGGAGGGGCAACTTACATATGTCGAAGATATTTCAATGAAGATAATGAGTAAGGTATGTATTGGCTTAAATTGTTGGCTGCCAAATTTCTGCATTCACCGGGAGCTTTGGGTTAGTGGAAAGAGTACCTCTAACAGCATAAATACTGGTAAAAGAGGTCCATTTGTATTCTACGAGGCAACAAGGATAGTAAATCTTACAAGTATGTCAGATTCGAAGGCAGACTGTATGGAATCTCACCATAAATGTTGTTGTTGCTAACATCCCTGGTATCAAAAGCACCACATTTCAGAAAGTAAGATATAGCTATTTAATTAAAAACCATTTGAAATTGAATAATCAAAAGAACTTACAGCTGCCTTAAGTGACGGAGATTATCAAGCTGGTAGCCAAGGTTTCCAGTGATGTTTAGATTGTCAAGTTTACTGCAAGTTAAATAAAGCCAGTTAACTTCATGCTAAGGAATATACTCACATGTATTCCGAACAAAGAGTCACATTTCCAAAATTACAAGTTTTATAACCATTGATATGAATGTAATTGGCATCATTTGAAAGAGTCACTTAATTAGTTTATTCTGATATGCAGATAAGAATACTTCACTCTTCTGAATGGCTGAATAAAACTGAAAAGAGCAAGTAGCTAACAATTACATTTGGATAACTGAAGTGCCAGAACACGAAACTCCGGTCCATGATTCTTGACATGGATCACCACCACCACTTAATTTCCATCCGGTGAGCTGTGGTGGAGAATTAAAAGACCGATATAGATCTTGAAGACCTTTAACTGCCCAAATTATAAACAAAAAAAACCCATCACATTCGGTTCAAATTAACATGATATTGGTGGTGATTAATATGCATTACATAAATGGTAGATCCACCAAAATCATTCAAATAGCAGAAACTGTAGCACAGAACCAAATGAACTACTAATTTCATAACAAATAATATCATCGTCTATATTGCAAACGTCAATAATGACAATTAAATCGAAAGAAGAGCAAAGGTTTAACCTAAACCCGATTATCACGAAAGGTGCATTAATTCATTTCAAGAATCCAAACCTCTGGTAATTTATCTTCATCATATAGTAAATAACATCAGTAAGACACGGCTGAAGTTCATATACATATATCTATCTATACTTATTGAAGGCAAACCGCCCACCCAAACACCAACAAGAAAGCAACAATCACCCATTTTCTGGCCCAAATTAAAAGTGACACAGAACAAAATCATATGAAATACCATAACGAATATAAAACAGAATAAAATCATTGGTGTAAGCATATGTGTGTGTATATAAAACATGATAAAATTCATAATGTATGAGTATCGTAATGAAATACCATCGGAATTATCAGTATGCGCAGAACTTTGTGGAACCAACAACACTAGTATCGCAAATACACTCAAGAACAAGCATCTACAGCAACACGTCCTCATCGAAATTTATCTCCAGAGAATAACTTCCTTGTAAATATCGCCTGAAATCACAGTAATCAACATGATTATATTTTATATATATATTATATATATATATATACATACACACACACACACACCGAATTTCAGTTATATGATACAGAATCCAGTTCTTAATTGCACAACAATTAATATCAAGAACAAGAATTAATTCAAAGAATAATCACTTCGCAATCGATCAAATCTTCTCACAGAAATCCAAATTTCGGACAAAACCGAGATCAATTAGTACAATATATTCACTGTTTGATGAGATGTATATAGATATATATATATATATACGTACAGACACTATATATATATATATATATGAATCAAAAAGCAGTATCAAAAAATTGATAGAAATATGGAAAATGGATATACCTTTAATCGAAGAAGCTTTTGCTCTGTGTGAAATTATTGTGTGATTTGGTGAGACGAAAAGTGTGAAGAAGAGATTAGAAAGTGAGGCAACTTAGAGACTGTTATAACGAATAGGAGATTGCCACGTCAGCAAACGAAACCGTCAGTTTGTTATATTCGCGCGCCCTTTTTGTGAATGTTTATGAGAGTTTGTAATATGTGCTCTAGAAGTTGTATGCACATTTTCCCGGTGTGATTTTTCTTATTTATTTTGTTACGATATTCTTTTTTACGATATTCTTTTTTACAAGTGTTATAAAATTTACTCCGATTTTATTAAGCGAAACTGCGAAAGTAGATGGAATAGGAAGTAGTAATTTTTAATGAGTTTTCGGACGTTGTTTATTTGGTACGCCCTTTTTGTATTTTATTTCGTAAATCACGTATTATATGTTTTGTATAATACTGGTGATCTTGTGAAATGCAAAGTCATGTGTATTGTATGCTTGAAAAACATATAATAGCAATGCTAGAGTGACAAACAAACTTCTACTAACAAGGTTTACAAATATGTGGCATCCATAACCACCAATGGAATTATTTTTCTTTTCTCTTTATTCACCCTCTCTCCTTATTTCATTGGTCCACATGTGTTTGTAAACCTTGTTAGTAAAGATTTGTTTGTCATTCAAGCATTTCTCATAAAGTATTGGTGTCGTTCATCTCTAACACGTCGACGCCTATACATGTTATCTTCATTGTTTCAACTTAGTGGCAACTTAGTGGCAACCGCGGTGGCGAATAGACATTTTGTTATATTAGTGGCAACTTAGTGGCAACTTAGTGGCAACTTAGTGGCAACTTAGTGGCAACTTAGTGGCAACTTAGTGGCAACTTAGTGGCAACTTAGTGGCAACTTAGTGGCAACTTAGTGGCAACTTAGTGGCAACTTAGTGGCAACTTAGTGGCAACTTAGTGGCAACTTAGTGGCAACTTAGTGGCAACTTAGTGGCAACTTAGTGGCAACTTAGTGGCAACTTAGTGGCAACTTAGTGGCAACTTAGTGGCAACTTAGTGGCAACTTAGTGGCAACTTAGTGGCAACTTAGTGGCAACTTAGTGGCAACTTAGTGGCAACTTAGTGGCAACTTAGTGGCAACTTAGTGGCAACTTAGTGGCAACTTAGTGGCAACTTAGTGGCAACTTAGTGGCAACTTAGTGGCAACTTAGTGGCAACTTAGTGGCAACTTAGTGGCAACTTAGTGGCAACTTAGTGGCAACTTAGTGGCAACTTAGTGGCAACTTAGTGGCAACTTAGTGGCAACTTAGTGGCAACTTAGTGGCAACTTAGTGGCAACTTAGTGGCAACTTAGTGGCAACTTAGTGGCAACTTAGTGGCAACTTAGTGGCAACTTAGTGGCAACTTAGTGGCAACTTAGTGGCAACTTAGTGGCAACTTAGTGGCAACTTAGTGGCAACTTAGTGGCAACTTAGTGGCAACTTAGTGGCAACTTAGTGGCAACTTAGTGGCAACTTAGTGGCAACTTAGTGGCAACTTAGTGGCAACAGTCGACGCCTATACATGTTATCTTCATTGTTTCAACTTAGTGGCAACTTAGTGGCAACCGCGGTGGCGAATAGACATTTTGTTATATCTTATGTCAAGTTAGTAACCGATTTTAGTTAGATTATATATGAGAAGTCGGAATAAAACTTGTGTTTTTTTATTTAATATATTCAAGCAATTTATAATGTCAATTTTTTTATTATTTTAATTATTTTTAAATGTTAATTTGCTGAAAAGGTTAAACTTTTTACTATCGTTTTTAATAAAGTCAAAAGACATTACCTAAAATAACAACGCAGATGAAAAGTGATACTTCAACCAATGCAAGAGGCTCAAATCAAAAGCAGAAACATTATGTAAATTTTGAGTAGAGAGAGACACTAAGATAAAAGATACAAATAAAAGTAAATTATTTTAAAAAGAATTTAGCCAGATGTCCTGATGTCAACTCCTCTAATTAAACCCTACAACAGTACATGGCATAATGATATAACAGCTGTCAAGAAAGAAAAAAAAAACCCTTGTAAAAAGAAGCGATCCCATGACCTTGCGGTAATATCGAAACGGCTAAACTAATCCAACCTAAAAAGTATTGTTTATAAGTTACAAAACAATACCATTAATAATCATGGTTAGTGATTAGTGAACAGTGTTCACTAACCATGATTATTAATGTAAAGGTAATTGATGTAAAATGAGTTAGTGTAGTTATTTTAAGGGTTAAATGATGTATGTTGTAAATAAATTTCATTAAGAGTATTATAGGTAATATTTAAATTAGTGAAAAAGGGAGAGAAAATAGTTTGGATAGATAGGGTTGGAAAATATTTTAGTGATACTTTGGGTAGATGTAGTATGTGAGTTGAGAATGTGTTGAAAATTAAGGATAATTTAAGTATTTTAAAAGGTGGAAAGTTAAAAATGGGGGAGGCGTAGTTTGTTTTATAAAGAAGTATAGATTTTATTTTACTTTTAGTTAAAACTAGTGGGTTGGGGCCCGCACTGCGAGGCTTCAATTGTCGTGTTGATACGGTTTTGTTATGTTAGCATAGTTGCGTTAAACCTATAACAGTCTAATTAAAAACTATTCTGCAATGTATATATAAATTATATAAAAATTAGATAATTACTTAAGAGCAATAACACAAGAGCGTTAAAAAGTTTACTGCATCGAATACATAAATACAAGAAAAAACAAAAAGGAAAAAGGAAAAAAATATTTGAATGAAAACCGCATATGCTTATGCAATATCGAACACATACGTTTAGTTTTTGGGCAAGAAAACCAAAAGTTAAAAAAGATTGAAAAACAAAATGTTGAATAAAAGTTTCCAATATATTAGTTGAGAACAAAAAAACAAAAAAAATATTGTGAAAAAAACCGAAAGAAAAAAAAGCTTAAATGGCGTCCGGTATGTCAAAATCCAAATAGTGATGCGAGGGTGAGATAGACCAATATAATCGTGCCACGACGGCGGTGGCAATGTTAATAAGCATCGTGAACACAAAAGCAAAAAAAACTTTGCAAAAATCCAAGAAAAATCAAACGAGAAAAATTTAAACGGGATCCGATATGACAAAATTCTTTTGTAGAAGAAAATCAAAAATCAAAAAAGAAAGAGGAAAAACAAAATGTTGAATAAAAGTTTTCAATATATTAGTTGAGAACATAAAAGCAAAAAAAAATGTGAAAAAACCCAAAGAAAACCGAAAGAAAAAAACTCAAACATGATCCGGTATGTCAAAATCCAAATAGTGATGCGAGGGTGAGATAGACCAATATAATCGTGCCACGACGGCGGTGGCAATGTTAATAAGCATCGTGAACACAAAAGCAAAAAAAACTTTGCAAAAATCCAAGAAAAATCAAACGAGAAAAATTTAAACGGGATCCGATATGACAAAATTCTTTTGTAGAAGAAAATCAAAAATCAAAAAAGAAAGAGGAAAAACAAAATGTTGAATAAAAGTTTTCAATATATTAGTTGAGAACATAAAAGCAAAAAAAAATGTGAAAAAACCCAAAGAAAACCGAAAGAAAAAAACTCAAACATGATCCGGTATGTCAAAATCCAAATAGTGATGTGAGGTGTAGGTTAGACCAATACAACCGTGTCACGTGGGCGGTGACACTATTCATTAGCATCGTGAACACAAATGCCAAAAACTGTGCAAAAAAACAAAGAAAACCGAACGAAAAAAAACCCCAAATGGAATCCGACATGGCAAAATCCGAATAGTGTTGCGGGGTATAAGATGTGCTAATAGAACAGTGCCACGTGGTCATTAGCACCATGCTTAATGATAGGAGTATTATACAATTTATTGTTTGCATTGTTTTAATCATGTCAAAATAACTTTTAAATTTTATCTAAGTTTTCTTCTTTATTTATAGGGTAAATTATATTTTTGGTCCCTGAACTTGGCACGTTTTTCACTTTTAGTCACTAAACTTTAAAAATTGCAAATTATACACTAAACTTGTCACTTTTTTTCACTTTTGGTCACCGCGTCAACTTTGTTACCTTTCCTCCGTTAACTTACCCAGATTCGTTAGTTTTTTTTCCACTTTTCGTCCTTTCCATTTATTCCATTATTAAAAGTGATAATCGGCCTAACTTCAGGTCTTAGATATTGTTTTGTTCGATTAGTGAAAATACATATTCATTTGTGAGGGGTTTTGAAACAGTTTTTTTTATGTTTACAGTTTACTACTTCATTGATTAGATGAAATAATTGATTTTCTTTTTGAACGACGATGAAATAATTGTTAACTGAAATTTTTATTTATAAAGTTAGATTTTTTTTAGTGCCTCTATTTGAATTTTTTAGTCTTCTTATTTCTACTTTAACCGTAAATATTTTTGTTTGTGTTATATAAATTTATATAGTTTTCCTTAATTCATTTTATTAACTATTGCTAAACTATAATAAAAATAAGATATTGTAACGGTTATCCGGAATAACGTGTTCTAGATTTTTTTTTCTCTGAATAATCGATAACGCCTTATGATTTAACCGTAAATATTTTTGTTTGTATTATATAAATTTGTAATAAATCATATAAATGGATTGAGTTTTGAATGTACTTTTATCGATTATCACTTTTAATAATGGAATAAATGAAAAGGACGAAAACTGGAAAAAAAAAAACTAACGAATCTGGGCAAGTTAACGGAGGAAAGGTAACAAAGTTGACGCGGTGACCAAAAGTGAAAAAAAGTGGCAAGTTTAGTGTATAATTTGCAATTTTTAAAGTTTAGTGACTAAAAGTGAAAAACGTGCTAAGTTCAGGGACCAAAAGTGTAATTTTCCCTTATCTATACTACTATATAAAAATTATACCCCTATGTTGAAAGTTTACAAAAATGGGACATGCAAAATGACCAAATTATCCTTTAGTGAATTAAATCAACACCACCCTTAATTTTAAATTACAACATTAGTCCTTTATATTATAAAGTATCTCTACTATTCCCTTTAAATCAAACACCTTTATATCAATTACCTACACCATTTGACGCCGCCACCACCATCATCATCCGTCGCCGCCATCATCGCCGCCGCATTGCACGGGTACCATGCTCGTTTATACGAAGTTAAAGCAGGTAATCATTCCATACCGTATAAAACGATGTAAAAAATATTTTATCTTCACAGTAAAACTGTAACTTTTTCGAAAAAGCTAATTTAGCTGGTTTTTTACCAACAAAAAGGCAAAAACGGATTGAAAAGAATACTCTTTGTTGACGGATCCGAATAGGGACCCAATTTCATTCCGGTTTTAACTGATGGCTGTACTCAGTTGAATTTCAATCAAATTTACATTTATATATGCTTAATAATTATCAACAATAATCATAATACTAATGGCGAACGAAGAAGAAGATGATTACATGGGCGACCTTTCTCAGTTCCTACCTTCCCAATTCCCTTCTTCCCCAAAAAAGGTTCTTTCAAAACCCTTAATATTTGTTTATTTAGTACTCCATAATATTATTATTTTTATAATTATTATAAGGATATTACTAAGATGCGAAAAATAATTTAGGACACTTTTTACATAGCCTTTAAAAAAAAGCTAAAACTTAAGTTTAGCAAAATCCTTATTGTTATTATTATCACTATTATAAGAGAGAGCTTGATTTAAACAAAAAAATGCTGCATTGTATCAGGTTCCAAGCACTAGTAGTAGTAGTAGCAAAACCACTAAGTTACAATCTTCAAAAAAGAGACCGAGAAACCGAAACTGGCAAGAACAAAGAAAAAAGAAGCAACAAATGGAACAAGTTAAAGAAGACGAAAGAACTTTAGCTAGTTTAGAATCAGCAATCCCACAATCCAACATCGGGTTTAAAATGTTGAAGCAAATGGGTTATACTCCTGGTTCTGGTTTAGGTGATGGCGGGTCCGGTCGGGTTGATCCTGTTGGGTTGGAGATTCGGAGGTCGAGAGCTGGGATTGGGCGGGAAGATCCCGTGAAGGAGAAGTTGAGGAAAGAGGAGGAGTTGAGTTGGGAGAATAGGAGGAGAGAGGAGGAGTTGATGTTGGAGTTTGGAAGTCGGGTTAAGGAACGGTGGAAGAATAAGAGAGTGGTTGTTAATTTTTATAAAGCGAAAGGGGTGTTGGATCAGTTGGAGAATAAAGAGGTTGTGGAAGTGGAAAAGAATGATGATGACGATGGCGAAAAAGAGGATGAAGAAGAAGAAGAGGAAGTGATTACCGAAGAGGTATATAGCGTTCACTTAGATTAACAGTAGACTTTGTTTTTTGTTATCAAAATGGATTATACTTATAACCTATTGCATTTGTGATGTTGGTTCTTGAAAAGTTGACTACGGCTTTGTAATGCAGGATTTGCTAGAAATATTGATGAAGCTGAGGGATGACTTCCGTTATTGTCTCTTTTGTGGGTGTCAGGTGTGTCACCGTTTCTGTGCTTTCAAGTTCAATCATTTTCAACTACTCTGTATCAGTATATTCATTGACCTCTTTAACTGTTTTTCAGTATGAATCAGTGGAGGCACTGTCGGCTAATTGTCCTGGTATATATGAAGATGATCACTAGAAGTTAAAACACCCTGTCTTATTCATCGTACCAGGAAGGACTAACACTTATAGCGATGTTGAAAGATTTTTGCATTTGGGTATAATGTACAATTGTTGAATGCAAGCAAGAAATATACTAGTTTCATAGATCTTACAAGTGTTCTCATTCATGTGACTACTACCTCCATAAATTTTGTGCAGAGCTCCCCGATATGTTAAAACACTCTTCATACCTGCTCATACTATTAATCTGACATTTCTTCGGTCCGGTCACCTCCTTGTGATCTATGTGGAGGTGTTATAAAAGGATTCTCTTATAGTTGCGATCTTTTTTTATATAGAATTCAGGTGTATTGTCATATGGATTTGGGTCTGGTTGTGATCCTTTGTCAATCATCACCCTATCCACCGACACCCATTATTGCCCCCAATTCATTTTTGTGCCAGTGTAATGCTTGTGCAAAGAAATATGATGGGGTCTTCTAACTTTGTACCAGTTGTGTTGGTTTTCTCATTCATAGTGATTGTGTTTTCCTGTCAAAAGACATTGTTATAAAGGGTTGCAATAAAAGGTTTTAGAATAGCAGCCTTGGGATATATAGATGAGAGAAATGTTGGTAGCATGCTCATATGGATTGTGCAACATCAAGAAAAGAACCATTTATGTTGATCTAATCATCACATGGTAAACTATCTTTATGTGTTATGATAATCTTTTTTCTTCTCTTTTGTTTATGGTTACTAGTGAGTTTTAGATATTGCATAACTATGTTGAGCTTCAGTGCTTAACCATCTGGGTCACCCAGAGTCCCAGAACATGTGCTCACTCTCCAAACAAACATCCTTGATGGACGTTTCTTTGCTTTCAGCTGTGCTGAATGTAAGTGACCCTGCACTGGATTTTTTATATGGTTGTGTAAAATGTTATTAGTGCATTGAAGTTATTTGCAACTTCATACCCGAAAAAGTCACACATGAAGTTATTATAGGTCACCTCCTTTCGCTGGTTGGGAGAAGATGGTGGTTCGATACCAACCAGAAAGTTAGGGGCTTAAGTATCGCTTTTATTAATTAATTTATTTTAGTTTATTATTGATTAATACATATTATTTATTGGGTAAGCTAGGTTTCCAGAAAGTATTATTATTTTGGATAAATTTATTATTATAAATAGGGTATTACTGTCATAGTTCTTATGGGGCTGAATATTATTGTAGATTTAGTTATCAATTAGTAGAGTTGGTGTACCTCTCAAAAGTAGATTGTTGGAGAGTTAATCGATCTCTTGAATATTGATTATCTATCTTATTTATAGTTCTATACTTCTATTAGTTTTATCCAGATACGAGGATTCGGTTGGTACTTGAGTAGTTTATATACTCTCTATGTGTCTGCAATGCAAGTTTGCAACTTGTCGGAACTGTTGTTATCCTTTCTTTGAGTTATGAAGTTGTTGAATTTTCTTTTATCCATTGGACCTGGATATGATAATGCTATCTACTTCATGTTTGGATTAGTTTTCTTTCCTACTTATAAATATTGTAAATAACTAAATAATACTAATCCGGGATCAAAGTATAAGAGTGCTATGTGGTAATACATTTGTGGTTTGATTTAGCTTTTCCATGCTTATTTCCTTTATTGCCAACTATCTTAAATATTCTGGGTTTAGTATAAACAGGGAAAGGATTAACTCACTTTTGAGTTGTCATGAGGGGGACCGAGTATTATTGTTGTATGCAACAATCATGTACAATATGCTTCTTTGAATTGAAATTAAGCTACTTGCTCTGTTCTTTGTCTAATTTACCAAAAAACCCACCAGGATCATGACAAAACTGAATGTCGCATACAAATGTGGGACCTGTGTTATGGCGGGATTACATCTGGGTAATCTGTATGTTACTCACTTACTCCCACTGTGTGTGGCACCCGATCAAGAGATATAAGCAATAAGTTTATAATGCATCTTTACTTTTTCGATCTGCCCTTGTAAGACGGATCATGAGTTGGGCAATTGATGACGAATATTTTCAGAATAGATGCAAAGGTACTCAACTTCTGAACCAGGGTATACTTGCAGTCAGGTATGATTTTCTTATACGTGTTCATGTTTTTAAGTTTTTTAGAATATGATTGATTTCATGACTTAGGTTCCTATCTATCCATGGGCCTGTGGCTATTCTGGTCATGTGTGACGTGCTGAACATATTCCATTCGTGTTGGGATGGTCTAAGGAACACTGGTATGGTGTAGCTTCTTACAATGTTATATCCTTTTTAATCTAAAAGTGTCACAACAGGCGGGGTGAGGAGGGCTGTTGATGATGAGTTTGAGTCAAGTCTATCAACTGAAATGGGTTGGTTTGAGTGGACAGGTCACATGTTTCTAATGAATAAGTACACTACTGACTACTCTAACATTTTTGGGTAAGTTATATACGTAAATCATTTTGATAAGTAGATAATCAAAGCAGGGGATAAGTAGACTCAAATATGGATGAGAAAACGTAATTATCTGTATACATAAACTTCCATGTTCATATGCGCAATGTCAAAGCCGGGTAAGAAGAATGTCTGTCCGTGCATTGTAATTGAGCCGGTCAAGATGTAGTTGAAGTGGAATGTGAGACTTGATATTTGTGATGTGATCTTATAGGGTTTGTCCAATATGAGGAGTGGACAGAGAGCCACCTGTCATGATTTGTTTGAGAGGGCAGTGACAATGGGGCTTTGCGGTGAATGTCAGATGAGATGGAAGGGGAGGGCAGGTGAACAGAGAGGAGAGTGGTGGAAGCCGTATGATGGCTGGAGGGAATATTGGTCAAAAGGATTAACACTCTGATATAGTTTGATACCATGTAAGTCTGATATTTTTCCCATGAAATGTTTATTGTATTTCATAGATATATTAAATACAAATGCGAGTACAAGGATGACCTGGCCGCGCCTATACGACCAATACTATATACATTTAGTGTATAGTTGTTGGTACGTAGGGTAGCCCGTATTTAAGCCCAACACTGAACATACTAACAACTATACTTTGATATACATTACAGATACTTAACTTAATATTTTCCTAAAATTAATGTATGCTTTCGTGGGGCTAAATTTGCACACTTCTACAACTTTACGATATTTGGTGTAATTAATTTGGGTTAAATAAGCTTTGTTTTGTATCTAAGAAAAGAAAAGTTGGTTTGTTTATCAGAACAAATGATTTGTGGCAATCTTTATTTATTAGGCAGCATCACTTGTCATGTACTTGATCCCTTTATTTTGGAAGGGGGAAGAGCTCAAAACAAAAAGCAAAAGATACTAAGCTTCCAAGTGCACAAAAGAATATAGCTACTCTTGATCTCATTACTTTATCATATCATTTCGTTGTTACTTGTCTATAAGTAGCACAATTAGTCATCTAACATTAAATCAACACGAGACACCCACTAAATCCACAATTACAATGTTGGTATAAGGACTGTATAAAATTCACCAAGAAACATTGTATATTCAACATACTACAAAAGATGCTTTCTCTCTATGCTCATCTAGATTGTGCAACATCCAGAAAAGAGACATTCATGACCATCTTATCATCTGCCGGTAAATCAATATGTACTTGTGCTTTTACTTAGCTCATATGTTTCTTGTTCATAACTATGTCATTATTTGTTGCATGATTGTGTTAAGCTTGATCATATAGTACTTATCTTGCGATCGACTCTATCTATTGTTTAATGTAACAGGCAATGGAAAACTCATTAAAAATCATGTTTCTGATTTTCCAGATATCCTCCATTTCCCATTCCCTGATGAAAGGTATAGCATGCCAAAACATTTGTTTCCCAAAGAAATTACATTAAGGAATTTTGAAAACGGACAAGGGGAGCGTAATACACGACTGGTTGACTGCCATTGACACCCTCTTATTCTTGTAGGTGAAAAATACAACAATATGAACATGTCAACCACCTCACTAGTCAATCTGTTATCTTTACATAATCCAATGAAAAGAATTGAACTTCTATGGAATGGATGTTTGAGACCAATCACATAAGCTGCCATTTTACAAGTGTGTGAATGATGATCAACAATGCATCTTTGTCATCTATGAGTCGTGCGCCAGACTGGCAGCTGAAGAGCAAAACCATCCAGATCACCCAGAACACACACTCGCTCTCTATACAAATATCAATGGTCAACATATTATTGCGTTTGAATGTGTTGTTTGCATGTTACCTTGCAATGGATTTGTCTATTGTTGTGTCCAATGTCATTACCATGTTTTCATACATGAAAACCGTATACACGAAGTCCGTATTCATTGGAAGGTAACTTGCAAACAACACATTCAAAATGCAAAAATATGTTTTGCATTTCAACTGGCAGTCTGGCGCACCACTTATGGAGAACAAAGTTGCAGTGTACATGTTGATCATCATTGACACATTTGTTAAACGACATTTCTGTGATTGGTCTCAAACATCCATTGCATACATATATAGAAGTTCAATCCTTTTCATTGAATTATGTAATAGTAATACAAAGAAATTACATTAAGGAATTTTGAAAACGGACAAGGGGAGCGTAATACACGACTGGTTGACTGCCATTGACACCCTCTTATTCTTGTAGGTGAAAAATACAACAATATGAACATGTCAACCACCTCACTAGTCAATCTGTTATCTTTACATAATCCAATGAAAAGAATTGAACTTCTATGGAATGGATGTTTGAGACCAATCACATAAGCTGCCATTTTACAAGTGTGTGAATGATGATCAACAATGCATCTTTGTCATCTATGAGTCGTGCGCCAGACTGGCAGCTGAAGAGCAAAACCATCCAGATCACCCAGAACACACACTCGCTCTCTATACAAATATCAATGGTCAACATATTATTGCGTTTGAATGTGTTGTTTGCATGTTACCTTGCAATGGATTTGTCTATTGTTGTGTCCAATGTCATTACCATGTTTTCATACATGAAAACCGTATACACGAAGTCCGTATTCATTGGAAGGTAACTTGCAAACAACACATTCAAAATGCAAAAATATGTTTTGCATTTCAACTGGCAGTCTGGCGCACCACTTATGGAGAACAAAGTTGCAGTGTACATGTTGATCATCATTGACACATTTGTTAAACGACATTTCTGTGATTGGTCTCAAACATCCATTGCATACATATATAGAAGTTCAATCCTTTTCATTGAATTATGTAATAGTAATACAAATTAAATAGTGAGGTGTGGTTTCATATCAAGAGATTAAGGGTGATGGTAGATGCAGCAAGTGTTTAGAGTGCTAGTTTGGAATCCATTATGACTCTGTCGATTTGAGCAAATGGTGAAAAATGTGAACTTCATTTTTCTGTCCATTGGAATCGAATTAAGAGGATGTGATGTTCGTACTTATAATTTATGCATTAATTTGTAACTAACAAACATTTCATCATGCATCTCTTTAATATATTATCTTTCTTATATTGTATGGTACATAGAGTATGTGCTACAGAAATAAGTTCAACGCATATTAATTAGTGCTCTATGTTAGGTGTTAACTAATAACCAACGAGGGTACAAAATTCGGTGGATTTTAATTTATATTTCGCTCAGTTATTCTAAGTGTTAAAAAAATGGTTATAAATATCAAACATAAGAACAGATTCATGGAAATATAATAATTTCAATGTTAATTTTATCTATATATTTGTAAAAGAAAATAAAAGGTTGTTCTAGCAACTTTTTAATTAGTGATGAACTTTAAGTTCATCAATTAATATAATTTGTTTATATTTAATAAATTAAAACTTCATTATATTTTTTAAAAGCTAACAAATAATATTTTATTAATAAATCTAGCGGAAAACTAGGACCGTTAGACTACAATTACAATTAACATTCAATCTTAGAAGAGAAACTCCAATGAAATTTAAATATCAAACATAAGAACAGATTCATGGAAATATAATAATTTCAATGTTAATTTTATCTATATATTTGTAAAAGAAAATAAAAGGTTGTTCTAGCAACTTTTTAATTAGTGATGAACTTTAAGTTCATCAATTAATATAATTTGTTTATATTTAATAAATTAAAACTTCATTATATTTTTTAAAAGCTAACAAATAATATTTTATTAATAAATCTAGCGGAAAACTAGGACCGTTAGACTACAATTACAATTAACATTCAATCTTAGAAGAGAAACTCCAATGAAATTTAAATATCAAACATAAGAACAGATTCATGGAAATATAATAATTTCAATGTTAATTTTATCTATATATTTGTAAAAGAAAATAAAAGGTTGTTCTAGCAACTTTTTAATTAGTGATGAACTTTAAGTTCATCAATTAATATAATTTGTTTATATTTAATAAATTAAAACTTCATTATATTTTTTAAAAGCTAACAAATAATATTTTATTAATAAATCTAGCGGAAAACTAGGACCGTTAGACTACAATTACAATTAACATTCAATCTTAGAAGAGAAACTCCAATGAAATTTAAATATCAAACATAAGAACAGATTCATGGAAATATAATAATTTCAATGTTAATTTTATCTATATATTTGTAAAAGAAAATAAAAGGTTGTTCTAGCAACTTTTTAATTAGTGATGAACTTTAAGTTCATCAATTAATATAATTTGTTTATATTTAATAAATTAAAACTTCATTATATTTTTTAAAAGCTAACAAATAATATTTTATTAATAAATCTAGCGGAAAACTAGGACCGTTAGACTACAATTACAATTAACATTCAATCTTAGAAGAGAAACTCCAATGAAATTTAAATATCAAACATAAGAACAGATTCATGGAAATATAATAATTTCAATGTTAATTTTATCTATATATTTGTAAAAGAAAATAAAAGGTTGTTCTAGCAACTTTTTAATTAGTGATGAACTTTAAGTTCATCAATTAATATAATTTGTTTATATTTAATAAATTAAAACTTCATTATATTTTTTAAAAGCTAACAAATAATATTTTATTAATAAATCTAGCGGAAAACTAGGACCGTTAGACTACAATTACAATTAACATTCAATCTTAGAAGAGAAACTCCAATGAAATTTAAATATCAAACATAAGAACAGATTCATGGAAATATAATAATTTCAATGTTAATTTTATCTATATATTTGTAAAAGAAAATAAAAGGTTGTTCTAGCAACTTTTTAATTAGTGATGAACTTTAAGTTCATCAATTAATGATAATTTTTGTTTATTAAGTCAAAAAAAGAAACATAAATTTTGAGTGAATTATTAATTATTAAATCTATTAAATAAAATAAAAATTGGTGGTGATTAATATGCATTACATAAATGGTAGATCCACCAAAATCATTCAAATAGCAGAAACTGTAGCACAGAACCAAATGAACTACTAATTTCATAACAAATAATATCATCGTCTATATTGCAAACGTCAATAATGACAATTAAATCGAAAGAAGAGCAAAGGTTTAACCTAAACCCGATTATCACGAAAGGTGCATTAATTCATTTCAAGAATCCAAACCTCTGGTAATTTATCTTCATCATATAGTAAATAACATCAGTAAGACACGGCTGAAGTTCATATACATATATCTATCTATACTTATATATATATATATATATATATATATATATATATATATATATATATATATATATATATATATATATATATATATATATATATATATATATATATATATATATATATATATATATATATATATATATATATATATATATATATATATATATATATATATATATATATATATATATATATATATATATATATATATATATATATATATATATATATATATATATATATATATATATATATATATATATATATATATATATATATATATATATATATATATATATATATATATATATATATATATATATATATATATATATATATATATATATATATATATATATATATATATATATATATATATATATATATATATATATATATATATATATATATATATATATATATATATATATATATATATATATATATATATATATATATATATATATATATATATATATATATATATATATATATATATATATATATATATATATATATATATATATATATATATATATATATATATATATATATATATATATATATATATATATATATATATATATATATATATATATATATATATATATATATATATATATATATATATATATATATATATATATATATATATATATATATATATATATATATATATATATATATATATATATATATATATATATATATATATATATATATATATATATATATATATATATATATATATATATATATATATATATATATATATATATATATATATATATATATATATATATATATATATATATATATATATATATATATATATATATATATATATATATATATATATATATATATATATATATATATATATATATATATATATATATATATATATATATATATATATATATATATATATATATATATATATATATATATATATATATATATATATATATATATATATATATATATATATATATATATATATATATATATATATATATATATATATATATATATATATATATATATATATATATATATATATATATATATATATATATATATATATATATATATATATATATATATATATATATATATATATATATATATATATATATATATATATATATATATATATATATATATATATATATATATATATATATATATATATATATATATATATATATATATATATATATATATATATATATATATATATATATATATATATATATATATATATATATATATATATATATATATATATATATATATATATATATATATATATATATATATATATATATATATATATATATATATATATATATATATATATATATATATATATATATATATATATATATATATATATATATATATATATATATATATATATATATATATATATATATATATATATATATATATATATATATATATATATATATATATATATATATATATATATATATATATATATATATATATATATATATATATATATATATATATATATATATATATATATATATATATATATATATATATATATATATATATATATATATATATATATATGTTGTTTTATGTTTATATATATATATATATATATATATATATATATATATATATAGACATACACTATATATATATATATATGAATCAAAAAGCAGTATCAAAAAATTGATAGAAATATGGAAAATGGATATACCTTTAATCGAAGAAGCTTTTGCTCTGTGTGAAATTATTGTGTGATTTGGTGAGACGAAAAGTGTGAAGAAGAGATTAGAAAGTGAGGCAACTTAGAGACTGTTATAACGAATAGGAGATTGCCACGTCAGCAAACGAAACCGTCAGTTTGTTATATTCGCGCGCCCTTTTTGTGAATGTTTATGAGAGTTTGTAATATGTGCTCTAGAAGTTGTATGCACATTTTCCCGGTGTGATTTTTCTTATTTATTTTGTTACGATATTCTTTTTTACGATATTCTTTTTTACAAGTGTTATAAAATTTACTCCGATTTTATTAAGCGAAACTGCGAAAGTAGATGGAATAGGAAGTAGTAATTTTTAATGAGTTTTCGGACGTTGTTTATTTGGTACGCCCTTTTTGTATTTTATTTCGTAAATCACGTATTATATGTTTTGTATAATACTGGTGATCTTGTGAAATGCAAAGTCATGTGTATTGTATGCTTGAAAAACATATAATAGCAATGCTAGAGTGACAAACAAACTTCTACTAACAAGGTTTACAAATATACGTGGCATCCATAACCACCAATGGAATTATTTTTCTTTTCTCTTTATTCACCCTCTCTTCTTATTTCATTGGTTCACATGTGTTTGTAAACCTTGTTAGTAAAGATTTGTTTGTCATTCAAGCATTTCTCATAAAGTATTGGTGTCGTTCATCTCTAACACGTCGACGCCTATACATGTTATCTTCATTGTTTCAACTTAGTGGCAACTTAGTGGCAACCGCGGTGGCGAATAGACATTTTGTTATATCTTATGTCAAGTTAGTAACCGATTTTAGTTAGATTATATATGAGAAGTCGGAATAAAACTTGTGTTTTTTTATTTAATATATTCAAGCAATTTATAATGTCAATTTTTTTATTATTTTAATTATTTTTAAATGTTAATTTGCTGAAAAGGTTAAACTTTTTACTATCGTTTTTAATAAAGTCAAAAGACATTACCTAAAATAACAACGCAGATGAAAAGTGATACTTCAACCAATGCAAGAGGCTCAAATCAAAAGCAGAAACATTATGTAAATTTTGAGTAGAGAGAGACACTAAGATAAAAGATACAAATAAAAGTAAATTATTTTAAAAAGAATTTAGCCAGATGTCCTGATGTCAACTCCTCTAATTAAACCCTACAACAGTACATGGCATAATGATATAACAGCTGTCAAGAAAGAAAAAAAAAACCCTTGTAAAAAGAAGCGATCCCATGACCTTGCGGTAATATCGAAACGGCTAAACTAATCCAACCTAAAAAGTATTGTTTATAAGTTACAAAACAATACCATTAATAATCATGGTTAGTGATTAGTGAACAGTGTTCACTAACCATGATTATTAATGTAAAGGTAATTGATGTAAAATGAGTTAGTGTAGTTATTTTAAGGGTTAAATGATGTATGTTGTAAATAAATTTCATTAAGAGTATTATAGGTAATATTTAAATTAGTGGAAAAGGGAGAAAAATAGTTTGGATAGATAGGGTTGGAAAATATTTTAGTGATACTTTGGGTAGATGTAGTATGTGAGTTGAGAATGTGTTGAAAATTAAGGATAATTTAAGTATTTTAAAAGGTGGAAAGTTAAAAATGGGGGAGGCGTAGTTTGTTTTATAAAGAAGTATAGATTTTATTTTACTTTTAGTTAAAACTAGTGGGTTGGGGCCCGCACTGCGAGGCTTCAATTGTCGTGTTGATACGGTTTTGTTATGTTAGCATAGTTGCGTTAAACCTATAACAGTCTAATTAAAAACTATTCTGCAATGTATATATAAATTATATAAAAATTAGATAATTACTTAAGAGCAATAACACAAGAGCGTTAAAAAGTTTACTGCATCGAATACATAAATACAAGAAAAAACAAAAAGGAAAAAGGAAAAAAATATTTGAATGAAAACCGCATATGCTTATGCAATATCGAACACATACGTTAGTTTTTGGGCAAGAAAACCAAAAGTTAAAAAAGATTGAAAAACAAAATGTTGAATAAAAGTTTCCAATATATTAGTTGAGAACAAAAAAACAAAAAAAATTATTGTGGAAAAAAAACCGAAAGAAAAAAAAGCTTAAATGGCGTCCGGTATGTCAAAATCCAAATAGTGATGCGAGGGTGAGATAGACCAATATAATCGTGCCACGACGGCGGTGGCAATGTTAATAAGCATCGTGAACACAAAAGCAAAAAAAACTTTGCAAAAATCCAAGAAAAATCAAACGAGAAAAATTTAAACGGGATCCGATATGACAAAATTCTTTTGTAGAAGAAAATCAAAAATCAAAAAAGAAAGAGGAAAAACAAAATGTTGAATAAAAGTTTTCAATATATTAGTTGAGAACATAAAAGCAAAAAAAAATGTGAAAAAACCCAAAGAAAACCGAAAGAAAAAAACTCAAACATGATCCGGTATGTCAAAATCCAAATAGTGATGCGAGGGTGAGATAGACCAATATAATCGTGCCACGACGGCGGTGGCAATGTTAATAAGCATCGTGAACACAAAAGCAAAAAAAACTTTGCAAAAATCCAAGAAAAATCAAACGAGAAAAATTTAAACGGGATCCGATATGACAAAATTCTTTTGTAGAAGAAAATCAAAAATCAAAAAAGAAAGAGGAAAAACAAAATGTTGAATAAAAGTTTTCAATATATTAGTTGAGAACATAAAAGCAAAAAAAAATGTGAAAAAACCCAAAGAAAACCGAAAGAAAAAAACTCAAACATGATCCGGTATGTCAAAATCCAAATAGTGATGTGAGGTGTAGGTTAGACCAATACAACCGTGTCACGTGGGCGGTGACACTATTCATTAGCATCGTGAACACAAATGCCAAAAACTGTGCAAAAAAACAAAGAAAACCGAACGAAAAAAAACCCCAAATGGAATCCGACATGGCAAAATCCGAATAGTGTTGCGGGGTATAAGATGTGCTAATAGAACAGTGCCACGTGGTCATTAGCACCATGCTTAATGATAGGAGTATTATACAATTTATTGTTTGCATTGTTTTAATCATGTCAAAATAACTTTTAAATTTTATCTAAGTTTTCTTCTTTATTTATAGGGTAAATTATATTTTTGGTCCCTGAACTTGGCACGTTTTTCACTTTTAGTCACTAAACTTTAAAAATTGCAAATTATACACTAAACTTGTCACTTTTTTTCACTTTTGGTCACCGCGTCAACTTTGTTACCTTTCCTCCGTTAACTTGCCCAGATTCGTTAGTTTTTTTTTTCAATTTTCGTCCTTTCCATTTATTCCATTTTTAAAAGTGATAATCGGCCTAACTTCAGGTCTTAGATATTGTTTTGTTCGATTAGTGAAAATACATATTCATTTGTGAGGGGTTTTGAAACAGTTTTTTTATGTTTACAGTTTACTACTTTATTGATTAGATGAAATAATTGATTTTCTTTTTGAACGACGATGAAATAATTGTTAACTGAAATTTTTATTTATAAAGTTAGATTTTTTTTAGTGCCTCTATTTGAATTTTTTAGTCTTCTTATTTCTACTTTAACCGTAAATATTTTTGTTTGTGTTATATAAATTTATATAGTTTTCCTTAATTCATTTTATTAACTATTGCTAAACTATAATAAAAATAAGATATTGTAACGGTTATCCGGAAGTAACGTGTTCTAGATTTTTTTTTCTCTGAATAATCGATAACGCCTTATGATTTAACCGTAAATATTTTTGTTTGTTATATAAATTTGTAATAAATCATATAAATGGATTGAGTTTTGAATGTACTTTTCATCGATTATCACTTTTAATAATGGAATAAATGAAAAGGACGAAAACTGAAAAAAAAACTAACGAATCTGGGCAAGTTAACGGAGGAAAGGTAACAAAGTTGACGCGGTGACCAAAAGTGAAAAAAAAGTGGCAAGTTTAGTGTATAATTTGCAATTTTTGAAGTTTAGTGACTAAAAGTGAAAAACGTGCCAAGTTCAGGGACCAAAAGTGTAATTTACCCTATATATATAACACTATATAAAAATTATACCCCTATGTTGAAAGTTTACAAAAATGGGACATGCAAAATGACCAAATTATCCTTTAGTAAATTAAATCAACACCACCCTTAATTTTAAATTACAACATTAGTCCTTTATATTATAAAGTATCTCTACTATTCCCTTTAAATCAAACACCTTTATATCAATTACCTACACCATTTGACGCCGCCACCACCATCATCATCCGTCGCCGCCATCATCGCCGCCGCATTGCACGGGTACCATGCTCGTTTATACGAAGTTAAAGCAGGTAATCATTCCATACCGTATAAAACGATGTAAAAAATATTTTATCTTCACAGTAAAACTGTAACTTTTTCGAAAAAGCTAATTTAGCTGGTTTTTTACCAACAAAAAGGCAAAAACGGATTGAAAAGAATACTCTTTGTTGACGGATCCGAATAGGGACCCAATTTCATTCCGGTTTTAACTGATGGCTGTACTCAGTTGAATTTCAATCAAATTTACATTTATATATGCTTAATAATTATCAACAATAATCATAATACTAATGGCGAACGAAGAAGAAGATGATTACATGGGCGACCTTTCTCAGTTCCTACCTTCCCAATTCCCTTCTTCCCCAAAAAAGGTTCTTTCAAAACCCTTAATATTTGTTTACTACCTTCCCTTCCCTTCTTCCCCAAAAAAGGTTCTTTCAAAACCCTTAATATTTGTTTATTTAGTACTCCATAATATTATTATTTTTATAATTATTATAAGGATATTACTAAGATGCGAAAAATAATTTAGGACACTTTTTACATAGCCTTTAAAAAAAAGCTAAAACTTAAGTTTAGCAAAATCCTTATTGTTATTATTATCACTATTATAAGAGAGAGCTTGATTTAAACAAAAAAATGCTGCATTGTATCAGGTTCCAAGCACTAGTAGTAGTAGTAGCAAAACCACTAAGTTACAATCTTCAAAAAAGAGACCGAGAAACCGAAACTGGCAAGAACAAAGAAAAAAGAAGCAACAAATGGAACAAGTTAAAGAAGACGAAAGAACTTTAGCTAGTTTAGAATCAGCAATCCCACAATCCAACATCGGGTTTAAAATGTTGAAGCAAATGGGTTATACTCCTGGTTCTGGTTTAGGTGATGGCGGGTCCGGTCGGGTTGATCCTGTTGGGTTGGAGATTCGGAGGTCGAGAGCTGGGATTGGGCGG
Source organism: Erigeron breviscapus (assembly GCA_034093135.1). Classification (NCBI taxonomy): domain Eukaryota; kingdom Viridiplantae; phylum Streptophyta; class Magnoliopsida; order Asterales; family Asteraceae; genus Erigeron; species Erigeron breviscapus. Next base: position 158,094,528 of record CM067167.1, on the reverse strand, counting down.
GAAGATCCCGTGAAGGAGAAGTTGAGGAAAGAGGAGGAGTTGAGTTGGGAGAATAGGAGGAGAGAGGAGGAGTTGATGTTGGAGTTTGGAAGTCGGGTTAAGGAACGGTGGAAGAATAAGAGAGTGGTTGTTAATTTTTATAAAGCGAAAGGGGTGTTGGATCAGTTGGAGAATAAAGAGGTTGTGGAAGTGGAAAAGAATGATGATGACGATGGCGAAAAAGAGGATGAAGAAGAAGAAGAGGAAGTGATTACCGAAGAGGTATATAGCGTTCACTTAGATTAACAGTAGACTTTGTTTTTTGTTATCAAAATGGATTATACTTATAACCTATTGCATTTGTGATGTTGGTTCTTGAAAAGTTGACTACGGCTTTGTAATGCAGGATTTGCTAGAAATATTGATGAAGCTGAGGGATGACTTCCGTTATTGTCTCTTTTGTGGGTGTCAGGTGTGTCACCGTTTCTGTGCTTTCAAGTTCAATCATTTTCAACTACTCTGTATCAGTATATTCATTGACCTCTTTAACTGTTTTTCAGTATGAATCAGTGGAGGCACTGTCGGCTAATTGTCCTGGTATATATGAAGATGATCACTAGAAGTTAAAACACCCTGTCTTATTCATCGTACCAGGAAGGACTAACACTTATAGCGATGTTGAAAGATTTTTGCATTTGGGTATAATGTACAATTGTTGAATGCAAGCAAGAAATATACTAGTTTCATAGATCTTACAAGTGTTCTCATTCATGTGACTACTACCTCCATAAATTTTGTGCAGAGCTCCCCGATATGTTAAAACACTCTTCATACCTGCTCATACTATTAATCTGACATTTCTTCGGTCCGGTCACCTCCTTGTGATCTATGTGGAGGTGTTATAAAAGGATTCTCTTATAGTTGCGATCTTTTTTTATATAGAATTCAGGTGTATTGTCATATGGATTTGGGTCTGGTTGTGATCCTTTGTCAATCATCACCCTATCCACCGACACCCATTATTGCCCCCAATTCATTTTTGTGCCAGTGTAATGCTTGTGCAAAGAAATATGATGGGGTCTTCTAACTTTGTACCAGTTGTGTTGGTTTTCTCATTCATAGTGATTGTGTTTTCCTGTCAAAAGACATTGTTATAAAGGGTTGCAATAAAAGGTTTTAGAATAGCAGCCTTGGGATATATAGATGAGAGAAATGTTGGTAGCATGCTCATATGGATTGTGCAACATCAAGAAAAGAACCATTTATGTTGATCTAATCATCACATGGTAAACTATCTTTATGTGTTATGATAATCTTTTTTCTTCTCTTTTGTTTATGGTTACTAGTGAGTTTTAGATATTGCATAACTATGTTGAGCTTCAGTGCTTAACCATCTGGGTCACCCAGAGTCCCAGAACATGTGCTCACTCTCCAAACAAACATCCTTGATGGACGTTTCTTTGCTTTCAGCTGTGCTGAATGTAAGTGACCCTGCACTGGATTTTTTATATGGTTGTGTAAAATGTTATTAGTGCATTGAAGTTATTTGCAACTTCATACCCGAAAAAGTCACACATGAAGTTATTATAGGTCACCTCCTTTCGCTGGTTGGGAGAAGATGGTGGTTCGATACCAACCAGAAAGTTAGGGGCTTAAGTATCGCTTTTATTAATTAATTTATTTTAGTTTATTATTGATTAATACATATTATTTATTGGGTAAGCTAGGTTTCCAGAAAGTATTATTATTTTGGATAAATTTATTATTATAAATAGGGTATTACTGTCATAGTTCTTATGGGGCTGAATATTATTGTAGATTTAGTTATCAATTAGTAGAGTTGGTGTACCTCTCAAAAGTAGATTGTTGGAGAGTTAATCGATCTCTTGAATATTGATTATCTATCTTATTTATAGTTCTATACTTCTATTAGTTTTATCCAGATACGAGGATTCGGTTGGTACTTGAGTAGTTTATATACTCTCTATGTGTCTGCAATGCAAGTTTGCAACTTGTCGGAACTGTTGTTATCCTTTCTTTGAGTTATGAAGTTGTTGAATTTTCTTTTATCCATTGGACCTGGATATGATAATGCTATCTACTTCATGTTTGGATTAGTTTTCTTTCCTACTTATAAATATTGTAAATAACTAAATAATACTAATCCGGGATCAAAGTATAAGAGTGCTATGTGGTAATACATTTGTGGTTTGATTTAGCTTTTCCATGCTTATTTCCTTTATTGCCAACTATCTTAAATATTCTGGGTTTAGTATAAACAGGGAAAGGATTAACTCACTTTTGAGTTGTCATGAGGGGGACCGAGTATTATTGTTGTATGCAACAATCATGTACAATATGCTTCTTTGAATTGAAATTAAGCTACTTGCTCTGTTCTTTGTCTAATTTACCAAAAAACCCACCAGGATCATGACAAAACTGAATGTCGCATACAAATGTGGGACCTGTGTTATGGCGGGATTACATCTGGGTAATCTGTATGTTACTCACTTACTCCCACTGTGTGTGGCACCCGATCAAGAGATATAAGCAATAAGTTTATAATGCATCTTTACTTTTTCGATCTGCCCTTGTAAGACGGATCATGAGTTGGGCAATTGATGACGAATATTTTCAGAATAGATGCAAAGGTACTCAACTTCTGAACCAGGGTATACTTGCAGTCAGGTATGATTTTCTTATACGTGTTCATGTTTTTAAGTTTTTTAGAATATGATTGATTTCATGACTTAGGTTCCTATCTATCCATGGGCCTGTGGCTATTCTGGTCATGTGTGACGTGCTGAACATATTCCATTCGTGTTGGGATGGTCTAAGGAACACTGGTATGGTGTAGCTTCTTACAATGTTATATCCTTTTTAATCTAAAAGTGTCACAACAGGCGGGGTGAGGAGGGCTGTTGATGATGAGTTTGAGTCAAGTCTATCAACTGAAATGGGTTGGTTTGAGTGGACAGGTCACATGTTTCTAATGAATAAGTACACTACTGACTACTCTAACATTTTTGGGTAAGTTATATACGTAAATCATTTTGATAAGTAGATAATCAAAGCAGGGGATAAGTAGACTCAAATATGGATGAGAAAACGTAATTATCTGTATACATAAACTTCCATGTTCATATGCGCAATGTCAAAGCCGGGTAAGAAGAATGTCTGTCCGTGCATTGTAATTGAGCCGGTCAAGATGTAGTTGAAGTGGAATGTGAGACTTGATATTTGTGATGTGATCTTATAGGGTTTGTCCAATATGAGGAGTGGACAGAGAGCCACCTGTCATGATTTGTTTGAGAGGGCAGTGACAATGGGGCTTTGCGGTGAATGTCAGATGAGATGGAAGGGGAGGGCAGGTGAACAGAGAGGAGAGTGGTGGAAGCCGTATGATGGCTGGAGGGAATATTGGTCAAAAGGATTAACACTCTGATATAGTTTGATACCATGTAAGTCTGATATTTTTCCCATGAAATGTTTATTGTATTTCATAGATATATTAAATACAAATGCGAGTACAAGGATGACCTGGCCGCGCCTATACGACCAATACTATATACATTTAGTGTATAGTTGTTGGTACGTAGGGTAGCCCGTATTTAAGCCCAACACTGAACATACTAACAACTATACTTTGATATACATTACAGATACTTAACTTAATATTTTCCTAAAATTAATGTATGCTTTCGTGGGGCTAAATTTGCACACTTCTACAACTTTACGATATTTGGTGGTGAAAAATGTGAACTTCATTTTTCTGTCCATTGGAATCGAATTAAGAGGATGTGATGTTCGTACTTATAATTTATGCATTAATTTGTAACTAACAAACATTTCATCATGCATCTCTTTAATATATTATCTTTCTTATATTGTATGGTACATAGAGTATGTGCTACAGAAATAAGTTCAACGCATATTAATTAGTGCTCTATGTTAGGTGTTAACTAATAACCAACGAGGGTACAAAATTCGGTGGATTTTAATTTATATTTCGCTCAGTTATTCTAAGTGTTAAAAAAATGGTTATAAATATCAAACATAAGAACAGATTCATGGAAATATAATAATTTCAATGTTAATTTTATCTATATATTTGTAAAAGAAAATAAAAGGTTGTTCTAGCAACTTTTTAATAGCAATGCTAGAGTGACAAACAAACTTCTACTAACAAGGTTTACCAAATAAGTCTTCTGATCAGTACAAGCTCATGAGATATAAATCTCAGATGAATATAAAATGCTTAAGTGGTATAATGGTTGAGCTAATTAAGTGTAGTGTACGATTCATTTTAATATGATTTATTTGATTAACAAAGATATATTTTTGGTATAGCACATGTTGCCTAGTGTTAGTCGTTGGATCTTATTTCTTTGGTCAAATGATGTATCAAATAGTGCTATGCGGGGCCCCGGGGGAGTTTACTCTAAGGTCTCAAGTTCGAATCTTGGTAGGTTCTCCTCGACGGTATTTTCCAATTAAGGAGGTGGTATGGTGTAACATCCCGAACTTTTTATTTAACAGTTGACTTGTGCTGTTAAGCCAACATAATGTGTCGTTAAGTCTATTTTAGATTTAATGCTTATATGTGGTTTATGTGTTTTATATGTGAGATTTGAAAGTCTTCATGTATGATATGAAAATATGTTTATGAAGTAATTATATTGCTGGTGATCTTTACAACGTACTAGCTATTCTACGACAACAATGAATGGAAAGAGTGTTTCGACACCTTGATGCATGCTGCTAAGAGATTTCACGTAGCTTGAAATCTTTTTAGGTAAATTTCTTAAAAGTGTCCAACGACTTAATTTTTTGACAATTGTCATGAATAATATATAAGACTTTGCTTAGAATAGAGACAAATAAGTCTTCTGATCAGTACAAGCTCATGAGATATAAATCTCAGATGAATATAAAATGCTTAAGTGGTATAATGGTTGAGCTAATTAAGTGTAGTGTACGATTCATTTTAATATGATTTATTTGATTAACAAAGATATATTTTTGGTATAGCACATGTTGCCTAGTGTTAGTCGTTGGATCTTATTTCTTTGGTCAAATGATGTATCAAATAGTGCTATGCGGGGCCCCGGGGGAGTTTACTCTAAGGTCTCAAGTTCGAATCTTGGTAGGTTCTCCTCGACGGTATTTTCCAATTAAGGAGGTGGTATGGTGTAACATCCCGAACTTTTTATTTAACAGTTGACTTGTGCTGTTAAGCCAACATAATGTGTCGTTAAGTCTATTTTAGATTTAATGCTTATATGTGGTTTATGTGTTTTATATGTGAGATTTGAAAGTCTTCATGTATGATATGAAAATATGTTTATGAAGTAATTATATGCCTATTAGGAGTGATTAACGAAGTATTTAGGTAGTATATGGTCCTTAGAGGAGTTTTTTACTAGTAATGAGCTTTATGGAAGTCTAGGGATCAAATTTGACATAGGGTGAAACTCAAAAACGGGTTTAGGGTCTCTTGAGGAGTCATTTGAGTGTCATTATCAGATCTATTAGTTTCCTCTCAAGCCCTAACCCACCCCCTTTCTTCCCTAATCAATTCTTGAGCAAAAAAGCGATCAAAAGTGCGTTTCGGAAGTGTTTAATCTTGTTTTTCTCGTTCCCATTGTGAGTTGCAGGTATAGAAGGTATAATTTTACTGATTTCTGATTCTTTTGATTATAAGAGTCATTAGTATTATAATTGGACATTAGGGAATCAATTAGTGTGTAATTAGTGATGGTTTTGATTAAATAAGGCATGTATGATTTTCCTAAAGGTTGATATGGTTTGGTAAGGCCTTAATATGAAGGATTTGGATGTTTTGAAACTGAGTTTTTGGTCTGGAGAGGGTTGGGTTCGATTTGATGGCATAATCGATTTTGATAGTGCAGAATCGGGTCCAGTTGCGGCGCAACTGGTTTCCAGAAAGATAAGTTGCGGCGCAACTATCTTCGTTGCGGCGCAACGAAGTGCTTGAGCTGCGGCGCAACTCTATGTTGCGGCGCAACTCACCGGTTTTCAGAAAATAATATTGTTTTGAACCGTAACCTTGTTTTGACACATAACTTACTTCTGAAACCTAGAGTGTGTCCTTGGTTATGTAACTCCAGATTATGGTCTTAATGACTAGTGTTTTAATGGCCGTTTACTAATCATAGGTAGACGAGAGTTGTTGCTTTGTTCGGTAACTTAGCTATCCTTTATTGCGTGCTACTTTGAGGTAAGATACATATACTTGGACACGCTGAGGGATTCAACAAAAGCATGGTTTTATGAATATAACTTCTCTATTCTCATCTTGTATACTTAAGGGTATTCGGGTTGTTTGGGAGGTTATATGGGATATGTATTTGACTTATGAGACCTGAAATGCATTTCCCTTGATATGCTATGTAAAGTTATGTTATGAAATGATATGCAATGTAATGAAATGTGATGCAAGTATATGTTGATTATGATGTGCATGAATGTGTGGCTTGGACACCTAGTTCACTAGACTTTATAAGTTGCCATGTCACGTGCACGTTTAAGGGCCCAAACGTAAAAGATGATTATATGTTATGTTTAGGTAACTTTGTCACCTAAACTATATGTGATGAAATCAAGCTCGTATATATGATAAAGTGTTAAGCTTAACCCGTATTCACCTTAGCCGGGTGGGTGCGCATATGTTGTTGCTTGGGTGGCTCCTTGCAACGTAATTACGTGGTTTGAGTATCTCCGGGTGGAGTGATTACCCACCAATGTCTTGAGCATACGGCCTACTCCTGGAGTGGCTTGTCATCCCTTAACGACACTTGATGGACCGCCTTATGGCTCATCCATCTAGTCGGGTGTGAGGTTCCCGTTAGGTCTTATGACCGCCTACACACAAACTTACACCTATATGATATGCGTGACGTAAGTCACACCTTATATGACGATATGTGATGATATGAAATGATGAAACGATGGATAGGCACATTTAGGATGATTAATCCTAATATGAAATGATGTTGATGATATGATATGATGTTGATGATATGATATGATGTTGATGATATGATATGATGTTGATGATATGATATGATGTTGATGCTATGTAATATGTGCCTTTAATATGAAAAGCTGCTTTACCAAGTTTTAACGGGACAAATGATTTATTACCTTGGTGTTATCTTACTTAGTTAATTCGTTAGCTAACACTTGTTTCTTGAAATATGTTGTCCCCTCAGGTTTAGAAAGCTAGATGGAGTTGATGGTGAATAAAGAGCGAGATGGGTAGATTATATGAAGATGCTTAGTCACCCATAGATGCTGCTCATTGTAGACATTGTTCCTTTGTGACATTTGTGTTTTGATATGACTTGTATACGGTTGTTTTGTGTTGGGCAGCCGTATGATTTCCATTTATTCTATTTCTATGATGTGATGAGTAACACCACTTTTTATGAACAAATCAAACTAGATTTTATGGTTTGAACTTTTGAAATGTTTATCCGCATTCTTTAACACCGTTGGGTGAAAAGTTTTTGAAAATCCATATTTTTAAACGACGGGTGTTACATATGGTGAGAAAAGCTATTTAAGATCCGCTTAGTACGGGACCCTTTCGTTGTGCGATTAGCACACATCATACGCGTCTGAGATAAAATTCACTTGTCAAAAAAAATAGAGAGGGAGGACTTGAGGTAGGAGTATATGGGACCGGTGAGTTATCATCAATAAAAAAAGAGAGTAACTTACATGCGTAGGCTGAACCCGCAAGACTAAACGGAAGATCGTATCGTAGATCATCAATTCATCATTATTACCGATCATTTCCAACAACGATCATCCCTACCAACTCTTTTTTATGAATACTTCTAAGGATGAATAGTATATCCTATTACCATCTCCAACCAAGATGTATCAAATAGCAAAGTATTAATATCACTATCGTTATTAATTCGAAAAGCCCTAAATAATACATTAAATTCACAAATTTTAATTTTTTTTTTTATTTGTTTGGAAGGGAATAAAAATAAAATGGAAGGAGTATATAGCAAGTTAAATTACTCTAAATATCTATACTTACATATAAAAGAAATAGCCCATTTTATTTATAGAAATGTTGAAAGTTACTCTATGCAATATGACTAAAATACCCCTTACTCTTTTTCTAAATCATCATCTTCTTCTTTTCACTAATTTAATTATTTTCACTAATATACATAAAATACCCTTAATGAAATAAACTACATCACCAGTCTCTCAACTCTTAAAATAACTACACTAACCATTATATTAATTACATTTATATCAATAGCATACATTGCCCATCGTCACCACCATCAGTAGCCGCCGTCACCAGTCATCACCGCATTGCCGTCACCCTCGCCGCATTTGCGCGAACACTATGCTAGTATGTGTTAAAACACATTTCAAAAAAATTCAAGACAAATTTATTAGGAAAAAAATTGTAACTTTCATATTAAAAGAATACTTCTTAGAATTTTAATAACTAAATTTATGCACTATAATAATAAAATATATCAAATTCTTTTCTCTATCATACATTTTCTTTTATTCATGTAAACTTTATCGTTTAAGCTAGTTTTAATAGTTTCATTAAAGGCTAAATGAGTGAATTAATAGAGAACATTATTAAACAAATATGGTCTTTGAGGCATTATAAAATGTACATGCATTAATAGAGAACATCATTCCTTAAGATGGGTAACAAGAGAGAAGGAAGTAGTGATCATGGGCTCACTCTGGGTCTCCACTTTATCTCTTTCTAAGGGGGTTCCTTGTATGAGGAAGGGTAAGGGATAAGACGAGTTTAGCTCATGTTGTTCTTATTTTGAAACAAAAGTTAAAATAAGCTGGTATATACTCCGCACTAAATATCACATCTTTTTGATACATAAATAGTCGGTCGGTATTCGACATCACATGACACCTCATCATATAATGGTAAAGTCTTGTACGTATTTTAGACTACAAGATATCGAGATGTAGACCATGAACCATTACAAGTGATTCAGAGAAAAAACTCATAGACTGTCACTACAGAGAGTTGAACTTAAAACCCGTGGAAAAAACGAACGATGCATCTATTAGTTGACTTGACTTTATTTTGCTTAATATACCTATTTTACACTTAAAGTATTTGAAACGTATAATATCTGCCTCAAAATTTACAATTACTATTTTCTTAAAAAAAAAAATGTATTAGAGTTTTAAAAGTTACTATTAATTTATGTATCCGGTTAACCTGATAACATATATAAAATGAGACCCATAAACTGAACACATGTTTCGTATAGTAAAGAAATTTATAATGAAATCATGTAAAAAAAAATATTGTTAATAATCGAGTAATTAAAACCATGTTTTTAAGTCGCCATTATATTCACCTCAAAACCTGAGTTTTTAACTACTCGTATAATGGTGTTTGTAAAGAAAATAATTACCAAGATAGTTTATTTAAAAAATATATACTATTTAAGTGTTTTAACACTATTAAACCATTATTTATAATATCTGCCATTTTTTTTCCCCATTTTTTCCGTTAACTCATCTGCTAGTCCTCATCAAAATTACTTAATATTAATGTATACAATATTTTTTAACATCAAGCAAACTTCACTTTATAATTGTTCGACTTCAATTATAAACTTTTAAGATTTACTAACCACTTGTCACGCATATAACTCTCGTCACTATATTCGAAACCCAACAGAGCCTTTTAATGTGACATCGGTTGTTCGAATATAAATAAGGCATCCAAACACCCTCTTTGACAAATCGAATATAAATAAGGCTTCTGCCTTCTTGCTTGTTGTTCATATTTTGACCATGCCACAAGATAGAAAAGAAACTTAAAGATATTAGAGATATAAAGACCTGAATTGTCTTAGCTTTATTTCTAAGTAATTAGTTTGATGTGTTTTGGTTTCTTTTCTTATTAGTCAGAAATACATGAAAGTATCGTAAATAATACAAAAAGTTAAAAAATGTTTCGGAGTCTTGTTGAAATTACAGCAAGTTTTCTCACATATATCGGTTTAGATTTGCTTTTGAATTTTTATTATAAGATTTAATTTTTTTGCCCTTACAAAAATTTAAAAGTTGAGTTTTTGGGATAAATTGAATATTGGAAGAAAAAGCTGAGGCAGGAGAAAGAAAAAGAAAGAACATACAAAACTCCTAATTTGGTAATTATTATTATGTTTAGTATAAAAAACTCTTATTTGATACGAGTAATTACTTTTGAAACTATACTCCTATTTAGTAAATATTTTTTCAAAATATCACACTTTGGTAGGTAGTAAACTAAGTCTGTTGACTTTTATGTACACAATTAATATTTGACCACCAATCAACTAGATAAACATTACAACTCACTCAATCTTAATTTTAATCTTAATATATACTAAAAGACAACTAATCTAACCTCAATTGACCAATCACAATCCTTGATTTTTCTAAATTAAGATTTTCAACATGTGACTAAATTAAGATTGTATTCATAAATTAATATCTATCATATGCTACGAATTGAGGATATATATTATTTAAGTAAAAATCAATGGATATAATTATCTAAATTAGTGGATATATATTATCAATCGATTATTTAATAAAAATCAAAATAAATAATAATTAAGTAAAGTAATAATCAATCAAAAACTCAAAAGATTTACCTATAAAATACATACAAAATATAAAAATCATAATATATTCCATACGTATAAGAGAAATAAATTATGTTCTCACAAAATCTTTTTTTTTTCTTTAAAAAAGTGATCAATTTTTTTTATATAGATGTTTTTTTTTTTTTCTTTAAAAAAGTGATCAATTTTTTTTATATAGATGTTTGGTTTCTTTACAAGTATTATGTTCTTTATAGTTGCAATAGCTTTAATATTTTTTGTTTCCAATTTTAAATTATATGTTGATTTTAATTTCTGAAACTACAATAGCGCGATCCGTATTATCCAGATGTATTTGAAGTTATTCAATGATGATATGCGGTAACGACGCTCGACTTTGTTCAACATCCAGTTTGTATGCTGAACCATAATAATTACATATAAGAGGTATAATGTTATTAGCATGGTGATTCTCTAATACATCTTTAAACTATAAGAAGTTTCCTTGATTGTATTGTTGAAAAACTGTTACAACAACAAGCCTTGACATGATATTGATAAACGAACAAGTTAAATGTTTTCGTCAATGTTCCGGTATTACATTCCGTTACTTTGATTTTCATTACATTCCGTTTCTTTTTATAAATGTTTTCGTTTCCGGTATTACATTCCGTTACTTTGATTTTCATTACATTCCGTTTCTTTTTCTTTCTATATAGCAATTTTTTAAGCATGAAGCAAGGAAAGAAATATGTAGTTTATATATGTATCAAAGAAGCTTAAATAGTACACCAGTACTATACCTTTTTAACGTTTACTCAAATTATTAATATTATAAAATTTATAGTTGGTTCATAATAATTTCTACTTGCACTTTGGATAAGTTCGATAAGTTGATTTAGGATAATAGTATAACAAAGAGAGATTATCGCTCGAGTTTTAGTTTATGTTTCATTTAATTAATGGTCAGATACTATTACAGGAGGGTGGGGAGTCTAGATTCTAGATAGATAATTTAGACATACATGTTTTTGAAAAGGTTGTATCTACAAAGAAGAAATTGGCCTTCCCCGAGTGTAAGTGAAGGAAACAACATGCCGGCCAATGTTATTCTTAGTTATTATTTTGTAGATTAATTATTTTTAGTTATGTGTATAATCTATTATTGTGTTTAATTATTAATTTAACATAATTTTCCATGTTATTCTTAGTTATTATTTTGTAGATTAATTATTTTTAGTTATGTGTATAATCTATTATTGTGTTTAATTATTAATTTAACATAATTTTCCATGTTATTCTTATATAGGTGAAATACAAATAAGCCTTCGATTAATCAAAAATGTAACAATTAAAGAATTTTATTACCATTTACTAAAGAAATATTTGTTAAAAGTTTAATTTAACCCAAAAGAGGATTGCAAAACTTAAAAACAACTTTACCCATATTTCACTATCGTTACTTTAAGTTCATAATAACGTTATTAACAACAAAAATAATATCATATCACCATTAACACTTTTATGATCCATGCATCTAATTATATCAGGTTTTCATCAATGAAATAATGCATATGCATTGAATAATAAATTATGTTTAAAGTTAAAGGTTTTTTAAAATAATCATATAATATATACATTAAAAAAATATATCCGTACATCGTACGGGTATTAAGACTAGTATATAAATATAATAATTAATGGATTTATTTAAATAAAGTTAAAATTAATATCGTAGGTTGGATTGATCTAAAAATTGATAGTCTCAAAATCAATTACCAAAATCAATTTAATATAAAAAATTCCAGAAATAATATAAAAAATAAAGACTATGTAAGAACAGAACTTTCACATACCATATTACCAAAATCAAAATCAAGCCCCTGATTTTGTTTCCTTTTTCATCATCAAATCGTTTCCTTTTATAATCTGTTCTAAACCTATATAAATCGATGGCCCTAATCATTCATCATTCGATTTCATTAACCCTAATTCAATTTTTTTACGGCCAAATCTTTTTCTTCTTCCTTCTATTGTTCTCTTTCAATCGAATATTCATATTCAATCGAAATCATATTTCGTACAACTAAAAACTTCACTAGTATTCTAACCCTAAAACAATGTGGAAAATTTTGGTTTTTTCTGGAGTAGCAGCAGGAGGCATATATTTTGCTCTACGTGCTGTTTCTGAAGCTAATGCTAGAGCTTCTGCTGCTGAAGAACGATTATCTCACTATGAGAAAACGAAGAATTCTGAGCTTTCCACAGATGACATGGCTCAGTGGAAGGAAGAGATTGAGAAATTGAGAGTAGAAGCCCAATCTTGTAAAGATCATATGTTGCAATATAGGAGCCTTGAGGCTGCCCTAAAACAGATGGAAGATTCTCATGAAAATTTCAAGGCTGAGGCAGAGAAGGTGAAGAAATCATTAGAAGATGAAGTTGCATCACTCAAAGAGCATGTAAATCAGCTTCAAGATGGTTATAATCTGCAGCAGGCAAATGAATCACAAGATGACCGCATTAAGGTTATAGTTGCTCTTCTTTTTGTTGTTGCTTCCGCTATTTCTGTTTTAACATCAGCTTGCTATTTCTAGGTTTTGGAACAAGGTTCAGATCGAGAGTTTGATAAGAAATCTACAGCCTTGGATCAGCATATATCAATGAATGATCATGTGAGGATCTTGGAAGGTCCACTAGAGGTTTGTATCAAAAACCTGTGACTTTTACTGTCAATGTTAGATTGGATTTGTATGTAAAATTATGTGGTTGCGCTTTGCAGGATAAAAAAGGAATCCTTAAGCAAGGGGTCGATGAAAATCAATCAGAAAATTGTGGTTACTTTTGTGCTAAAGCACAAATTTGTGAAAAGATGGAGTCATCTGCAGATCTAGGCAAAGGAAAGGTTCGTTTGTCATGGTTTTCTTAACTGACATTGCATCTCAATTACCTCTTTAATGTATTAATATAATTAAAAACATTACCTCTCTTGCAGGGTGGTAAATCTGGTTTTGATGACTTCCCATCATCACCCAAGTCTCCTTTATCACCTCAGAAACCTTTTGAAGAGAAGGAAGATAGCCGCAACTGTAAGTTTACAAGTTTTCATTCCCATTTGATGCCGATAAATCTATATAAATCGATTTTTTCTGATAAATCGATTTGTTTTGATACAATTCAACCCTATCGATTGCTGAATTTATTTAAACCCTAAAGTTATTGTTCTTGTTTAAGATCACAAAAAATGTGGCAAATCTTGTTGTGTTCAGCAGTAGCAGCAGGAGGCATATATTTTGCTCTACGTGCTGTTTCTGAAGCTAATGCTAGAGCTTCTGCTGCTGAAGAACGATTATCTCACTATGAGAAAACGAAGAATTCTGAGCTTTCCACAGATGACATGGCTCAGTGGAAGGAAGAGATTGAGAAATTGAGAGTAGAAGCCCAATCTTGTAAAGATCATATGTTGCAATATAGGAGCCTTGAGGCTGCCCTAAAACAGATGGAAGATTCTCATGAAAATTTCAAGGCTGAGGCAGAGAAGGTGAAGAAATCATTAGAAGATGAAGTTGCATCACTCAAAGAGCATGTAAATCAGCTTCAAGATGGTTATAATCTGCAGCAGGCAAATGAATCACAAGATGACCGCATTAAGGTTATAGTTGCTCTTCTTTTTGTTGTTGCTTCCGCTATTTCTGTTTTAACATCAGCTTGCTATTTCTAGGTTTTGGAACAAGGTTCAGATCGAGAGTTTGATAAGAAATCTACAGCCTTGGATCAGCATATATCAATGAATGATCATGTGAGGATCTTGGAAGGTCCACTAGAGGTTTGTATCAAAAACCTGTGACTTTTACTGTCAATGTTAGATTGGATTTGTATGTAAAATTATGTGGTTGCGCTTTGCAGGATAAAAAAGGAATCCTTAAGCAAGGGGTCGATGAAAATCAATCAGAAAATTGTGGTTACTTTTGTGCTAAAGCACAAATTTGTGAAAAGATGGAGTCATCTGCAGATCTAGGCAAAGGAAAGGTTCGTTTGTCATGGTTTTCTTAACTGACATTGCATCTCAATTACCTCTTTAATGTATTAATATAATTAAAAACATTACCTCTCTTGCAGGGTGGTAAATCTGGTTTTGATGACTTCCCATCATCACCCAAGTCTCCTTTATCACCTCAGAAACCTTTTGAAGAGAAGGAAGATAGCCGCAACTGTAAGTTTACAAGTTTTCATTCCCATTTGATGCCGATAAATCTATATAAATCGATTTTTTTTTGAACAGCAATTCAACCCTAAATCTATATAAATCGATTTTTTCTGATAAATCGATTTGTTTTGATACAATTCAACCCTAAACCTATATAAATCGATGGCCCTAATCATTCATCATTCGATTTCATTAACCCTAATTCAATTTTTTTACGGGCAAATCTTTTTCTTCTTCCTTTTATTGTTCTGTATTGGATTACGGCCAAACCTATATAAAGGGAGGCGTTTTATAACTTTGGTGATATATAACCCTGGCTAGGTTTTTAGTCGAGATATTATTTTCACACACACTGATCATTCGATTATTCTGTTTGTGTTTATTATACATGATATCTAAACATATTGTTTAGATATTCATCTTTGATTTCTCTTTCAATCGAATATTCATATTCAATCGAAATCATATTCATATTTACGTACAACTAAAAACTTCACTAGTATTCTAACCCTAAAACAATGTGGAAAATTTTGGTTTTTTCTGCAGTAGCAGCAGGATGTGTCTATTTTGCTACTACACGTCTTTCACCCAAAAATAATGACGAACCATCTTCTAGTGTGGAGGATCTTCGTCCAAACCAGGATGGAGCAGCAGCAGCAGAGGAGTTAGATCATGAGATGTCTGCTCCGGTATACTAATTATCGTCACTAATATCTGTCTTTTTTTTTATTACAAGTTTCTCTATTTGTTGACATCGTCACTAATTGTCTATTTGTTTTGAAGGAGTTAATGACAGAATTGGATGATTACAAGTCCCAGGTGTTACAGCTAAATGAAGAACTAGCTCATAGTTATCGTGTAGAATTTGAAACTAAGTATGAATTACAAGAATGGAAATCATATGCTGAAAACTTAAAGGCCCAGTTGGAAGCCAACCAACGAATGAAGAGGCTCACAGAAGATATTATCTTTGATCAAGGTAACAGGCTTCTAAAACGATTACTGATCTTGGAGAAAAGATTAAAGATGAAAAGAACGGTGATGATCTTGAAAAGGAGATTGAAGTCCAAGATATAAGCAAAAGTATGTTTGGTTAAAGTTTTTACATACTAATACTTGACTGTTCTAAAGCTTAGACAATTTTTATATAATTTTTATTGTTTTTAATTTGTTCTTTTTATATCAGTTTGGAGTCTAGAGGCAAACTTGCTGATGAACTGCAGAAGGCTGATGCAGTTGTTCTTACATATGCATGTGATCAGCCTGCGACCCTTGATCGATTGAGTACTTTTTGCCTTCCCGAACTTCGACGCTTAGAGGTAAGCTTTTTTGTTATGTAATCTAGGAAAATAATCAAATATTGGTTTGTATGATTTTTTTACTATGATCACTTTGTCTCTGCTAATTAGGGAAGCATAGCTCGAGATTGGAGGAGTGTTTGTTTGCTGAGATAATGGATGCGTATAGGAAGAGGGGAACTGCTCGTAAGAAAAGGGAGAATCTTCATGATCTTGCTGCCAACAATAGGAGTTATGCTCATTTCAGATGGTGGTAAAATGGAGCCACGATAAGGCTGGTTGTTCGTTCTATCAGATTATCGAGTAAGACTTCTTTTTATATTTTCAAGCTTCTTATTGATCTCCGTTTTATATCATTTGTATCCTTGTACTCATGATATTTTAGTAGGCACTAGGCACCCAATCACTTTGACCAGAAACCCTTAGTTTGACCTGAGTTTTAAGAAATGGATCTTAGTCTTCATTTGTTTGATTTAGTTTATAGTGAAAAAATAAATTCAAGTTTTTGCTAGTAGGTCCTGCTTTCTTATTTTTTTGTATTTATGTGGAAGTTTTAGATTACATGGCTTGCTAGCTAATAAGCGCGCTATATCCAACCTTACCTAATCATTTTACTTGGTGAGAGTGAGATGCCATGTAATGTTATTAACTAATCATTTGTAATGCTGATTTAGTAGTCTTATGGAGTAGAAATAAGAATGTTACGATACAGCCACAGATACATATGCTGACATGATTCATTACAACTACCCTAGTTGCATGCAACCTGAAATTCTATCTACTTTAAGAGTATATGGTATGGAGACCCTCTCGCACCACTATGCTAGCATCAGACCCTCTTAAACTGGCTAATATAATGGTATGGTTACACACCCATCACACCAAATAAAACCAAATGTGGAGAACGGAAGCTCTGAAGTTTGTGAATAGGATAGCTGAAAGCAGACCACAAACGTATTATAGGTAACAATATTGAAATAACCAATGACCAGATTAACATGCCCTCAGATGATGGTTTTTGGAGAGGGCTCAGAGGAGCCATGAACACGTGTTTTAAGGCACCAAATTTTGAACTATCACACATTTGAAAGGATAACTGTTGTTATGGTTAACGGTCAACCGGAGCCATTTAGACTTAATCAGGAGGAAATATTAGAACTTGCAACTCGGATATGATGTTGAGAAACATATTTTGTCGTATAATAGCCTTATCGTCCTATATCTCCATCATGTTAAGGAGTTCCTCATGAGGTTCAGTCAGTACAACCTATTTTTGATGTATCATTCAACAAATGTGGGACTGTAAAACTTGACAAGCTCACTAATACGTCTAACTTTAGATACCAGAAAACAACAAATAATATGTACACAATTTAAAGTAATTCCTAGTTTAAATAACACGGAGTATATCTAGAATGAAGTACAAGTGAAACTTATTAATTGTCACGCACCTTGCTCATCTTAAATATGTGACATTTGTGAGGAGAGTTTGGGTTCAAACGATGGAACAAGGATGTTTGGGCTGATATTCGTGTTATAACCAATCATAAGCTTATTTAAGCTTTGCCTCTTTTATTTTTATATGTGGGTTGTCTAGGTTTCAAATCAAAATTCGTTTTGTGTTGTTTGTATATTTTCATGAATTGCCATTTTTAATGCTTATATTCATAGTTTTGTATCTGCTTATCTTTTTTTATTAGAACGGCGAAATTTTATTAATAAAGCAACTAGCAAGGCATTAGCTGCCAAAAGATACTGTATCTGCTTATCTTTAATTTGTGTTCATTGCATTGTTGGGATATATATATATTTTAGGTTTTGGATTTTTATGTTCATACATACATATATGTTAAATTACATAATGAGCTACCGGAATGCTAGTTTTAGACCCAGATGTACGCCGCCTATTTTGTGTTACATGTTGGATATAGTTAGCCAAACAAACAAATAAGAAAAATACTTTTTGTATGTAGTTTTCTTGAAAGATCTTAAAAAAGGCCAAGTGGGCATGTGTTTTTTTGTCTATTTATTTAAATTCTAATAGTTCATTTCATCAGGTTGCATCTTTAGTCTTGAAGAACTTGTATTAATGGTGAGTGGAATCTCTATTATGAGTCTTTTTATGAAGTTATGCTCAAAGTTTTTAACTTTTTTATTGTTTGTTTTTGAAATTAGGGAGAAGCTCCAGCTTTCTTTCTTGATGATATGCAAAAGAGATATTTGAATGGGTTTGATCTGAAACTCACTGACTGCGAAACAGCCGTTGTTATTGGAAACAAAATAGTATGATATTGACATAAACTCTGTTGCATTTTAGTTTTCTTTAAATGCCTCTTGTCCCAAGTTTTAGACATATTTCCTATTCTGTAATCAGTATGTCATTGGTGGCACTGATGATCCAACATCTAGTGGAATTCGTATACTTGACAAGTCAACCAGTGAATGGTGAGTTTTTGAGTACTTTTTGTTTTTACTTTGAATTTGCTTCATATTGGATTGTAATAGTGACAATTTCATGCCATAAAGATCTTGCTGTTTGTCATGTATAGGGTGATTCCAACCGTTCTAGGAACTAAACCAAAGACACTTAAAGGCCATTCAAGTGTGCTTTTGAATAAAGATAGAATCTTGATCATCAAACATGATTCGAAATCTAGTGAATCTGTTTTGTTTCTTGAGGTTGGTGTTTCTTAATTTATAAAACGTATAGAGTACTACATGGTTTACAAGGTTTTCAATTCTTTGAAAATAATGTTTGTTTTGCATTATAAGGTGGATACACAATTCGTACGGGACCAAAAGAAGAAATTTGAAGCAGAAGTAGTTGCTTGGAGCAAGGGTGTTATTGGTGATACTGAACGACCCGTTGTGATCAGTGGGCCTTCTGGGGTTGGTAAAGGTACACTGATTAATATGTTGATGAAAGATTTCCCGACATTGTTTGGATTCTCGGTTAGCCACACAACTCGTGCTCCAAGGGAGAAGGAGCTAAACGGGGTGCATTATCATTTCACTGAACGCAACGTTATGGAGGAAGAAATCAAATCTGGGAAATTTCTAGAATTTGCTGCAGTCCACGGGAATCTTTATGGGACTAGTATAGAAGCTGTTGATGTAGTTGCTGACGCTGGAAAGGCGTCTATATTTCTTGTGTTCGTCAACTTGTTTTCACTATTGTTTATAAATATGAGATTATACATACCTAATGAACGGACACAATAAAGATACAAGCATCCATGTGTGTTGAAACTTTTGAGTTTTGTTTTCTGTAGAGATGCATTCTTGATATCGATGTTCAAGGAGCAAGGTCTGTGAGGGCGAGTTCACTTGAAGCTATATTCATCTTTGTTAGTCCACCTTCTTTTAAAGAGCTTGAGAAGCGACTTCGTGCAAGGTTTGAGCTTTATTATTTGACATGTGGACAAAACAGGGCTGTTCTTCTGTTCACTAAACAAGTTCTTTGATGTGGTCAACAGAGGAACTGAAACCGAAGAACAAATCCAGAAAAGACTTAGAAATGCCAAGGCTGAACTTGAACAAGGAAACTCTTCAGGACTTTTTGATCATATATTGGTGAACGATGATCTTGAAGCTTGTTATGAGAGACTTAAGGTGAATATACATTCAAGCTCTTTATTATAATGACTTAAATGTTTGTTTAATTTACTTAAACATTTGAGATATTGTTGTAGAATATCTTGGGTATTAGCGAGAGAATGAACGCTGCCCCAGAAACTCCTAAGTGTATGAAGATTTAGAGATTTGGTTATATGCTATTGCTTATGCAAATCTATATGACTAATGGGGTATTGCATTATAATTACAGCTACTAAGGTGTTTGATTTGCCTGTGGACCTCTTGTTGTCCAAAATCAATGAAAAGATCGTGATAAACCGTGGGACTGCTGAACAAAAGTAAGTATATAATGCATCACGCTGGTTCTAAACGAGTTTAATGTATCAGAAAGAACATACAGTAAATCATATCAAGACTTGGTAACTAATAAATGGACGTTTTCGTACAGGATTGTCCTTGATTTATCTTCAATGAAAGGAGGGGCGCCTGGGCGGACGAGAGGACTAGATATGTATGCTCTTGATAAGCTGACATAAGCTGTAAACGACTGAAGTTTCTAAACGTATACGATTGAGACAAACTTAAGTCATGAATTTACCAAATTTATTTTAATGACGACGAATCAAAGCAACTCTTAGTTAGACTCTCTCTTTTCTTTTCTTTTTTTTCTTGTGGTTTTAAAATCATTTAATTTAGGATGTAGTAACTTCTGATATTATCAAATTTTGATTTGAAGAATGAAAAATGAGAAAAGATATGAATCTTAGCCATATATCTTGATCCTGCATATATAAGTTAGCTGCAATCTGAATTATGAATGTTTTTGTTTTGAAGTCATTAATTTTTTATATTCTGTTATTGTGCAAACGTGACTTGAACTAATTTACTTTTGGCCTTTCAATTCTAATTATATTCCCCCAATTTATATGTGATTTTTAAAATCATTTACCTTAAAAACAGTATTTTATTATTAGTATTATTTTTTTTGTATGTGTTTGAAAAAGGCGATTTGTCTGATGAACTGCATAAATCTTGCAATTGATAAAAGAGGATCCCAAAACAAAAATACTTAAAAAAGCTTTACACGTGGCAGCTCCTCCCCTTTCCTCATCAAAAACTCCCGTATAACAAACTTCAACAAATAAGAATAGAAATTCCTCACAAAACTCCCTTACGAGAAACTTATAGGAATAACAATACAATCCTATAAATCAGATCAATTACAAAATTTAAAGGTTGAATCTCAAAAAGACTCCGTTTCTAATTCGTTTTTCTATGGGTAATATGTTTTTCTATTTTCCTCATTCTAGGGTTTATATTTTAGTTTTATTTTATGTTTGTGATGTGATTTTCGTTTATATTTCGATTTGGAGACCTGTCTGGATATAATCTGTTTATAGTTGTTGTTCTTTTACTATTTTTTTGTATTTTTGTTTTAACTGTGTGTTTACATTCTTCTTTTTTTTAAAGGTAGACTATATAGTTTCAAGTCTGTTATCATCATTGTTGTGCTTTATATATTGATGACGAGTTTATCCGATCATATTAACATTAATAATAATTATTGTGTCTCGGGTTGATTGTTTTTTTTTGTACTTTTGATTTCTTGATGCATTTGATGTTATGGTTGTATATGTAACTTCCCAGTTCCCATGAGTCATTACCGATGTCGTTGGTAGGTATTTTGAAATTGATTCTGGTTATGTTTAAGGCTGTTGATTGTTGAATTTTAATTACGCTTTTCCTTGACTTCATGTGATTTAATGCAGGTACACAATAGATTTGTTTCATGTTAATGTAATCAGTATCGTCACATGTCAATTTTTCTGATCTGGTTTGATGGCAGATTTTTCTTTATCCAGTTCAGGTATCCTCCCAATCCAAATTTCACTCATTGATAAATCTCGGTCGCCCATTGCTTATTTGATCATGTTATAACTTACAGGAATCTTAGTTTTTTAATTGGGATTGAGCAGGTTAGATAGGGATATATGGATCACGTTTTATATACTTTCAAAGATGATAATGATGATGCTTGTGTATGTATATATGTATGTATTGATATACGTGTATGTAAGTATGTATGTTAATTTTCCTTCAATTTCATTAAAAACCTGCCAACCCGTTTGGCCTATGTAGATATAAGGTTACTCAGAGCTTGTCTGGGTTTGGGTTGCATTTGGTGATATGACACAAATTGCTACCCCAACATGCTCTTGGAGAGTCTACAAAAAGCATATGATATCTGTTAAATATCTAATACTTAAAAAACGCAGATTCTGTTTTTCATTTGTAACAGGGATCTTCGATTTATGTGTTGTTTTTGTTTCAAGCTATGGTGGATTACTCAAAGATAAAGAATGGGAACATGTGGAAAGGATATTCTTTTAGAGACAAAATTTATGATTGTTAATAGTCCCACAATATATACAGTATTTCTTCCGCTCCTGGAACAGTTTTGGCCGTTCTTCAAGGCAACGACAAAAATGAATTAGGGATTTCCCTTGAGAGTGGTTAGTACATTAATCTGATAAAGGATATTATTCATATCTGATCACACAATAACACCTTTCATTATGCAATTTTGACATTCTAGCTTTAGTAACTTGTAAGTTAAATTGTTCATTTAGCAGCCTAATAACTTACGGTTTAACTAACTATTGGCGTGCGGTTCTCATAACTTAGGGAAACATGCAGTTGAAACTGACCAAGGATTTAACCTTGTCTATATGCATGTCGAAACAAATCCGTTTGAGGTGATTATCCAGGCTGTCAAGTAAGTGCACTTATCAACTTTATGTATTTTGTCGGGATTTTAACCTGGATCTAAAAAGTTTTTATAATCTGCCACTTTTTGGATGTTCGAAAAAATAATCTGGTTTTAGGAAATCATAAACTACCATGATGCCTCTGTCACTCTTTCGCCTCTTGCCGGACATAGAATACTCACTTGGGTTATTGCGGGTACATAGATGTTTGGCATGCTCTGCAGGCTACTAGGGCGCTATCACCCCAAGTGTGGCCGGGATGGAACATTATGACCTGACTAGGCATACCCAGTTCAGTCACCAGGTGTAAAAGGAAACCAGCCAGACATAGTCATGGACAACCTTTCGGTCCATGGACTGGGTCTGGTGCACCCCATAAAGGTTTTCAATTTCTACAATGAGCTTCATGCGTACCTTGCTTCATGTGGAGTTGATGGAGTTAAAGTTGATATTCAAAAAAGAATTGAATGTCTCTAAGCAGGTCATGGTGGCAAAGTTTCTCTTACACGAGGATACATCTAGGCTCTTGAAGCTTCGATTTCAATGAACTTCAAAGAAAATGTGTACATCTAGCTTAGCTATTAAAA
Source organism: Erigeron breviscapus (assembly GCA_034093135.1). Lineage (NCBI taxonomy): Eukaryota > Viridiplantae > Streptophyta > Magnoliopsida > Asterales > Asteraceae > Erigeron > Erigeron breviscapus. The sequence goes on along the minus strand of CM067167.1, from coordinate 158,071,473 downwards.
AGCATTGGCAATGCAGCTCTACTTGAAGATGCTCGAATTCTTGTTACATGACAGAATGCTGACGAGAGACTGGGGTACAAGCGTTTTGGTGTGCTATAAAAACTTTATGATTTTGTGTAGCTTATACTCCGATAGATCTTCCACATAGTGTAATTGTACTTTTATGATAATTCTTTACAATGGCTGGTCATTTTCAAAAATGCAAGCAAGAGTTGGAAAGGAGACGGAAATTCAGATGTCATCATGGAACTTGAAGCAATATACTCGAATACAAGATTTGAAAGTGAACATGGCAATATTGGGAAATGAAGCTGCATAAGCAAAGTTTGCTATCGTAGTCATCATGGGCCGTTAAATTTTTAACTTACAAATTTTGAGTTAGTTATATATTGTAATGATTTGAATGGGAGTGACTATATATTACTTGGATCGATTAGCTTGAGTATGAAGATGTTCTACATAAATGTTGTAATTAGTTTAATTGTAATGAAATATAGAAAATTTTATTTATATTTTTTTAATCATATCCGGGTAGTCACCCGGGTTGATTAGCTAGTAAATTATGTATAAGGCATGATAAGAAGACAAACGGGGACCCAGCAGGCTAGAACACCAAGATCTTTTGTCTGTTGGTACTTGGTGTGTTGGACCTTAAATGCTGACTAGGCATTCTGGAATTGGTCAGAGACTTCATATTTTTTGGCAGTTGGCTGCTTTCAACTGTTGAACATGTGACTGGAGAACAAGAAATTGGAATTTTTTTTTTAAATTGTCGTATTTTAATGGTGTTTTGTCAAACAAGTTTTTGATTTTTTTTTGTGAAAGTGGGTTAACCGGTAATGCTAATACCGGTTTCAAATTTTTGGCTCGAACCCGGTATTAGCATTACCGGGTTCAGAAAAAGCAATTTGAACCCGGTATTAGCATTACCGGTTTCGAGGTGAAATGACATCCTGCAGGAGCATCTTTGACGGGAACAGTGGCAGTACAAGAAAGCCTGAACCCGGTTTTGGGAATACCGGGTTCGGCCTAAAATCCCAAAACACACTATGTTAATTAATGATGTGGGACTTTAAAGCCTGAACAATGTTTTCAAATGTATCACTTGTATCTCTTGACTTTGATATATAATTCTTTGTGTTTAAAATATACGGAGTATAATATAATTTCTTGACTAGTTTTGAGTCGGCTGCATAAGCCTACTAGCTTACAACTACACAAAAGCACAACCACACAAATAATAGTATATATTTGTAATTTAAAGCTAAAATATCAAACTCTATCTTCTCCGGCATCCATACTTCACTTTTTATATCTTCAGCGCTATTGCGATATACATCCACACAGCAAATCAATTATAGTTTCACTTTTCTTGTACTTTTACTCTTTTAGTCGGCCAATAATCAATAATTGGTGTATACCAATAGCAATATTGCTGTCCAGTATCAATTTCAAACGAAATGAGCCCAGTATAAATATCTTAGAATTTCACGTTGCTGCCCACCTCTAATATGTTTGAATCTGTCCGTGTATATATATATATAAGTTGATTTGTGTAATCGTTCATTATTGATGCACCTGCTACCTCTTTTGTCGTGACCCCGAACCCGGTTTTGCCAATACCGGGTTCGCAGTGACTAGTCCCATCAACCTGCACTCTGAAAAAAGCTGGCACGTCGTTCGAAACCGGTAATGCTAATACCGGCTTCAAAATACTTTTTCTGAACCCGATAATGCTAATACCGGGTTTGAGCCAAAAATTTGAAATACCGGTTTACCCGGTTGCACAAATTTTTTTTTTCGAAAACTTGTTTGACAAAACACCTTTGAAAAACGACCGTCTCAAAAAAAAATTCCAAGAAATTGATGCTTCACCAATCACAACACTCATATAAACATGTAAATCAGTTATCATATCTTGATGGATGACTGTTATTTGAACCAATACTATTGGAATAAATCTGTTATTGAATCCCCTCAACCCACCCATATTGCCACTTCTAAGCTTATGTGAAATGCCCTGACCTAAAAGATGTGATTTGGGGGTATTGGCTGAGGTGCAGTGAACTGTATGAGTATACTCATGAATTTTTCAGCATTGTGACAGAAATGTTGAAAGCGGGAATTGTTCAAGTATGAAGTTGCCTTTTTTTTGTATTATTTGCGGATAACCCTGAGATTTGTTTTAATACGTGGCATGTATTATTTAGATAGTACTTAGTTGTAAGAGGTGGTAAAACTGGTGTCGCAGCCAGCCGGTTCGGACAACTCTGTAACTTTTGTACAAGAGGCTGCATTTGTTCTATAACACTCTTTTTTCTCTTTAAAGTAATTAATCCTCTTAGTTTTTTAATACTACTGGTGACCCCATATTGCCTTTGGGTAGAGCAAACAAAGATCCATCAAGAAAAAGACGAGATAGTTTTGGTAAAATGCTTATTTGCTTTACGATCATCTATAGTTATTTTTCCTATCCATTTTGTGATATTGTATTTATGCAACTATTTCTACTCCGTTATGGCAATTACTCTGAGTAATTTTTATTTTTTTTACAAAATTACTTTTGTGTTCATCGGTACATTTCTACATTTTATTTTTGAATGTAGTGGCGTACGTGCAAGTGGTGGATACCGGGCTGCCAATAATTCAGGTTCGACCAAAGCTTGAGGCTATTCGACATTCGACAACTCTTGGAATGGTCGCGAGAAAAAAAAAATGAGGTGCCTCCCGTTTAACGCTATGTAACATATTCCTCATTGATGTTTCAAGTGATCTTCACTATATTACTACCTCTTAAGCAAACAGGTGGTCGTGTTGAGAAATGAAGTAAAAATTATCAATGTCCGAATTGGTTCAACTTTACCTACACTTGGTGACAAATGCAGAAAGGGCGTCTCTCGCCTAAACGGGAACTTTTGGTGTGACGCATGTGAAACCGCCCAAGGTTTGTTGAGCTATCCTTTAATGAATAAAGTGTGTACATATAATATATCATCAACGACATTTAGGTTAACCAGGTATTCCTTCATTTTGGGTAAACTTTATTCACCAGCAAAAATTTTACCCCAAGTCTAAGTGAAAGCCCATGTATGAACAACAGTTATAGGCTCCAGAAGAAATAAAAACATGGCTTTAACGTGCTAGACACATATACCTCATAAGTTTAGCCGTTGATTGTGCTTCTGTCATATGTTGTCGTGTCTCTCCTAAGCAAAAGACCTTGATATCCTTCTTTAACTCATTAATAAATTTTACGTAAGTAATTAATCTGTTAAATATGATGACAGACCTTTGTATGTGATGGGTAGTTTAGTTTGAGAAACCAACTTATGTGAAGTAGATTGCAAAAACTATAACTGTTATAACTATATATAAGCTATTTGGGACGTTTTAAAGGCTTAAGTATGATTTGAGATACAAACCGTTCAACGACTAACGAATCTACCCATCTAATAAGTTAGCAACTTTGTATAACCCGCAATGACCCATTTTCACATAATGTGTTAGCATTGACGTCTTCAATTTGGGGATTCAGGCCCATGTATTGGTTTTGTTTGGAATACTATATTGATATCAATGTTGGCATTAGGTTACGAGATTGGTTAAAGAAGGCACGAGGAAGACAACTTTAGCAATTGGAGACGGTGCAAATGATGTAAGAATGATTCACGAAGCAGATATCGGTGTTGGAATTAGTGGTGTTGAAGGAATGCAAGTTTGTAATACTCAAATGAGTTTGTTTTTAGATTTTAAAGTCTTTTTGCGTATGGAATGGTTATCCAAGACTTGACATGTAGAGAATCGTGCAAATGATAATTACATACACGTGACTTTTACTTTTGGAAATCACATTCTCAGTTCTTTGACAACGAATCAAAGTTCTGTTAATCCATCTTTGGATCTTTGATATTTCTAGAGTTATTGTAATATAGAAACAATATAATTATATTAAAAATAGTTAATATTAAGCGTTATGCAATCTGGTTCAGGTTTTGCTTTAATTCATATATGTTCTAAAGTGTCGTCGAGACATGTTCACAGAAGATGATGAGATGCACTATAAAGCATTACGTATGTCAGCAAATGAATGCAGTGTACTAACGTTAGAGTCTTATGAGAACAGTTTCTTTACAAAAACTGAAAGCAGATGCTGCATCAAAGATTTCTCCCATGTCCTTCCAACATAATCTCCCTTTTATTATTATTATTTTAGTTTGTTCATGTTGGTTAAGTTTTGCATATTCTTGTTGGTTTCTAAGTGAGATATTTAGAAGGCTTTTCTTTTAGTCAAAACGTGTTAGTATAACTCTAGCCTCAATTTATTTGCAGGCAGTTATGAGCTTAAATCGCCAGAGTGCAAGAAAGTTAATCTATGTAATTGATATATCTATGACGTTTCGCTATACATTCTTTGAAGCAGGTTTCAAGCTGGTATTAGAGATAGATAGGTTGCGTACATCATGATTATTGCCCACATAACTGGTTCTTTTTCCATCTTTGCTTTAAAATCAATCTCAAAATTGGTTACTGGACTTAGGAAGCAAAAGATGCGGAAGTAAAAAAACTTAGGTGGAACCTAAATTTTAAAGCAAAACCAATGTCAAACTTTTTTTAATCAGGCACAAGGGTTATCGATCTGTGTGGAACAACCAAATCATTTGCCCTGAAACAACTTTTATTAGCTATTTAAAAACCGGCAACAAAATACATGCAAACAATATATTTAAAACACGACGTGCGTAGCACGGGCCTTTAAACCCTCGTCATCACCAGTTTATAAAATTTGACATGCTATATTAATTGCAGCTTATAAATTTGACATGTTATATTAATGGCAGTTTTGTTTGCCATATAGAAATGATTTGACATATTTATACTTAATAAAATAAAACAATTAAACCTTAATTAAATACTTGGTCCTAAAATACAAGAAATCAGATTTACATTCGAAACATACATTAAAATAGAAATTTCGTTTACCATACTTGTATTTCTAGTGATATTTAAGTCACTTTTCAAGGAATAGATTTAACAAGAAATAAGTTAAAAATAGTATAACAAAAAGTTTATTTAGCATAGTCTTTAGGGAGTTTTTAACTATAATGGTGTTTGTAAAGAAAATAATTACCAAGATAGTTTATTTAAAAAATATATACTATTTAAGTGTTTAAAACACATTTCAAAAAAATTCAAGACAAATTTATTAGGAAAAAAATTGTAACTTTCATATTAAAAGAATACTTCTTAGAATTTTAATAACTAAATTTATGCACTATAATAATAAAATATATCAAATTCTTTTCTCTATCATACATTTTCTTTTATTCATGTAAACTTTATCGTTTAAGCTAGTTTTAATAGTTTCATTAAAGGCTAAATGAGTGAATTAATAGAGAACATTATTAAACAAATATGGTCTTTGAGGCATTATAAAATGTACATGCATTAATAGAGAACATCATTCCTTAAGATGGGTAACAAGAGAGAAGGAAGTAGTGATCATGGGCTCACTCTGGGTCTCCACTTTATCTCTTTCTAAGGGGGTTCCTTGTATGAGGA
>CM067167.1:157861596-158064914 GCA_034093135.1 Erigeron breviscapus | reverse complement strand
CATAAATAGTCGGTCGGTATTCGACATCACATGACACCTCATCATATAATGGTAAAGTCTTGTACGTATTTTAGACTACAAGATATCGAGATGTAGACCATGAACCATTACAAGTGATTCAGAGAAAAAACTCATAGACTGTCACTACAGAGAGTTGAACTTAAAACCCGTGGAAAAAACGAACGATGCATCTATTAGTTGACTTGACTTTATTTTGCTTAATATACCTATTTTACACTTAAAGTATTTGAAACGTATAATATCTGCCTCAAAATTTACAATTACTATTTTCTTAAAAAAAAAAATGTATTAGAGTTTTAAAAGTTACTATTAATTTATGTATCCGGTTAACCTGATAACATATATAAAATGAGACCCATAAACTGAACACATGTTTCGTATAGTAAAGAAATTTATAATGAAATCATGTAAAAAAAAATATTGTTAATAATCGAGTAATTAAAACCATGTTTTTAAGTCGCCATTATATTCACCTCAAAACCTGAGTTTTTAACTACTCGTATAATGGTGTTTGTAAAGAAAATAATTACCAAGATAGTTTATTTAAAAAATATATACTATTTAAGTGTTTTAACACTATTAAACCATTATTTATAATATCTGCCATTTTTTTTCCCCATTTTTTCCGTTAACTCATCTGCTAGTCCTCATCAAAATTACTTAATATTAATGTATACAATATTTTTTAACATCAAGCAAACTTCACTTTATAATTGTTCGACTTCAATTATAAACTTTTAAGATTTACTAACCACTTGTCACGCATATAACTCTCGTCACTATATTCGAAACCCAACAGAGCCTTTTAATGTGACATCGGTTGTTCGAATATAAATAAGGCATCCAAACACCCTCTTTGACAAATCGAATATAAATAAGGCTTCTGCCTTCTTGCTTGTTGTTCATATTTTGACCATGCCACAAGATAGAAAAGAAACTTAAAGATATTAGAGATATAAAGACCTGAATTGTCTTAGCTTTATTTCTAAGTAATTAGTTTGATGTGTTTTGGTTTCTTTTCTTATTAGTCAGAAATACATGAAAGTATCGTAAATAATACAAAAAGTTAAAAAATGTTTCGGAGTCTTGTTGAAATTACAGCAAGTTTTCTCACATATATCGGTTTAGATTTGCTTTTGAATTTTTATTATAAGATTTAATTTTTTTGCCCTTACAAAAATTTAAAAGTTGAGTTTTTGGGATAAATTGAATATTGGAAGAAAAAGCTGAGGCAGGAGAAAGAAAAAGAAAGAACATACAAAACTCCTAATTTGGTAATTATTATTATGTTTAGTATAAAAAACTCTTATTTGATACGAGTAATTACTTTTGAAACTATACTCCTATTTAGTAAATATTTTTTCAAAATATCACACTTTGGTAGGTAGTAAACTAAGTCTGTTGACTTTTATGTACACAATTAATATTTGACCACCAATCAACTAGATAAACATTACAACTCACTCAATCTTAATATATACTAAAAGACAACTGATCTAACCTCAATTGACCAATCACAATCCTTGATTTTTCTAAATTAAGATTTTCAACATGTGACTAAATTAAGATTGTATTCATAAATTAATATCTATCATATGCTACGAATTGAGGATATATATTATTTAAGTAAAAATCAATGGATATAATTATCTAAATTAGTGGATATATATTATCAATCGATTATTTAATAAAAATCAAAATAAATAATAATTAAGTAAAGTAATAATCAATCAAAAACTCAAAAGATTTACCTATAAAATACATACAAAATATAAAAATCATAATATATTCCATACGTTTACTTTGTTGTCTTCGCTGCCATTGTCATTCTCTATCTTCCATTTGTTGTCTTCGACTTCAACTGGAATGCTTCTTCAACTTGGTCAGTTCTCAACTGGAGGAAGTCTTCAGTTGCGTTAACTGTACGGTGCAACTGGACTTCAATATATTTCTGGACAAATCTTCTTGGTCACCAGTTTACTGGTCACCAGATGCAACTGGTGAACTGGTCAGTGTGAACTGGTGACTGGCCAGTTCCAGGTGAACTGGTCCTAACAAATTCCCCCTATTTGTCTAGAAATATTGTCTAAGTCTTTTCTAGTTCTTGTATCTGTGCAAGTGTGAACTATAGAGACTTGTTTGATTAAATTCTATCTAAGTTTCTAAGGCATTTTTATAGATCAATAAATGCCTCAGGTTTGTCTTTTAGTTTTGTTAGATTTTAATCTTTTATCTACCTTGTGGTTACAGACTGGTAACTTCTTTTATACAAGGGAAGAACTTTACATAAGTTACAGAATGTAAAACAAATTACAAGAAGATAAAAATGAAGAAGAACTTAAACAGATGGCCCTTCGCCAGTTCTCCTTCTTTTAGCAACTGTAGAAATGGGCTGTTTGTCTTCTGGATCAACATTTAGTCTCTCTTCAATATTTTCTTTAAACTTGAGCAGACTTTGAAGAACAAACATCCATCCTCTTTCAACCTTATTCTTTTGTTGCTTGGTCTCCAACAGTTTCACCATCTCCACCAGCTCCGAATAACCATATGAAAGTACATCAGGATTCTCAGTTTGCCTCATGGGTCCATTAAGGTGTTGAACCCCAATAGTGAAGTGTTTGGTACCTGGTTTGATTGAGACTTTCATTTCAGTAATCTTACCAGGGTGATATCTCCGCTGTTGCACTTCAGATAAGTACTCTCTAGCTTCAGATTCATTGGCCAGTTTGATCTGGCCAGTGCTCATACTATGCACTGCAGCTTTGATATCTTCACTTGAAGGTTCAGTTGTTTCCACCCAGGTTCTAAGGTCAGCATCTCTTGGCAACATCTTAGGTTTACCTTTGGACTTGGGTGGATTCAGCACCTGTTTGACCACCTTCTTAACATGTTCAGCCCTCTTGAGAATTCCTTCAGTTCTCACTTCTTTTGCCTTATCCACTGTGATATTTAAACACCTGGCATCATATTCAGCCTCATCCTCCCTATAGTGTTTGTCAAGCTCAATCTCCAGTTGTTCTTTCAGTGCATTAATAATTCTGGGATCAGCCTTGACTTTGGCATATTCTGCAAGTGTCATGCCCAGGAGACGACCATCACTTATATCAAGAAGAGTTGGGGCTAAAGTATTTCTATCTTTTGCTTGATTAACCCTCATTTGTTTCTTTCTCTCCTTGATTGCATCTCCAAGCCTTGCCAGTTGCCTACTAACATCTTCTGAAACTGGAGGAAGCTGATCAATGTTGCCAGTTTCTAACACACTGGCTTCAGTACCAGTTGTTTTTGCTTGTTCACCAGTGGTCGGCATAACTTCCTTTCCTTTATCCTTATTCCCCCTATCAACAACATCATCAAACTGCTCAATAACCTGCTGCTGGTCATCACCTTCATCTGACCCAACAACAGTCCTTTCTACCAGTTGTCTTGCACTAACTGGACCTGGCAGTCTTGGTCCAGGTGCAAAGATATTCCTTCTATCCCTTTCCCCCTTGGCAGCATCGAGACCTGCACGAATGGCTGCCCAGTCTTCATTACTGGAGGGCAAACGGGCTAGAGGCTGCCACGATTGCATATCCTTGCACTCTCTAAACACAGTGCAAATAATTCTAAAGGATCTCCACAAGTGGTTAATCTCTTGAGACTGGACCAATACATTGGCTGCAGTTTGATCCTGTCCAGTCTTCAAGTCTTTCAACAATTTTGAGTCTTCATCTAAACCTTTAACCACTTGTTCCTTCACTTCAACATCTTTCTTTTTCAAGTTCTCTACTTCAGTTACCAGGTTGTTAATGGATGAAGTATGAGAAGCCAACTGGGTGTTTACAGCATTAACCGCACCCCTTAACTGCCTAACTTCAAGTGCCAGAGGCTCCAGATTAATCTGAGGAGGGGGGAGCTTGGCAAATTCAGCCATTACCTTCTTAACCAGTTCATCTTCTCGACTAGCCAGTTTTTCATCAATCATCTGGCCAACAGAAGTGGCCACCTGCTGTCCAATTTCAACTACATCAAGGCCAGGTCTTTCAAACAACTCTTTGACATGCCTTTCTATCTCCTTCAGATCCACCTCTGATGATCGAACAGTGTTACTCAAGAGGTTGGAGATAGATGTATTGACATTGGAATGGGTTAAGTCAAAAGCTTCCTTCAAAGATGTGGACAGATTGTTACAGCTTGAGACTAACTCATTCAACTTCTGAAATACCAAGTCCTCATTGGCAGCAAACTTATTAATTCCCAAATCAACAACCTTCGAGTTTGTGATTGTTTCCTTGTTGAATCTGGAAAGGGACTTGGCATTTTGCTCAATTGTCTTATGAACACCCTCCACCCGTTTGATCAGGTTTTGGATGTCGGTTGAGAACGAGACAAATTGAGTTTCCAGTGACAAAGGAGAAGTTGTCACTGGACCAGTAGCAGGCTGCACCAGTTCAACTGGAGGAGGTAAAACAAAGGAAGCCTCTCCAGTTGTTCCAGTGGCAGAAGAAGGAAAAATTGGGGGTGAAAAAGAACGCTGAGGAGATTCAATGTGTTGGTCAGGCTGAGAATGCTCAGGTATGACCAACGGCGACGGTGTTGATTGAGTTCTTTGTGGGGAAATATTTGTAAGCGTATCTGGATGGGAAACTGAAACTTGGTGTTCTAGGGGTTGATCAGAGAAAGAAGGGAGTTGAGCATGTACAGATGCATCAACCATTTCTTGATCATCTTGTGTTCCTTCCGAATCCGAAGATTCAAGATGGAACTCATCCTCATTTATGCCTAGATCCATAAATGATAGGGATGGCTGAACATCATGTTCAGGCTCCTGATGACCAGTTCCAATTACCTGGATGGTTTCATCAGTTGAAGGATCAGATGCCGGAACATCTTCACCAGGGATAGACGTGATAGGAATGGCTTCAGTTATGGTTGTTCTATCCTCAACCACAACTTGAGACGAACTGGAGGGTCCCTCATTATTTTGAGGCCCGCCCAGTTGTCTTTCTGATTCACTTTCCAAAGGTGCATCAGTTTTAGCAAATGCCAGCCGCATCTGCTCTGGAATCTCGACCTCTCCAGCTTCAGAAACAAGAGAGTCTAAATTCCTCATCAAATCTGGCCTCGTGAACGGAGAGTCTGTATTTCTATACTCTTCTTCGCCCAGAATTTGCTTAAAGCATAGAGAAAGAAATCTGGAAAAGGGGATACACACACCCCTGGAGCCTTTCAGCTTTTGTACGAGACTCCTATACAATATGTCAGCAAAATCAACCCTCAATCCTCTCCATAAGCAGTAAGCCATCTCTGCTTGAGAGGAGTTGATCTGGTCAAGACCACCAGAACTCCCACCTAAACTTTCCACCAAATGTACAAAGAAATACCTCCATGAAGGTGTAAGACCTTTCATGGTCATAGCCCCCTTGGTCTTCAAAACACCATTGTCCAAGCACTCCTTATGACCCATCTCAAGGAGTACTTGACGAAAATTAATATTCGGGGCCAAGACAACTGGAGATTCACCTTCTCTCCAGTAATTGAGGTGAAGAGCATCCCTCAATACTTCTACATTCAAGGTACACTTGATTGTTCCATCCTTTAACGTGAAACTGATGGAGGAACAATCGGAAGAAAGTGTGGCAGTGAACCAGAACTCACACAAGTAATCATGATACATCTTGCGTGGGTTCCTAGTGAATAAGGGTCCTATTGGAGAATCCTTCAAAAACTTTCTGATTCTACCAATAAGGGTATTAGACCCTTGAGAACCTTGTAGGCTAGCCAAAGGATTATTAGGGTTTAGTTTAAGGGCTGCACTATAAGGAGCACCAGGTGCCTGGGTGACATCTGGTGAGGGATTGTATGGAACGGTCAAGAGATTTACATCTCTTGAACGGGATGATTTAGGAGCCATTTGAAATTGAAATTGAAATTTAGGATTTAGGGTTTTTGATTTGTGAAGCAAAGAGAAAAATGAAGCAATTTTGATGATTGGAAGTAAATGAAGAGAGTAAATGAAGAGAATGAAAAGAGAGTAAATGAGTTTTGGAGTAAATAAGGGTATTTATAAGGGGATTCAAGATCCCAATGTAAAACCAAAAATCATATTTTATTAAACCAAACATTTTCGAAGATATTTTGAGAATAAAATATAATTTTCCATGTAAGCATTAAATGCTACGACGGCTTACTTTACCCATGACCCCACGCTCTTTTTGTTATCCCAATATAAACAGTTGTCAAGTACTAAAAATGGCTTAAACACGTCAGATCACAATATCAAGTGGTTTAAAACACTCGAGTATCATCACGTGTCACACATATTGACCAAGTATTTGTAACGTTATAAAAAAAAATAGATAAAGACTGAACCTGGTAACTGGAGGATCAATCCAGTACCAGTTTCCAACTGAAGGGTTCTCCAGTTGCATTTTCAAACAAAAAACGAATTTTAGTCAGAAAATAATTTTGAGTCTTTCCCCCTAAAATGATGATCCAGATATCAATTAGTGCCAAGATAGTATCACAAAGGCGTTCGATAGCTTGGCGAGCAAGGATAATCTGGACCTCCTCAACTGGAGAACTTCATCAGTGTCACTGGCGCGTTCAATAACAAAGAAAGCTCCAGTTAAGGGTTTAGCATTCCCAGTTCGCTGATGAGATGTTTAAAAGTTTTCTCATCGAGAGGTTTAGTAAAAACATCAGCTAACTGTTTGTCAGTGGGGATGAAATGAATTTCAATATCACCTTTCATAACATGATCTCGAATGAAATGATACATGATGTCAATATGCTTTGTTTTCGAGTGCATCACTGGGTTGTGAGAGATAGCAATTGCACTGGTGTTGTCACAAAAGATTGGGGTCCTTGTAAACTTTTGACCATAATCTAGTAACTGGTTTTTGATCCAGAGAATCTGGGCACAACAACTGGCCGCAGAAATGTACTCTGCCTCAACAGTGGACATAGAGACTGAAGTCTGCTTCTTGCTGGTCCAACTCACCAGTTTTCCTCCAAGGAAATGACAACCACCAGTTGTGGATTTTCTATCAATCTTACAACCTGCATGATCAGAATCTGAATAACCCATTAGATCTAATCCTGAGCCTTTGGGGTACCAAAGACCAAGATTAGGACACCCTTTCAGGTATCTAAAAATACGCTTTACAGCGTGTAAATGTGATTCTTTAGGGTTAGCCTGAAACCTGGCACATAAACATGTTGCAAACATTATATCTGGTCGACTGGCAGTCAAGTACATTAGTGAACCAACCATACCTCTATAGTCAGTTATGTTAACTTGTTTGCCAGTTGGGTCAGAGTCCAAATTCAATGGTGCTGTAATAGGTGTGTTTTTCGATGGGATTGAATCATATTTGTATTTTCTTAACAAATCTCTGACATATTTTCCTTGGTTTATGAAAATTCCATTTTCAGTTTGTTTAATTTGAAGACCCAAGAAAAATGTTAATTCACCCATTAAACTCATCTCATACTCAGATGACATGATTTTAGCAAACTTTTTACACATTGCATCATCAGTTGAACCAAAAATAATGTCATCAACATAAATTTGTACCAATAAGATATTACCTCTTTCTTTCAAGATAAACAAGGTATTATCTATAGCACCTCTTTGAAAGCCATTTTTAAGAAGATGTTTAGTTAGAGTATCATACCAGGCTCTTGGGGCTTGTCTTAGACCATATAATGCTTTGTTCAGTCTATAAACCCAATGAGGATGCTTCTCATCAATGAAACCTGGAGTCTGCTTCACGTAAACTTCTTCTTCCAATGTTCCATTTAGGAACGCACTTTTGACATCCATCTGGAAGACCTTGAACTGCAGATGGGCTGCATAAGCCAGAAATATTCTTATGGCTTCAAGTCTTGCAACTGGAGCAAAAGTCTCATCAAATTCAACGCCCTCTGCTTGACAATAACCCTGGGCAACTAGTCTGGCCTTGTTTCTTACAACATGGCCATCTTCATCCATTTTGTTTCGGTAGACCCACCTGGTACCAATAGGTTCTTTCTTTAACCCTGGTGGACAAGGAACAAGCTCCCAAACATTGTTCCTTTCGAACTGGAGGAGCTCTTCTTGCATAGCTTCCACCCAGCTTGGGTCTGCCAAAGCCTCGTCAATCTTCTTTGGTTCAATTAAAGATAAGAAGGTGACGTTTAAGCATTGCTCACTGGTGGCTCTTCTAGTCTGAACCCCACTAGTTGGATCACCCACAATTTGTTCAATTGGGTGGGCTCGAGTCCATCTAGTGTATTGACTAGGCTGGTGAACAACAATATCAGTGCAAGTCACCTGGCGATCTTCTTCAGTTGCAACAGCTTCTGGAGAAGGATCAGTCCAAACAACTTCTACATCCTCATCAGAGTCAATGAGGTCTCGATTTGCATCATGAAATTCCTCATTAGAAGGTATTTCACGAAGAACTGGAGAAGTAGGTGTCTGAACTGGTGCTGATATTGGAGTGGCACGAACATCTAATCCAATCACCAATTCTTGTGGTAAGTTGAAATTGATGGAGGGATAAAATGACGTGTCACTGGTGCTTTTCTTCTTCTTAACTGGTTCCAGTTTGTTGTAACTGGAAGCATCTTCTGGTGAAACAACTGACCGATGAACTTGGTCAGTTTCACCAAAATTGATTGGAATGACTGGGGAAATATCAAGGCTTGGTCTCTTGTTGATTGCTTCAGTTGACTCATCGAATGTGACATGAATTGTCTCATGAACCTTTTGGAGTCTATAATTATAAACTCTAAAGGCCTTTCGAATATCTGAATAGCCTAGAAATACTCCTTCATCAGCTTTTGCATCAAACTTTCCAAGCTGACTGGAATCGTTCAGTATGTAAACTGGACAACCAAATACATGGAAATATCCAATATTTGGTTTACGATTTCCTAAGTACTTCATAGGCAGTCTTCTTATGTCTCTTGATGTAGACTGACCGGTTTTGGGTGTGACAAGCAGTTGCAACTGCCTCAGCCCAAAAACTGGTGGGAAGACCAGATTCAGATAGCATGCTTCTGGCCGCTTCTATCAGTGTACGATTCTTTCTTTCAACAACTCCATTTTGCTCTAGAGAGTGAACTGATGAGAAGTTTTGAGAGATGCCAGTGTCATTGCAAAATGTTTCAAGTACCTTATTTTGGAATTCAGTACCATTATCACTTCGCAACTGACAAACTTTTCGAGTGTATTTGAGCTCAATTCGTTTAATAAGGGAGATGATTTCAGCAGGTGCATCACTTTTGGATCTGATGAATACCACCCAGCAAAATCTGGTGAATTCATCAACCATAACTAGAGTGTACTTCTTTCCAGCTCTAGTTTGAACATTCACTGGACCAAAGAGATCCATATGTAGCATGTGAAGAGGTTCAGTGATGCTAAAATTTTGCCTAGTTTTGAAACTGGCTCTTTTCTGCTTGCCCATCTCACAACCTGGACATGGCTTTTCCTTATTGAAGGAGATCTGGGGTATCCCATCAACCAGTTGTTTGCGAGACAACTTGTTAATGTTCTTGAAATTAAGATGGGATAACCTTTTATGCCATAGCCAGTTGGTGTCCACATCAGCTTTGGTATAGAAACATTGCTCTTTTGGAGCTGGTTCCATATCCATGATGTACACATTTCCTTTTCTTGGTGCAATCATCACCACTTTCCAATCCTTGTTAAATATGGTGCCTTGTGCAACATCGAACAATACTCTGAAGCCATCATCGCAAAGTTGGCTTACACTGATCAGGTTGTATTTCAAACCATTCACAAATGCAACTCTTTTGAATTCGACTTGTCCATTATTGAGCACACCATATCCTTCAGTCTTTCCAGATTGATCGTTACCAAACGTCACTGTCGGTCCATCTTGGACAGTGAACTCTTCCAGTAGGGGCTTACATCCGGTCATAGTCCGGCCAGCAGCGCTGTCCAGATACCAGATATTCTTCTTTCGATCGCCCTACACACACACAAAAATCATTAGTTCTTTTTGTGAACCCATCTTTTCTTGATGGGTCCACTGGACTTCTCTTCAGAAGCCACAGTTGATTGTTGAGGTGTTGAACTGGAGGCCACATCTGGAGCTTTATCACCAGCTCCAGGTGCAGAAGTAAAAACGATTGGTATTTGATACTTACTCACCTTAACTTTACCAGATTTTGTTCCAGAAGGAACATTCTTTTGATTAGGTTTAGAAAGGGAGTGTTTAACATTTTGTTTTAAAACTGGAGGTGGTGAACCTCCTTCCAGATTGTTAATCCGGGCAGTGCAACTCTGAACCTGCCGAGACAAAAGTTGGAGTTGCCTTTCCAGATTAACCAAAATATCATTTTGGTCAGGCAGTTGAACCTTGGACCTTGGTTCAACTGGAGATTTAGTCTGTCGGGTCTTGGGCTCCTTAGACTTATGAGGTAAGGCTTGTTACCAGTGGCCTTTTTGACTGGAGCTTTAGCCTGTTTGGCTCCAGTTTTAACCTCAATGGGGGTGGTCTCATTGGTTTCAGTTTCAACAGCTTCAGGTTGATCATAAGGTGTTTCAACCTGGAGAGCTGGAGGTAATGCATGAAGATCTGGTATAAGAGCTGCCATCTCCAGATCTTCAGATTTCCATGCATTTTTCTTGGCATCAATAGTTCTTGAAAATGCATCATAGTTTTTGCCAGATGCTTTTACCCAGGACTTGATAATCTTTTGTGCTTTTTCAAAATCAAAAGATAGTTTTTGATTATCAAGTTCTAAAGCCTCAATCTTTAAAACTGACTCCTTGAGAGCCAACTGGACACTTTGCAAATCATTCAGTTGTGGTTTGACATTGTTCAGTTCAATTAAGATAGTGTCAAGATACCTTTCACTATCAGCTCTTACAGTTTCTACAAATGCCAAATCACCACTTAATGATTCAGCCAGGTCCAGTTTCAGTTCAGGGTCAACCTGGTGATCATAATCACATACCTTTTTCAGTATGATGTCCACCCATCTTCCAGAAATGACATCTTCTTTCACCACATGCTGCTGTTGTTGATCTTCCAAGGCCATGAAACACATGTCCCTTTCCTCTTCTTCATCATCAGATGAGTCATCAGAGTACTCCCATTTTCCCTCAGTTTGTGCAATTAAGCACTGGTCTTTTTCTTTTGCCATGGAAAGGAGGGCAATCTGGGCCTTAAGCTTCTTGTATTTAGCTTTATAGCTATCATCAGGCCGATTGAAATTTGGGACAGAGGGGCCAGTTTGATTATTCAACTGACTAGATCTGCATTCCTTCATGAAATGACCTTTCTTGCCACACTTATAGCATGTAAGATTGGTCTTATCCAGAGAGTTGGAGCTGGAAGCATTATTGGGGCCATTAAATCTTTTAGATTTATGCTTAAACCTATTGAAGGTTTTAGCAATCATGGCGACCAGATCATCATCGTCAGTTTCATCATAACCAACACTGTTTTCAGTGGTCAGCCCAGAGTTTAAGAAACTGTCCAACATCTCCTTCATCGAGTGTACCTGGACACTCTCAGCAGACATTAAAGCAGCACAAGGTCGCTCAGTTATACTAGCAACCTTGGGACTCTGGGCATGGTTCATGGCATCTTGCTCAGCCACAAGTCTTGCAGCATTATTGTCTTCAGTGAATCTGAAGGCTCCATAGAGCGATGCAAGAGTGTGAGTGTGCAAGGTTTTACCTTGTCTCAAGACAAGAACCATTTTTTCCCATTTGGAAGGAAGAATATCACAAAACTTCTCAAGAAGAATATCCTTATCCTTCTCTACACCCAAGCCTCTCAACTGATTGATAAGGCTGGAGAATCTGGTGTATGTTCCAGTTAGACTCTCATTGGGCAAGGCAAAGAAGGATTCATACTTCTTGTTCAAGGCAACTTTTCTGGTGACAATAGTGTCATCACCTCCTTCAAATTGAATCACTAATTCATCCCACATAGACTTGGCACTGAGAAACAACACAAGTGTTGGAATTAGGTCTTCAGGGACAGCCCCAAGGATCATGTTTTTCAGTCTGGTGTCCAAGTCCACCAGTCTGCGATCCTCATCAGACCAATGGTCTTCTGGCTTTTCCCTAGAACCTCTTCTTCCAGTTGGATCAAGAAGAGGACTGACCCCAATGGACATAGGTATATATGGTCCATCCTTAAGGATTTTCAACATATACCTTTCAATCCCACCAAAATGCAAAAGCATTCTAGCCTTCCATGTACCAAATGTCTCACTGTTTCCATCAAATTTTGGAACAGGAGTGTTAGAGTAGTGTACATGGACATGGTTTGGGGTAGAAGGAGGAGGAGGAGGAGGATTAGTATTAACATTTTGAAAAGGTTGGTTGTTATTGTTCAAAGGGTTTTCACCTGAACCAGAACCATCTCCACCTTCAGCAGTAGACATCTAAGCAGATCTAGGCAAGTTTATTAGCCTTCTGCTCTGATACCACTTGTAAGTCCCAACTAGTTAAGATGGTACTACTGAAGACACCTCTATGTCGATGGTGGAGTTACTTTGCAATATACTCGCTGAACTGGAGACGACCAGTTGCAGAGGTATATACCAAGTTCTAGATAGATTACTTATATAAAGACAATAAGTAAAGAACAATGCAATAATACAAATAACTTGTAAACAATCTTGATGAGACAATATGTAGTTTTCAATGTGTAATTTATTTATTGATATTAAACAGATTACAAGGTTGATGCGGAACCAAGATAATACACGAATGTAAATATCCTAACAACCTATGAAATACAATTGATCTATACTCGAAATTTCTCTTCAACAATCGAAACACTTAAAGTAGTGAAATGTTCCTTTTAGCGATTGAGAGAATATTGCACAAGTTCACCAAGAATATTGCAGGTTTGCAAAGTGTGAAGTTTTCTCACGTTGTGATTTCACTTGCTTGAAAAACTTGATATTCTTGGTTGTGCAATGACTTGTATTTATAGGCAAAGTTAACATTGGGATGTTAACTTTGGCCGTACAAATGTGGTTGGAGCATTTAAGGAATAGCATTTAATTCCTTAAAAGGCAGTGTAAAGTCGCGTGTTAAAGTGACTTTACATAACCACCTTTATGTACCTTTTAGTACTTAAATAATAAGATAATGCTTATTATCCGGGTAAAGGTACATAAAGTATACAAGTCAATTCCTCGTAATCAATGTAAAGCTTTGTAAGGTCTTTCCACTGATGGTCTCCAGTTTATAACTGACTAGAATGTCAACTGGGCTTCGCTGCCATTGTCATTCTCTATCTTCCATTTGTTGTCTTCGACTTCAACTGGAATGCTTCTTCAACTTGGTCAGTTCTCAACTGGAGGAAGTCTTCAGTTGCGTTAACTGTACGGTGCAACTGGACTTCAATATATTTCTGGATAAATCTTCTTGGTCACCAGTTTACTGGTCACCAGATGCAACTGGTGAACTGGTCAGTGTGAACTGGTGACTGGCCAGTTCCAGGTGAACTGGTCCTAACACTAACCACTTGTCACGCATATAACTCTCGTCACTATATTCGAAACCCAACAGAGCCTTTTAATGTGACATCGGTTGTTCGAATATAAATAAGGCATCCAAACACCCTCTTTGACAAATCGAATATAAATAAGGCTTCTGCCTTCTTTGTAACATCCGTGAGTTTTGACCCGTTGACTTTATGTGTAATTTGACTAACAAATTAAGTTAATGAAACATTTGGGTTCATTTTGTGATTAAATGACTATGTGGTATATTTGTAAGGTCGATTGTATGATTTAATCGGTGAATAAATGTAAAACGTTATGCGAAATTGCTTGTAAAGAGAAACGGGTCGACCCATGGGCTGGACCCACGACCCATCAGCCCATATGACCCATCTTCCCTCCCTTATCCTTCTCATTTCACCACATAATCTTTTCTTCTTCTCTTTTCCCTCAAACAAAAGCAAGAGTATCTCTTCTTCCCTATTTTCTCTCTTAAATTCTTGCATACTTAGTGTTGTGAAACTAGTTTAATACAAGAATCATCATCAACATCATCTTATTATCTCCATGTCAAAGAATTGAAGTTCTAGTGCAAGGTTTTCTTACCCATTTTGGCTAAATTCGGGTTTGAGCTCAAGAAGAAGTTTTGGTAAGTCAAATTCATCCCATTTTCACCTATTTATGCTTATTTACTTGTTGTTGGTCAATTTGAAGTAATTCCAAGTCTTGAAATGGGTAAAATAGAGTTTAGGGTTAATGTAGGGTTTTGGTTTGAATTGGATGATTTGGAAGTGTTCTTGATGTTTTGGAATGGAAATTTGATATGGGTTATGTGTATTTAGGCTTAGAAATGTCTAAACTTGCTTCAAAAACTAGTTCATAGCATTATGGGTTGATTTGGAGTCTTAGGTTTTGAGGTATTTGAGTTTTGGGTCACTTTTTCCTGCACTTTCTGCTGCTGTTCGTGAGTTTGCCCAGGTGAGGCGTAACTTACGCCCCTCTTAGGCGTAGGTTACGCCAGGCTAAACTTCTTTGGGCGTAGGGTAGGCGTAGCCTACGCTGGTTTGTTTCTTTGGGCGTAACTTACGCCAAATGTGGGCGTACCTTACGGTGCTCTCCATTTTCATTACGCCAAATTGCTTCTGTTTACGCCACTCAAGACGCCAAAAACTGACTTTTGCAGGGGACCGTAACTTACGCCACTTAGGGCCGTAGGTTACGCCAGTTGAAGATTGACCCACCGTAGGTTACGGTGGTTGGCACCGTAACTTACGCCCGTTCTATTTCTGATTTTTCCTGTTTGACCTAGTTTGACTTCCAGAACCCTAGTAAAGCATCGAGCTTCAATCTAAATCACTCCTCAACTTATTTAACGATGAATAAGAGTCTTAGAAGTCATCTAATGTCGAGAACCATTTTGGAAACCTAATTAGGGTTTTGTCGAGTGATTGATACATATGTGTATGTATGTTATATATGAATGTTAATGTGTATGTATGTTATCGACATTTAGGTGTTGGACGTGAAGTGAACATTGAACGACAGTAACTCGACCTTATATCGAAATTAACCTTTCATGGCCAATCGAGGTGAGTTCCGTAGCTCCTACTCTTTTGAGATTCGGGCTGAAAGTGTACAAACGTGTGTTTACTGCTTTGTCGGTTGATTGTTTGATTTAAATGTTGGACTGATGAGTTGGTTTATAAGTTTGATTTGATTTGGTTATGTTTATTAAGTAATTATTATCATTAGGGTAGACGTACATACATGGAAGTCGGTTTTGCCTTCAATGAGTTTTAGATGTGGTGGGAAGGCTGCGGGTGACCCTATACATAAGCATCTAGTACTCGAAGAAAGTAGAATCCTCCTAAATGTATGTACGTATAGTATAGTGTAATTGTGATTGATGGTTTATGATTGATGAATTGTGTTTGGTGACTTATGACTAATGAGATTGAGATTGATGATTGATAACTTGTGTTTTTGCAATTGATGCATATATGATTGAGTTAGGCATGCATATGTGTTAACATTGTATATCCTCTTGATGTGGATACCGGCATCCAAGTGTATAGATGTATACACTTCATGATGGATGTTGAGGACATGACCCCGAGTATATAGACATATATATCTCGATGATTTTGAGATACAGCCTTGTTCATTGTGATGACAGGCGGGTATCGTTGCATAGGTGACTTGAAGCTCACACATATGTTATGCATTATGACTGATTATGCATTTGGCACTTGTATTGATTTTTATATCATTTGTGCATACTCATTACACGTTTACTTATATTGTGTAATCTTGTTGTGATTGATATTGTGTTGTTTAGGGGTCCAAGTAAGTTACGTTTCGCCTCTACTAGTAATTGTGTTATTGACAATGGTTCCTTTTGGACCATTACTACGAACTCACCAACCTTGTGTTGACTATGCTTAGTACACTTTTCAGGTAATCAGGTTAATCCAGGCGTGGAGTTTGATTGTTTGCTTGCTGTTGAACCCGGGCTTTGGACTTATATGGATCAAGGATTCATTTGCCTTCTTTTGCATTATACTTAGGATCGTTAGCCATCTTTTGATGTTCTTTTGTAAACTTTGATGGTGACTTGCTCCTTATGTATTTTGGTACTTGTTTATCTTATTGTAATGGATTCACAGAATCCTTTGTTTGCATTTAGATCATGTTCTACATTAATCCCACCTTGTGCTATATGATTTCTGTAATATTTTGAGCCTTGGCTTGGGGTGTTACAGAATGGTGGCCCATGCGTGGTCGTAGAGAATTAGGCGGTTTGACCTAGACTACAGCTTAAATTAAAACTCTTCATATAGCATGCATGGTTAGGAAATTCGTGTGCAATGTGAATTATGTGAATCCCCGTGTGAGTTCGTAGTTAAGACCACTTGTGTGATAATTTGAATTCAATGAAAGGAATGTGGAATGTGGTTAATATGGTTTGTTGTTGTTATTGGTTGGAGCTAATTTGATGATTTAGGGCAAAATGAAGTTATGCCATTAACTTAGTATAATATTGTGGCAACCCTAAAAGAACCCGATCAACTCTTTTATGGTCACCCAACATTATAACAAGTTAATGATATCGTGGATTGCGCACGTGTGGCCTAAAGTATAATAAGGAACCGATATGCTTAATGGAAGTTGATTAGGTCGAGGGTTAGCCATTGGTACACCCTGTATACATACCCGGTCAATAACTAGAGAGCATATCGAATTCGGATTATACTTGAGTCATTCGTGTTAGTTGTTTAAATGCATGATGTATTGAGCATGATTACTTGAGTTAATGATAGACAATTTGCAATGAATTTGACATGATGATATGCTAAGTAACAATCCCATAGGATTCTAGCACTCTTGCCTTAGCTTAATGATATGAAATGAGTATGTGGTATCGGTATGAGAGCATTGACTACTTGTGTGACTAACATGTGAGCATTTGAGACTAACTATCGGGTCAACGTGTCACTTGTTTTATAGAAATGGTGAGACCAAGGAGAGCCGGAACGAACTATAGGGCTGAACCGGAAGAACCTCAACCGGAAGCTCAACCGGAGGTACAAGGAGGTAGAGGTAGGGGCCGTGGTAGAGGTCATGGTAGAGGCCAAGGAAGGGGTCATGGTGAAGCTCCCGTGCCAAACTTGGCTGAGGTGATCGCTCAAACGGTCACCAATATCATGCCGACCATTATTGCTCAAGTCACGGCAAGTCTTGGGGGAAACAATGCGGCTCCAAACAATGGGCCTCAAAACAATGAAGCCCCAGTTAATATGAATAATGAAAATGCTCAACCTCATGCTGTGGAGGAGGAAGAAGAGGAACCAGTGGGAGTTGATAACCGTATGCCCATGTATAATCAACATGGAGGATACCGACAGGGGTGTATATTTAAAGACTTCAAAAGCTGTGGGGCACCGAAGTTTGATGGAAGAGGCGGTCCCACAAGTGTATAAGGTGGTTTGAGGAGATCGAGGCAGTGATTGAAAGAAGTCATTGCACGTATGACGACGGATTTCTTATGCATCCGGCATGTTTAAAAATGACGCCTTGAGTTGGTGGAACCAAGAGATAACTTTGGGGCGGACTTATAACTTGGAATGGATCGATTTCAAGAACAAGGTGAAGGCGAAGTTTTGTCCTCCCTATGAACTACAAAACTTGACCATTGAGTTTGTTAATCTCAAAATGGACGGAGCCGATTACAAGAGCTACGTTAGACGATTTCAAGAGTTGTCTACCCTTATTCCTCATTTGGTGGATTCCGAGTCGCGGGCCATCGAAAAATTTGTGTTGGGCTTGAATCCTCAAGTCCGATCTTATGTAAACTCTAACATGCCTACTTCTTTGGCCGATGCGGTTAACCGAGCCGGTAGTGTGACTGAAGACTTGTTGAGGAGCGGTGTTTTGAGTAACTCAACAAACAAGAGAAAGGAAGTGGGAGAGTCAAGTGGGACGAAGAAAATGGGACGGTTTGACCCCAAAAATGCAAATAGGGGTAGAGTGATGGCGGCGGTGGAACCGGCTAGGAAGGCTTATGCAGGACCCCATCCTTTATGTGGAAGGTGCATCAAACACCACCCCGCCAACGTTCAATGTGGGGCGTGTTTTAATTGTAACCAAACGGGGCACATATCCAAAAATTGTAGGGCTCCGAGAACGGGCCCAATGAATGTGGCTCCTATTCAAGCCGTTCCTCCCAAGGTAATCAACGAAGGGGTGAGTGTTTTGAATGTGGTAGTCGTACCCACTACCGCAACAATTGTCCTCGATGGGTGGGACAACAAGTTAAGTAGTTGTTCACCCCAACCAACTTCAAATGGTCGGGCCTAATCAGAACTGGGGACAACAAGGTCATCAAGTGCAACCCCGCGGCCGAGCCTTTGCGGTCAATGCAAATGAAGCCCGCAATGATCCCAACGTGGTGGCAGGTACCTTTCTCCTTAATGGCCACTATGCAACAATTTTATTTGATTCCGGATCCGATTATAGCCTCGTGTCCTCTAACTTTGTTCCTTTGATTGATGTGCATCCTTGTGCTCTAAACTATGTGATTGACATTGAAATGGTAAACGGGTCACTAACTAAACTTAGTCAAATAATACGTGATTGTGTCTTGGCCCTAGACGATGTTGAATTCTTCATAGACCTTATGCCTTTCGATATTGGGAGTTTTGATGTCATTGTGGGTATGGATTGGTTGACGGCGGTAAATGCGACTATTGATTGTGGTGAGAGAGTTGTTAAGATACCTTTGTCTAACGGTCAAATTCTTAGAGTTCAAGGCGAAATCTCCGATTCCTCTAATTCTAAAGTCTTTAGTGCTACCGTCACAAAGGTAGAATTGAAGACCGTTCCTATTATTTGTGAATTTCCCGATGTTTTTCCGGATGACTTACCGGGATTACCTCCAACTCGTGAACTTGACTTTCGTATTAATCTTATCCCCGAAGCCGTGCCCGTAGCAAAAGCTCCTTATAGACTAGCTCTAACCGAAATGCAAGAGCTACAAACTCAACTCAAGGAACTCCAAGAAAAGGGTTTCATCCGCCCTAGTCAATCTCCTTGGGGTGCTCCTGTTCTCTTTGTCAAGAAGAAAGACGGGTCTTTCAGAATGTGTATCGACTACCGGGAATTAAACAAGCTCACAGTGAAGAACCGGTATCCCCTCCCTAGAATTGATGACTTATTTGATCAACTTCAAGGTGCTAAGCACTTCTCAAAATCGATCTTCGCTCGGGTTATCATCAACTCCGGGTACATGAAGATGATATCCCCAAGACGGCTTTTCGCACAAGGTATGGTCACTTTGAATTCACCGTGATGCCTTTTGGGTTGACTAATGCACCGGCGGTGTTCATGGACTTGATGAACCGGGTGTGTCAACCATACTTAGACAAGTTTGTCATCGTGTTCATTGATGACATACTTGTATACTCGAAGACAAAGGAGGAGCATGTTGAGCACTTGCGTGGGGTGCTTGAACTACTAAGGAAGGAGAAGTTGTATGCCAAATTCTCCAAGTGTGAGTTTTGGTTGGAAGAGGTCCACTTTCTTGGTCACGTAGTGAGAAAGGATGGTATTCACGTGGACCCAAGCAAGATTGAAGCGGTCAAGAATTGGAGAAGACCCGAAGCGCCATCCGAGATCCGTCAATTCCTTGGATTGGCGGGTTACTATAGAAGATTCATTGAAAATTTCTCTCGTATTGCACAACCACTCACTCTCTTGACTCAAAAGGAGAGAAACTTTGAATGGGGCGAAAGACAAGAAAACGCCTTCCAAACTCTTAAAGATATGCTATGTGACGCTCCTATTTTGACGCTACCGGATGGAATTGAAGATTTTGTTGTTTATTGTGATGCCTCAGGACAAGGTTTGGGTTGTGTTCTTATGCAAAGGGGTAAAGTCATTGCTTATGCCTCTCGTCAATTGAAGGTGCATGAGAAGAACTACCCGACCCATGATTTGGAATTGGGAGCGGTTGTGTTTGTTTTGAAGTGTTGGAGATATTATCTCTATGGCACCAAATGTGTGATTTATACCGACCATAAAAGTCTTCAACACATCTTTAACCAAAGTGAATTGAATATGAGGCAAAGGCGTTGGCTTGAACTATTTAGTGATTATGATTGTGACATCCGTTATCATCCGGGCAAGGCAAATGTAGTAGCCGATGCCTTGAGTAGAAAGGAGAGAGTGAAGCCAAGACGGGCTAGAGCTATGAGCCTCACAGTGGGGCCAAATATTCGTGACCGGATCATTGGAAGCCCAAATTCAAGCCACCCTACCGGAAAACTTTGGAAATGAGAACCTAGATGGCATGGAACAACAATTTGACAGAAAGAGTGATAATGGGCTATACTTGGTTGAAAGACTTTGGGTTCCTATTTTCGGTAACTTAAGAACACTTATTATGAATGAAGCTCATCAATCGCCTTATTCGGTCCATCCCGGGTCGGATAAGATGTACTTTGATTTGAAAAACTTGTATTGGTGGCCGGGCATGAAGCGTGATGTGGCTAAGTATGTGAGTGAGTGTCTTACTTGCTTACAAGTGAAAGCCGATCACAAGAAGCCACCCGGGTTGTTGGTGCAACCGGTGATGCCCGAGTGAAAGTGGGAACATATTGCAATGGATTTCATTACTAAGTTACCAAAGACGAGAAGTGGTCGTGACACGATTTGGGTAATAGTAGATCGGTTAACGAAGTCGGTCACTTCTTAGCCATTCGTGAAATCGATAAGTTTGACACTTTGGCTCGTTTGTACATTAAGGAAGTAATATCTAAGCATGGAGTGCCGATTTCTATCATTTCAGATAGAGATGCCCGTTTCAAATCAAACTTTTGGGAAGCTTTTCAAAAAGCAATGGGTACTCGACTCGACATGAGCACGGCGTTTCATCCTCAAACGGATGGACAAACCGAGAGAACCATTCAAACCCTTGAAGATATGTTGAGGGCTTGTGCAATTGATTTTGGTGGAAGTTGGGAAGACCATTTGCCACTAGTTGAGTTCTCGTACAACAATAGCTACCATGCCACCATCCAAATGGCGCCCTTTAGAGCATTGTATGGCAGAGTATGTCGTTCTCCTCTAGCTTGGGCGGAAATTGGTGAGAGTCAACTCATCGGGCCAGAAATTGTAGTTGAAACGACAAAAGTGATTTCTCAAATTAAGGAGAAGTTGCAATTGGCCCGTGAACGTCAAAAGAAGTATGCCGATGTGAGGCGGAGACCATTAGAGTTTGAAATTGGTGATTATGTACTTTTGAAAGTGTCACCTTGGAAAGGTGTTGTACGTTTTGTGAAGCGGGGTAAACTTGGGCCAAGGTATATTGGTCCTTTCAAGATTCTTGAACGGGTTGGAAAGGTTGCCTACCGATTAGAATTACCACAAGAGCTTAGTGGGGTACATGATGTGTTTCATATTTGTAACCTACGTAAGTGTTTGGCGGACCCTACACATCATGTGTCCATGGACGAGATTAGGGTGGATTCGAATCTAAATTTTGTTGAAGAGCCGGTAGAGATCTTGGACCGTCAAGTCAAGAAGCTCAAGAATAAACGCTACACGATTGTTAAAGTTAGATGGAGTGCTAGACGTGGAGCCGAGTTCACTTGGGAGCGAGAGGATCATATGAAGTCTAAGTATCCGCATTTATTTAATAATTAGTGTTTTGTTGAATTTCGGGACGAAATTCTTTTGACGGGGGAATAATGTAACATCCGTGAGTTTTGACCCGTTGACTTTATGTGTAATTTGACTAACAAATTAAGTTAATGAAACATTTGGGTTCATTTTGTGATTAAATGACTATGTGGTATATTTGTAGGGTCGATTGTATGATTTAATCGGTGAATAAATGTAAAACGTTATGCGAAATTGCTTGTAAAGAGAAACGGGTCGACCCATGGGCTGGACCCACGACCCATCAGCCCATATGACCCATCTTCCCTCCCTTATCCTTCTCATTTCACCACATAATCTTTTCTTCTTCTCTTTTCCCTCAAACAAAAGCAAGAGTATCTCTTCTTCCCTATTTTCTCTCTTAAATTCTTGCATACTTAGTGTTGTGAAACTAGTTTAATACAAGAATCATCATCAACATCATCTTATTATCTCCATGTCAAAGAATTGAAGTTCTAGTGCAAGGTTTTCTTACCCATTTTGGCTAAATTCGGGTTTGAGCTCAAGAAGAAGTTTTGGTAAGTCAAATTCATCCCATTTTCACCTATTTATGCTTATTTACTTGTTGTTGGTCAATTTGAAGTAATTCCAAGTCTTGAAATGGGTAAAATAGAGTTTAGGGTTAATGTAGGGTTTTGGTTTGAATTGGATGATTTGGAAGTGTTCTTGATGTTTTGGAATGGAAATTTGATATGGGTTATGTGTATTTAGGCTTAGAAATGTCTAAACTTGCTTCAAAAACTAGTTCATAGCATTATGGGTTGATTTGGAGTCTTAGGTTTTGAGGTATTTGAGTTTTGGGTCACTTTTTCCTGCACTTTCTGCTGCTGTTCGTGAGTTTGCCCAGGTGAGGCGTAACTTACGCCCCTCTTAGGCGTAGGTTACGCCAGGCTAAACTTCTTTGGGCGTAGGGTAGGCGTAGCCTACGCTGGTTTGTTTCTTTGGGCGTAACTTACGCCAAATGTGGGCGTACCTTACGGTGCTCTCCATTTTCATTACGCCAAATTGCTTCTGTTTACGCCACTCAAGACGCCAAAAACTGACTTTTGCAGGGGACCGTAACTTACGCCACTTAGGGCCGTAGGTTACGCCAGTTGAAGATTGACCCACCGTAGGTTACGGTGGTTGGCACCGTAACTTACGCCCGTTCTATTTCTGATTTTTCCTGTTTGACCTAGTTTGACTTCCAGAACCCTAGTAAAGCATCGAGCTTCAATCTAAATCACTCCTCAACTTATTTAACGATGAATAAGAGTCTTAGAAGTCATCTAATGTCGAGAACCATTTTGGAAACCTAATTAGGGTTTTGTCGAGTATATGTATGTTATATATGAATGTTAATGTGTATGTATGTTATCGACATTTAGGTGTTGGACGTGAAGTGAACATTGAACGACAGTAACTCGACCTTATATCGAAATTAACCTTTCATGGCCAATCGAGGTGAGTTCCGTAGCTCCGTACTCTTTTGAGATTCGGGCTGAAAGTGTACAAACGTGTGTTTACTGCTTTGTCGGTTGATTGTTTGATTTAAATGTTGGACTGATGAGTTGGTTTATAAGTTTGATTTGATTTGGTTATGTTTATTAAGTAATTATTATCATTAGGGTAGACGTACATACATGGAAGTCGGTTTTGCCTTCAATGAGTTTTAGATGTGGTGGGAAGGCTGCAGGTGACCCTATATATAAGCATCTAGGACTCGAAGAAAGTAGAATCCTCCTAAATGTATGTACGTATAGTATAGTGTAATTGTGATTGATGGTTTATGATTGATGAATTGTGTTTGGTGACTTATGACTAATGAGATTGAGATTGATGATTGATAACTTGTGTTTTTGCAATTGATGCATATATGATTGAGTTAGGCATGCATATGTGTTAACATTGTATATCCTCTTGATGTGGATACCGGCATCCAAGTGTATAGATGTATACACTTCATGATGGATGTTGAGGACATGACCCCGAGTATATAGACATATATATCTCGATGATTTTGAGATACAGCCTTGTTCATTGTGATGACAGGCGGGTATCGTTGCATAGGTGACTTGAAGCTCACACATATGTTATGCATTATGACTGATTATGCATTTGGCACTTGTATTGATTTTTATATCATTTGTGCATACTCATTACACGTTTACTTATATTGTGTAATCTTGTTGTGATTGATATTGTGTTGTTTAGGGGCCCAAGTAAGTTACGTTTCGCCTCTACTAGTAATTGTGTTATTGACAATGGTTCCTTTTGGACCATTACTACGAACTCACCAACCTTGTGTTGACTATGCTTAGTACACTTTTCAGGTAATCAGGTTAATCCAGGGCGTGGAGTTTGATTGTTTGCTTGCTGTTGAACCCGGGCTTTGGACTTATATGGATCAAGGATTCATTTGCCTTCTTTTGCATTATACTTAGGATCGTTAGCCATCTTTTGATGTTCTTTTGTAAACTTTGATGGTGACTTGCTCCTTATGTATTTTGGTACTTGTTTATCTTATTGTAATGGATTCACAGAATCCTTTGTTTGCATTTAGATCATGTTCTACATTAATCCCACCTTGTGCTATATGATTTCCGTAATATTTCGAGCCTTGGCTTGGGGTGTTACATTCTTGCTTGTTGTTCATATTTTGACCATGCCACAAGATAGAAAAGAAACTTAAAGATATTAGAGATATAAAGACCTGAATTGTCTTAGCTTTATTTCTAAGTAATTAGTTTGATGTGTTTTGGTTTCTTTTCTTATTAGTCAGAAATACATGAAAGTATCGTAAATAATACAAAAAGTTAAAAAATGTTTCGGAGTCTTGTTGAAATTACAGCAAGTTTTCTCACATATATCGGTTTAGATTTGCTTTTGAATTTTTATTATAAGATTTAATTTTTTTGCCCTTACAAAAATTTAAAAGTTGAGTTTTTGGGATAAATTGAATATTGGAAGAAAAAGCTGAGGCAGGAGAAAGAAAAAGAAAGAACATACAAAACTCCTAATTTGGTAATTATGTTTAGTATAAAAAACTCTTATTTGATAATTACTTTTGAAACTACTCCTATTTAGTAAATATCTTTTTCTAAGGGGGTTCCTTGTATGAGGAAGGGTAAGGGATAAGACGAGTTTAGCTCATGTTGTTCTTATTTTGAAACAAAAGTTAAAATAAGCTGGTATATACTCCGCACTAAATATCACATCTTTTTGATACATAAATAGTCGGTCGGTATTCGACATCACATGACACCTCATCATATAATGGTAAAGTCTTGTACGTATTTTAGACTACAAGATATCGAGATGTAGACCATGAACCATTACAAGTGATTCAGAGAAAAAACTCATAGACTGTCACTACAGAGAGTTGAACTTAAAACCCGTGGAAAAAACGAACGATGCATCTATTAGTTGACTTGACTTTATTTTGCTTAATATACCTATTTTACACTTAAAGTATTTGAAACGTATAATATCTGCCTCAAAATTTACAATTACTATTTTCTTAAAAAGAAATATGTATCAGAGTTTTAAAAGTTACTATTAATTTATGTATCCGGTTAACCTGATAACATATATAAAACGAGACCCATAAACTTAACACATGTTTCGTATAGTAAAGAAATTTATAATGAAATCATGTAAAAAAAAATATTGTTAATAATCGAGTAATTAAAACCATGTTTTTAAGTCGCCATTATATTCACCTCAAAACCTATATAAATACGGAACCCACATCGACAAACAAAATCCAATTCAAAACCGAATTTCATGTCCGCCTTTCTATCCAAATCACACCCCTCCCCCGCTCCCTCTCTCATATAAACCCTGCCTTCCCCATAAATTTTTTATTATAAATTGTCTCCTTCCCACCCCCCAAAATTTCTTTCTTTAAATGTTACTCCCAACATTATATCATTTTCATTATTATCATTATTAGTAACAAACACCATCATAATTATAATTATAATAATTATATACATATAACAATTCATATCTATATATATCAGCAGTTCCTTTTGTCCCAATATCTAGGGTTTCTATTGAAGAAGACCCGGTCTTTAATTCTTGCATCGGTGAGTTTATTTCTGTATTGTTATTTAGGGTTTCAATTTCAATTCAATTTATCTGTATATATGCGAATTCTATTGTTGTGCTTAATTTTTTCTGTATACATATTTTTCATGAGCTTTGAGGTTTAGTTTGACCTAAATTTGAAATTGGGCATTTTATAGCTTAGTTGTTTATATGCTCCATGAAAAACAAAATTAGGCTTTTTGTAGCTTATTTTTGTTTTTTACAGATAATAAATTAGGCTGCTTTGAGCTTATTTTAGGGTTTTGAGTTTGAAAAATGTACAGGTTTTAAAAATTATTAGTAAGTTGCAAGTTTTAATTATTTTGTAATTAGGGTGATTAGTTGACTTTTAGCTAAATTAGTTTTTTCAGTCTGCATGGTGTTTCCTCCCCCCTTTTTTTGTATCTTTGGAATTTAGATGTATTTGCGAGAAGATTTAGCTTGCGTAATGACGACAGTCGATGTATTTTTCTCTCCTGCGTTGCTTGTTAATAGGGGTATTGAGGGTATGCCTGAAAAGATAAATAAGTATGTTTTGAAAGCTGTGAAATTTCTTTTGAATTTTTATATGTGGTGATGATGATTTTGTCTGCTCGAATAATTTCATAAGAAGAAACAAATCTGAACCGTTGTAATTTGGTTTCAATTGGATAAATGAAAGAAGAGTCCGATTTGTATTGGTAATTTGTTATTTACATACTTCGACGGAACTGAGATATTGTAAAACACGTATACAGACATGTGTTGAATAGTGGATATATGGTTTCTTGACTACGTGATTTTATCTACAAGTAGTAATGGAAACCGGATTATGTTTTCAAATCTTAGGGGGTTTGAAACCTGTCAGGTTTGAATGTTTGATGTGTTTGTCGAATCTGGTTTACTTCGATTTTTTTTTCCCAAGCCGTTTCGATTAAAGTTTAGAGAGATGCAAAGAGCTACCACAGTTAGAAAATATATTTAGGGTTAGTTTAAGTTATCCAACTACCTCCAGCTTTGATCACGTTGTTGCTACTGATTATGATTCAGAGTACTGCCGGTTATTTGATAACATTTTTGAGTGCCACGATAACCCTTTTCAAAGAAACAGGGCACATCAAAACACCTCCTAACCAACTACCGCCTGTCCCTGTACCATAGTTAAATCTATTTCTATACTATTGTCATTTCCAAACATGCAAATGCTCACATGGCACATCCAAAAATCCCCCTCATCAGACCTCCCTTTTTCCTGTTTATGAAAATGCCATTGAATGATGCTTTACTTGCACTATGCTCTTATGGTAAAAAGTTAGTCTTTGTATATGCTTTTCCCTTTATCTTCTTTATCTTTGTCATGGAAACAACACAATCTGTTGTTTGTTTGTACCTTTTTTCACAATTAAAAGTTTAGAAGCACAACATTGAATCTAGCCTTCTAGATCAGCTCCTTTTGGTTAATAGAAACGGCCACTTCTTAGCAGTGAAATAGGAACAAAAGAAATGATGGATTGATGGTCACATAGGTAAGTAGGGTTAGGATGAAGGTTTTGATTTCACTATAATCTATTTCACCCTTTATGATTTAGCATTCAACATTACATGGGAGAAGGAAATCTAGCTTGGTGAGGTGTCTTCTAACACCATTAAATGAAATGATATATCTTCTGACAAAACCATGGGGTTTCTGCATCTTTTTCCCATCGTCAAGATCGGAAATCAGATGAAGAATCTTCTGTGTTATGGATCAGGTGTTCATGACTATATGAAGTAGAGCTGAACTTTTGATAAGAAGTTATTAATGGTAATTCATGCAGAGGATTGTAATTCACATTTATAAGATGCGAAGAATTTAAGGAGATACAATATGTCATTCAAGTAGTGGATACTGTAGAAAGATTGAAAGAAGGTGAAACTACATATGTTGTATTTCTATGTAGGAATGACATTTGATGAAGAAGGGCCGTAACTGTAAACCAAGAAATATAATGGTGTGAAGAATTATCAGTGCTTCTAGCATTGATGTCCGTTCGAGGAGCAAGAGTGCTAAGATGAAAATTGGTAGAGAGGAAAAGGGGGTTGGGTATGTGGAAAGAGATCCAAGTAAAGTAGCTTTCATAAATCTTGATCAAGATTACTTGGGTTTAATGAATGGAAAGATGGTGGTTTAAATATTGTAGACAAAAGGAGATTTTGATAGAGTTAAAAGAGAAAAAGAACAATTAGTAAGATACCGTAGTATGAATATGTTCTTTTTTGTTATTCTACTAAAGCTCTTGGTTTTACTTTTACATTTACTGTATTTCTTTGTTAAATAGCAAAAACTTGCGAACTAAAATAAGATTGTTTGTGTATATTGAGCCACACCTTGGTTTGTTATGGTTTTATAGAATTGAGGATCAACCCCCCCCCCCCCCCCCCCCCCCCCCTCTCCAAAAAAAAAAAAGATTTATGCTTTTACTTGTTCCATGTCTTCATATATGTGCTTGATATGCGAGGATAAATAACTATGTAATGTTATAATAGACAAGGAAGTTGGAATGAGAGGTTGGGCTGACAAAAAATAGAGGAAGAATGAGATTGGTATGAGGAAATACAATTCTAGCCTCAATATCTAACACAATACTAGTATATACAGTCCAATGGTCACTGATAATGTAGTACGGTTTCACATTATTGGTTTGATTTTTTTCTTCATTGATTTCGTAGAGTGGCTTAATCAAGATTGATATGTTCCAGTCCAGTATTGCAGAAAATGTGATCACTATAATTTGTCATTTCTTGTGTTTCAATACAATGCATTCCCTCAAAAAATTGAATCTTATACATCTGGATTTGAGCTCTAATCTAGTTAATTGATTGATAGAATACATGCTTGTTTATTAACTATTCTAATACTCTTGTCAACAAAATTATATAGGGTTCCTGGATACGTCAACTTTTGCAATGATGCAACATGAGATGGAATCCCAGATTCATTATCTTGAACAAATAGCGTACAGTTCAGTACTTCGAGCTTTCAAAGCACAGTCTGATGCCCTTACATGGGTATGATTTGATGTTCTCTACAAACATCTACAAATTATTATCCTGAACTTGTCATGTTTTATGCTAAATAGCTCAAATGCTCTTTAACTATGTATGATATATCAGGAAAAGGAAGAATTGATAACAGAACTTCAAAAAGAGCTGCGAGTTTCTGATGATGAACATAGAGAATTACTGTCCAAGGTAAATACCGATGAACTCATTATAAGTATTAGGGAGTGGAGGAATTCAGGGGGAATCCGCAGTGCAATGATCAACATTCCTCAATCTATCCATGACCCGATATCAGTGAGTCCAACTGTTTCTGCATCGCGGAAGCGACCAAAGACATCTATGGCCCCTTCTTTACCCACTCAATCTTTTCCTGGATTGGGAGGTGGAATCCAGACCCCTAAACCTGTGAGTTGATTAAGAATCTATATCTGAATGTGATTTTACGAAGGATTATAGCAGTCTTGACTGATAGGTCATTTTGAATGCTTGAAGTCTCCAAGGTACCCGTTAATGGGGCGAACTCCCAGGGGAATGCTCTCCAATCATGGCTCTTCTGCTATTACTTTACCAAATGATGCAGCAGCTGATGTGGGTACAAGAAATTACTTAGTTGGGAGGAAATTGAGAACTAGATGGCCTGATGACAATAACTTTTATGAGGCAGTCATAGTTGAATACAACCCTGTACAGGTAACTCTTAGATCTTACACTTTGTTCTATTTATGCCAATTAAGTCCCAAAATTACTTTTCGCATTGCTTACATTGTGTCCCTTCCTGTTTTATGATCCTTCATCTAGGGATTAGGTATTGTATTATAACTATGTAAAGAAAATAATTCACTGTATCCCATATCTTTACTTACCCTTAGAAGTACCAATTTTGCATTTTTTTTCCAAACTAGTATTCATCATTGGTAATAGTTTTTTATTTTTGTCAGGATCGGCATGCATTGTCGTACAACAAAAATACACCACAGGAAAGCTTTGAATGGGTTAGTCTTAAAGAGGTAAATTGTTCACATTATCTGAAGTCTTCTATGGTGCTAATCCCTTTCTGATTATATTCATTCAAGTTAGCGTATACTTGTGCTAATAACTTAGTCTTTAGACCTTAATGTGCGACATTTGTTCATAGAATACATATGATGGACCTACCGTTTATGAGATGGAAGCTACTTTTAAATGTGGAAAATTTCACTTTGTATAAACACATCTGTATCGCAGATTCCTCCAGAGGATATCCAATGGATAGGTGAGGACCCAGATTATCATCAATTTAGTCATGGTGGATTTAGTAATGAAATTAGGCATGGAGTTAGAAGGGGTAGAGCAAACTCAAAGAAGCAATCTCGAGGTGGATTCCCGCTCTTGCAGAATGGTGATTCAAAGTCTCCCGATGAGATTGAGATACTTCACACTGACACTCTTATAAAGGAGGTACTATCAATGTTGATGTTGATTTTGATTTCTGTATCATCATTACTTTTTTTTTTCCTACTCATGGCCCATATGTATACAAATGTTCATTAACGGAGATAAACCTAAATTTTGGCAGGTGGAAAAGGTGTTTGATACTACTCATCCTGATCTGCATGAAATAGAGAAGGCGAAAAAAATGCTAAAGGTATGGCAGGAAAGTGAATACAGCCCATGGACTTCCAAAACTATTACTTTTGTAAGTCTTACAATATTTTTGTTGTGGATGATCTAGGATCATGAACGAGCGCTGATTGACGTCATTGCGAAGCTTGCTGATGCATCCGACAGTGATAGTGGTAATAATCATGGTGCCATGACTTTTTTGTTTCATCCTTTTCTGTATATACAATATGTGTGTGTTTGTTCATATGCTATCTGTCTAGATATTTTAGAAGTCTATTTAAGTTGGGGGTAGAAAACCTGACACATGATAAGACCAAAGGAATCTGTATTGTCAGTGATTATTATTATTAGCTTTATTTGGGTTGGGGTCAAGGAGGTGCTCTAATCTGGGACTCTGGATACCGTTTAGTTCAAGATATGGGTAGTATGGGGTGATACTAATACGTGTTGGTACATGGCTTGTGAGGGATTGCTCATTAACTGCATTATTAATACGGCATGTTTATTGATTATACATATATGCATATTCTTGTGGAGTAAATAAGCTGTAGCCTGTAGGTATTACTAATATTACTAATGATGTTCAGTAAAAAATATGTATCGACTAAATGATACTCACATGATCAGGCAAGTGATTTTTAAATATGTTTGCATGCAAGTATTTTGCCAGCTTCAGTTATTAGTTATAGTGTTAAGAAATTAGTAGTTATATTTAAGATGTATTAGATGTTTGCGAACTAAAGGGTATATGAAGAGGCAATGCCACTGAGCTTGTTTTACTGTTAGAAACGTTCAACCATTTTACTGATAAGATTAATTGAAATATGTTTGTTGTTAAATTTCTATCCAAGTTTTGTATTTATAGTCGCTTTTTAATTCAGGTGGTGATCATCGATTCATGCGTGGACAAGCAATGGATGGGGAGTTAGCATCTAGGCACATTCAATATGGGAGCAATCAGTACGGGAGATCTGATGGTACGGGAATGGGCAGAGGGAGCATAACAGCAACTGATAGCCAGCCAGAGGAGTATATCGATATCCTCTAGTTCTTCTATGCATGTTGTGGAACTGAATCAAACTCTTTTCGACGTGTAAAGCTCTCTAACTTGAAAGGATATTCAGAAATTAGAGTTTAGTTTTGATTGGGTATTTTTTTGTTTGTTAGACATCTATTGTATAGACGGTACTATTGAAGTAGAATGCACATACTAACATTCGAAAGTATGGCCTTGTAGGTCTTAGTTTCATGCTATTTTTATGTGTACAATTAGGAAATGGAAGCCATAATAATCTATTGCCATTTTTAGTCGCTCAGAATCAGGACCATCCATTGCTTACTTCTCTGTTACATTACATGGGTCGTAAACCAAAAATTCTGGTAAATCCATGTCAAACATATTTGATGCTTAGTTTCAAGAATGAATTTTTGAGTTTTCTACTCATATTTTCAGACATGCTTTGTCAATGTATGTATGATTGAGAGCCAAGTTTGAACCATAATCCATGTTTCAAATATGACCTTGAATGTTCTTGATAGATCTGCATTTGCATATTTCAAATGTTGACATTCATTGTGAATTTAACAACCAATTGGATGGCTATTATAGATCAACAGAAGCCATTGTGATATTGAAGTAGCAAACTTAGCACATACTTATTCAAACAAGCCTTTTTTTGTGTGACTAAACTTAAGCTACAACAACCGAGTTCAAAATTCAGCAACTTGGGTACGGTCAAAGTAGCAACCAGAAGGACTTCCTTCAGGCAAAAGAGCTAACATAACCGAGCCCTGTGCTCCCTCTTCCATTGTCATAGTACCTGTGTGCCAATTTATATCGGTGTTGACGTATCCGGGATGTACACAGTTGATGCACATCTTTGGGTATGTTTTTGCAAGAACTCTAGTGTAAGCATTAAGCATGGCTTTAGACACACTGTAAGCTGGTAACATCTTTGACCACCCATTGACTTCCAGTTCATCGTTCCTTAAATCATGTAAAAACTTCTCTACAAATCCGTCAATCTTCTCTTCACTCAAAGACTCTAGATCTCCGAGTTCCTTTCTTATTTGTTCGTTCGGAATCCTCTAGATAAGAATCATATGTACGATATATCTTACATTAATACAAGTGGGGTTTTGAGATTAGCCCTATGTCAAGTAATCTGAATATATTTCACCCAAAAGACACTTACCCACAATTCACCTCGAAGGGAAGACACGTTTACAATCCTTGCCCCAGAAGGGGAACGTTCTAGGAGCGGAAGGAGTGCTCGTGTTACGTTCTTGACGCCATAGTAGTTTGTGTCAATGCATTCTTTTGCTGAGTCATTGGTCGTTTTTATCACTCCCTGAACCAAATTTGTTGCCTTGCCTGAGAGCTGAAACAAATTTAATTTCGTCAGGTTATACATGAAGTTCACCCGAAATGGAAGTGATGCATATAAAGCTTTACTTACCCAAGATGCTGGATCTATATTTAGAGCCCTTAGACCATCTTCATCAACTATAACTCCAGAAGCCCCAGCATTATTCACCTTCATAATTTAAAGCATGCAAAAGCGATGATCAAATGGTTTAAAAAAGATTTAGATCTTCGTTTCAAGATGCTCATAAAACTTTAAAAAGGTATTAGCTTTACCAGGATATCAAGTTTTCCAAATTGGGTTTGTATGAAATTAGCCAAAGCTTGTATGCTTTGGAGATCTTGCACATCAAGCTGATGATACAACACATTTGATAAACCAAGTCCATGTAGCAAAGACCTGGCCTCTGTTCCCCTTTTCTCATTTCTGGCTGTCAGCACCACTGTCACGCCTGAAGCGGCCAGCTGCCTAACTGTCTCAAACCCGATTCCCTTGTTCGCGCCGGTCACAACAGCACATCTAACAACACCAAAATACCAAAAAAATAAGATGCTGGATTAAATGGATTTTCAAAAGCAATTTAGGGTGCCATGTGTAATGCTGTTACCTCTCTGTCGATTGTTTGTCGTTCATCATCGTTGCTGCTGCTCTTTGATTTCTCTTCAGGTTATCATTAGATGATATGTTACTCCTGCTATAAAAAGATAAAATGTATGAGCCAATAATTGTTTGAAAATATCAGATTTTGGTTTGTGGCCTTTTGTCATTTTGAGAAAATTTGTCAATATGTGTCTTGCATGAATCTTTAAATATTGTACTCTCCTATCTAGATCATCTATAAAATTTATTTAGTTTAATACATCTAATTCACACTTAATTTATTTTCTTAAAACGAGAACGGTACTCGCGTGTTACGGCGGTGATGGAGGTGGCGGCGGTAGGGGTGACGTAATGGTGGCGGCAGGTAGTGGTGGTGACGGGTGGTGGTGGCAGCGAGCGACGGTGGTGGCGCCGGTGAGTAGTGGAAGTTATTGATGTAATGTGACTAT
Organism: Erigeron breviscapus; assembly: GCA_034093135.1. Taxonomy (NCBI): domain Eukaryota; kingdom Viridiplantae; phylum Streptophyta; class Magnoliopsida; order Asterales; family Asteraceae; genus Erigeron; species Erigeron breviscapus. The sequence goes on along the minus strand of CM067167.1, from coordinate 158,031,097 downwards.
GATGTATGGTACATCATGCAATAGAATGTGTACATTGTTGAAACTTAAAATCAATATTGAAATTTAAGTTCAATGTTGAAAATCAAAAGTGAATTTGCTTTATAATATAGTATAGATATAGATTATACTTTCCAATATAAAAAACCTTTATAAGTTATTAAATTTACTTTAAGCTCAAATATAGAAAATCTGATCTATATATGGACACTCAAGTAGTTGCAAGCTACAAGGCTATGTTTATAACTAAAACATCTATGATTCATTTTCAATAAGTCTAATAAATACTTGCATATTGATAGCATACACAGACAGACACATACACATACTTATATAAGGGTAACAAATAAATAAATTAACGATTACAAAAATACAAACAATATTTAACTTGATAACACCAATATATGCATCATAATCATAAATATAAATAAAACACAACTTCAACTTAGAGATTTTTTTTTTTGGAGAGTTAATATTTATAAAAAAGAAAAGTAGAAAAAGCATAAAGAAAAGTTATAAGCCCCCCACTGACAGGTCTCACGACAAGAAAGATAAATCATGTGACACTGAATAAATGGACATAAGGAGTGATATAAAGCTCTCAAGTTTTTGAATGAACCTAACCATATTATTATATATATAGTGCATATAGCATAATATATAAGTGTTAGAGATAGACCTGTTGAATGTGTTTTTGGACTTGATCTTAAACTGGATTGATCTGCAACAAGGGAATGAAACTTGATCCTTGTAATATGATGGATGTGAAGGGTTTGATAAAATGTCAAACTGTAAATCGGCACTGGCCAGCATAGACATCATGTTTAGTCAAAGTCAAACTTATGGATTGTGATTGGTCAGAAGGCAAAATTTCAAGCGATAGGGAGGTGTTTAGTACATTAGTGTTTAGCAAAGCAAAATGAAGGGTCGTACCTTGTTAAAAATAGAAACTTAAGGGTGTGAAATGTCAAAATTAATTGTTTTTTATTTTTTTTTCTTTAGTACGAAAAAGAAATTTAAGAATTAAGAGTGATCATGAGGAATATATGCTATTGTAAGTTGTAACATATCAATAACTAGATTTGATGACACAACGAATGTCTCGGCCTACAAATATAAACACCATATAAAAACACAACTATAAAAAGTGTGTCCAGCAATATTACAGTACATGTCTATTTATTGCATCACATTCTTTCCAAGTAATCTAACGGTATGCTCCTCCGGTGGTATAGCCTCCGGCATCACCACCAGTTTTCAAGTTATGTCCAGCCGAAGTGGTACCAGTCCCAGTATCTGTCCCAATTGGGTGAGACTTGACAACCCCTTCAACTACATTTCCAGCCGGCACTCCGGTTCCATGTCCGGGCAATGCCGACATCTGGTGGTCTCCCATTGGCTCACCTGTGGCTCCTGTGGTTGAGTACGAGTGTATTCCTGTGGCTTCTGTTGCCTGTCTTTGTATAGCGTTTTGATCACGCGCCACTTGCTTCTCGTACTCGGCCTCATTTATTCTTGCCTCTTTTTTCTTGGTTGCCATTTCTTTTTGTGTTGGGTCGTGCGCGCTCATCTTTTCGCCCTGTTTTTTTTTTTTTAAATACCAAATTTACGGTTAAGAAAAGTAAAATTCGAATGCTAAACGTATTCAATTAGAAAAAGATACGAAAAAAGATCGAAGTTTTAGCACATTTCGAATCATATCTGATGACAGAGTAAGCTTTCATAAACCAAAGAGTTCTTTTGGACTAGATTATTTGGGGTAGTACAGAAATAAAGAAAGATTTATCTAAAAAAAACCTAAAGATACAGTGACGGCCTGATAATTCAAGTCACAGAAAAATACGCCTCTAGCTCTTAAGGAAGTCAAATTAAATGTATATAAAAATTTTTATATGTAAAATAAACTTTATAACATAACAAAATCATGTTTTATAATTCAGTCATTAACTAATTATTGAAATTAAATACATCCATATATATAACACATTAAACTTATACATATGCAATATATGTGGAGAATTTTTAACAATTTTGTGCCCTTTAAACATGTATTTTGACCGGATGCCGTATTTGTCCCCTCCGGACCTCCATGTAAAGATATATACTTAATCAAGGGATAGTATGTAATTATGAAAGACTAATGATAATACGACTAATCGAAGGCCAATTAATATGCTTAAACTTAATTTTAAAAAACGGTCATTTCATTTGCCATATGTTTAGACATGTATCATATTATAATTTAATTTTCAACAATAATAGAAATATGAGATGAAACCTTTTCTTGGAGGGTGGCTTTGGTCTTCTCCATGCCGGAATTATTGGCGGCGCCAATGTTTGCCACCGTCTCTTTAATGGAAGCCGCTGCATTTTTCACTGTCTGCATCTTGAAGATATATTGTCGGTGGTTTTTCTTTTATATGGAGTAGGATAGAATTTGATGTTTTTTGATGTTTGAAATGAAGCAGGTTAGAAAGGCTTTATATAGATATTGCAACATGTAGATTTTTGACACGTAGCATAGCACTACAATGATACGTGGCTTGTTACTTGCTTCATATTACGACGCGTGGCAATAACTTGTATTTAGTTTTGATAAATAAATAGAAGTTAAAAGATAATCTGCATTTTGTAATTGATGACTCTTCCTTCAACCATTTAAAAAATGGGATAATGGAATAACAGCGAGCCTTGGACTCAGATCGAAAAAAATTCTAACACCTTAAGAACGGAAATATACATATATATTAATGTATTGTTACATGTCATATAAATATACATATATATTAAGTATACGAGAAATATACATATATATTAATGTATTGTTACATGTCAATAAATATACATATATATTAAGTATTGTTACATGTCAATAAATATACATATATATTAAGTATTGTTACATGTCAATAAATATACATATATATTAAGTATTGTTACATGTCAATAAATATACATATATATTAAGTATTGTTACATGTCAATAAATATACATATATATTAAGTATTGTTACATGTCAATAAATATACATATATATTAAGTATTGTTACATGTCAATAAATATACATATATATTAAGTATTGTTACATGTCAATAAATATACATATATATTAAGTATTGTTACATGTCAATAAATATACATATATATTAAGTATTGTTACATGTCAATAAATATACATATATATTAAGTATTGTTACATGTCAATAAATATACATATATATTAAGTATTGTTACATGTCAATAAATATACATATATATTAAGTATTGTTACATGTCAATAAATATACATATATATTAAGTATTGTTACATGTCAATAAATATACATATATATTAAGTATTGTTACATGTCAATAAATATACATATATATTAAGTATTGTTACATGTCAATAAATATACATATATATTAAGTATTGTTACATGTCAATAAATATACATATATATTAAGTATTGTTACATGTCAATAAATATACATATATATTAAGTATTGTTACATGTCAATAAATATACATATATATTAAGTATTGTTACATGTCAATAAATATACATATATATTAAGTATTGTTACATGTCAATAAATATACATATATATTAAGTATTGTTACATGTCAATAAATATACATATATATTAAGTATTGTTACATGTCAATAAATATACATATATATTAAGTATTGTTACATGTCAATAAATATACATATATATTAAGTATTGTTACATGTCAATAAATATACATATATATTAAGTATTGTTACATGTCAATAAATATACATATATATTAAGTATTGTTACATGTCAATAAATATACATATATATTAAGTATTGTTACATGTCAATAAATATACATATATATTAAGTATTGTTACATGTCAATAAATATACATATATATTAAGTATTGTTACATGTCAATAAATATACATATATATTAAGTATTGTTACATGTCATATAAATATACATATATATTAATGTATTGTTACATGTCATATAAATATACATATATATTTCAGACATAAGTAAGACATACACCTTGAAAGACAAATACATCCCCTAAGTAATAAGAGGACACGCTTAAGTGATTAACTCTGAACTTGAAGCTCGAGTTACGGAGCAATTAAACCAGACAGAAAACTATGTTTCTGATAAAATTTACGTTTTCAAATAACTTATTTTGTATCAGGTAGTGTCATGTATACATACAATTCAATATATCTATACGCGAATAACAGCTCATCTTGAAGTCATTCCGGATGAGAAAAGCGACGCTTTTATGTCATCCACAATAGCTTCTGGACTCAGTGATGCATCAACTTTAAATATCCCTTCCGAGTCATCCACCTGAAGCAAGTCAATTTGGGACTGCAGCAGTTCGGGCGGCATGAAATGCTTCCCTTCTGCTGCTCTTTTCAGCACTCGATCCATAAGCACCTGTACCCCAACATGTAAAAGAACAAACTTCACAACACACGAGTCATGTGTACCATCATGGTAATTCGGGTCAGCAGACCTGAGAATGTCCCTGTAGTGCTTTTGTAGAGCAGAGCACCCAAGAATCACAGTTTTACCGCTCACTATGTTAACGTTCATAACGTCCCGAAGTGTTTCAAGCCATGGGTTTCTGTCTTCGTCTGACAAAGGGATCCCGTTCTTCATCTTCTCTGTTTCAATATATCGCTATTTTCACAAATGATCACGATCATTATTGTAACGCAACAAAGTAGGTCACTATTTAGGTGATACCACTGATTGTTTTTTTTCTAATTTTCCAACGTTTAAATCTAATATTGGAATGTGGTACCAAGAGAAGTCGATACAACGAATGATTCGTTACCTTTGTTTGATTGTGGATGAAAATCATCAGCATCAATAAAGCTACAATTTAGAGCTTCCCCAAGCATTTCTCCTATAGTTCTACATATACACCGTAAAATAATAGAAATGATGTTACAATAATTTCAAACAAAATAGCTATGTATGTATATAGAAAGTTTGCACTCATTAATTATGAATCGCTTCTAATCCATTTAGACATGTTTATGTGAGAATTTAGAAAACTTGTATGAACTTTTTAGATTCCTATTTCAATATAGTAGTTTCTGCTAGAACTAATAATTCTTGCTAGAGCCAGATTTGAACATGTCATGTCAGCTGCAGTTTTAGAGCTAAATCAAAACGGTTGCATACTTATTTTTTTAACCATTAAGTGACTGAATTGGTAAGGTGAGCGAATGAATAAATAATGGAGATTAAGTCAATACGGTTGTTTTTGTTTATAAAGTAAAAAAACAAAAAAACCTTTTATTACTTAATGGATTAAGTATTTTCAATTAATTCATGATTTTTTTTTATTAAGACAATAAACAAACACTACCTTAGACATTGAAAGCTACAATAACATACAAAAAGCAAGAATAATGATTTTGAGTAAGATGAGAACTCACGATTTCCCGGCGCCACTCACACCCATTATAACAATAGCGATTCCTGAAAAAGCGAAGATTAAAGGCTAAAACACAAAAATAGAGTTGACAGATTTGATGACGAAAAGACAAGATTGACAACCTTTGGGAGTCGAAGTCATAACAATATCCCTGGTCACAAAAGAACAATTTGTAAAGATGGGGGATTGGAAAATAAAATAAGGGAAACTTACGACTGAATACGAGGATTTGAAGATGAAAGATACATACCCCGGAAATGGATGATTGATTAAAAAGTTTGATATGAACAAAGGTCAATGATTTTGAGTATGATCATCAAAATATGTTTGGCAAGCAAGAAAGAAAGGAAAATGTATAATATCGAATAGGTTTGGTGGTTAAAAAGGATCGGGTAGTGAGGTAGGATCCGATCCGGGTGTGACTGGGTAAGTTGATTTTGGGCTTTTGGACAAGAATGGGCTGGACTTAATAATTACAACTTATTGGTTTTCCATATCAAAAACTAAGGGGATGCATGGTTCATGTTAAGGAATGACAATGGGAAAGACAAAGGGAATGCCAACGAATATAATGAACATTCCTTAGTATTCCTTTCATCATTAATGTTGCTTGGTTTATAAATGTATATCAATTAAATACTAGTTAACTAAATTATAACTTTTATTTAAAAAATATTTATGAAATGTTAACATCCCAGATTAAAAGATTTTTTTTCTCCTCTTGAAAAAAATTAAAAGGAATTTTTTTTATAAAAGGTTTCACATTTTTTTTTCTTTTTAATTTTTTTTTTTATAAAAGATATATTAATAATATATGACGGCACCTAAACATATCTATATATTATTAATATATCTTTTCCTAAAATGATCTGTGATGATGTTTTCATTTACCAATATGTGATAATGTTTGATCACTTTTCAATAGCTTTCCATCGATCACCAACACAAAATCAATTTCCTAAAATGATCACTTTTCCATAAAAGCTTCCAACAATTCGTGTTCAAATTTGTAGCCATGGGTGCCGTCATTCTTTACCTGTTTCTGAATTCTATTCACAAATCTAAAACAAAGTAATTCAATTTCTATTTGCTTTCAGTAATATCTATACGTTTTTTTTCGTTCCTTCTTCATCCAACATAGTGCGACTGTTTTTTGTTTTAGACAAAACCCTAATTTCCTTTGACCTTAATCTTCTTTGATCTTAATCCTGTGAACTTAATTTCTATTGAAGTTATTTTTGTCGACCTTATACTCTTCATAGACGTTATTCGTTTGATTTTGATTTCATTGAAGTTCATCTGTTGGACTTAATTCCATTGATCTTAATCTCTTTGAAGTTAATCTACTGAACTTACTTTCTTTGAAGTTAATCCATGGAAGTTAATCCGTTGGACTTAATTTCATTGATCTTACACGCGTTCGCATTCCGTTTCCTTCCTTGTTGTTCATGACCTGATTTTGTATTGTGTGAGCGTATATAGATTTGATTGTGGGTGTGTGGGTCCATTTTGGGGGTCAGATTTATTACTTGGTTTTTGGTTAGGGTGTCTGCATGGCTCGCTCCAAGGAGGGAAGGATCGTTAACTCTAGAGGGTCTGGCCCTGGTTCTATTAGTGGGCTAAGAACCAGGGTCTTCGGGTCTTCGGGTTTTTTACGCCTCATTGATCACATGCAAACTACTCATTTAAAAACGGATAATCGGAGGGGTTTGTTGAAGGAGGCTATTTCCAAATACTTGAACCTTTTTGTAGATGTTGGGGAACCCTTCGGGGGGGTAATAAATGGCTGTGTGGGAGATGTATGGCGGTGCATCTCTCAGCAGGGGGTGTAAACACGTAGATGGTGTCTTTTCCTTTTCTGTTGATTCAGGTGATGTTGGAGATTTCATTGTTGGGATCTAGAAACCTAGTCAGACGGTTGTGGACAAGGGTCTTTGTCCCTCCGGAGGGGTGGTTGGGGATGTATTTCTCCTGGAACGGGTTTTCTCCCTTCCCATTCAAACTGTTAAGTGCATTCCCCCAAGCTGTCGGTTCGCGTTTACTCAGGCCTTAACTTGTGCCTTACGAGTGAAAGTTCCTGTGATCGATCGATTCGCGATTCCTACGACTATGTAAGTGCGGAATCCAAACATAATCGTTATTGAGGCAATTGAATGAAACACATAAATATATAAACACGAAATCAATTATGAACAGGAGATAAATCTAATTCCTTTATCATTAGTCGAATGATTACAATGAATAAATCCGTTTACAATACATCTACTGATTACTTACTTTTTTTTTTTTTTTTTTTTTTTTTTTTTTTTTTTTTTTTTTTTTTTTTTTTTTTTTTTTTTTTTTTTTTTTTTTTTTTTTTTTTTTTTTTTTTTTTTTTTTTTTTTTTTTTTTTTTTTTTTTTTTTTTTTTTTTTTTTTTTTTTTTTTTTTTTTTTTTTTTTTTTTTTTTTTTTTTTTTTTTTTTTTTTTTTTTTTTTTTTTTTTTTTTTTTTTTTTTTTTTTTTTTTTTTTTTTTTTTTTTTTTTTTTTTTTTTTTTTTTTTTTTTTTTTTTTTTTTTTTTTTTTTTTTTTTTTTTTTTTTTTTTTTTTTTTTTTTTTTTTTTTTTTTTTTTTTTTTTTTTTTTTTTTTTTTTTTTTTTTTTTTTTTTTTTTTTTTTTTTTTTTTTTTTTTTTTTTTTTTTTTTTTTTTTTTTTTTTTTTTTTTTTTTTTTTTTTTTTTTTTTTTTTTTTTTTTTTTTTTTTTTTTTTTTTTTTTTTTTTTTTTTTTTTTTTTTTTTTTTTTTTTTTTTTTTTTTTTTTTTTTTTTTTTTTTTTTTTTTTTTTTTTTTTTTTTTTTTTTTTTTTTTTTTTTTTTTTTTTTTTTTTTTTTTTTTTTTTTTTTTTTTTTTTTTTTTTTTTTTTTTTTTTTTTTTTTTTTTTTTTTTTTTTTTTTTTTTTTTTTTTTTTTTTTTTTTTTTTTTTTTTTTTTTTTTTTTTTTTTTTTTTTTTTTTTTTTTTTTTTTTTTTTTTTTTTTTTTTTTTTTTTTTTTTTTTTTTTTTTTTTTTTTTTTTTTTTTTTTTTTTTTTTTTTTTTTTTTTTTTTTTTTTTTTTTTTTTTTTTTTTTTTTTTTTTTTTTTTTTTTTTTTTTTTTTTTTTTTTTTTTTTTTTTTTTTTTTTTTTTTTTTTTTTTTTTTTTTTTTTTTTTTTTTTTTTTTTTTTTTTTTTTTTTTTTTTTTTTTTTTTTTTTTTTTTTTTTTTTTTTTTTTTTTTTTTTTTTTTTTTTTTTTTTTTTTTTTTTTTTTTTTTTTTTTTTTTTTTTTTTTTTTTTTTTTTTTTTTTTTTTTTTTTTTTTTTTTTTTTTTTTTTTTTTTTTTTTTTTTTTTTTTTTTTTTTTTTTTTTTTTTTTTTTTTTTTTTTTTTTTTTTTTTTTTTTTTTTTTTTTTTTTTTTTTTTTTTTTTTTTTTTTTTTTTTTTTTTTTTTTTTTTTTTTTTTTTTTTTTTTTTTTTTTTTTTTTTTTTTTTTTTTTTTTTTTTTTTTTTTTTTTTTTTTTTTTTTTTTTTTTTTTTTTTTTTTTTTTTTTTTTTTTTTTTTTTTTTTTTTTTTTTTTTTTTTTTTTTTTTTTTTTTTTTTTTTTTTTTTTTTTTTTTTTTTTTTTTTTTTTTTTTTTTTTTTTTTTTTTTTTTTTTTTTTTTTTTTTTTTTTTTTTTTTTTTTTTTTTTTTTTTTTTTTTTTTTTTTTTTTTTTTTTTTTTTTTTTTTTTTTTTTTTTTTTTTTTTTTTTTTTTTTTTTTTTTTTTTTTTTTTTTTTTTTTTTTTTTTTTTTTTTTTTTTTTTTTTTTTTTTTTTTTTTTTTTTTTTTTTTTTTTTTTTTTTTTTTTTTTTTTTTTTTTTTTTTTTTTTTTTTTTTTTTTTTTTTTTTTTTTTTTTTTTTTTTTTTTTTTTTTTTTTTTTTTTTTTTTTTTTTTTTTTTTTTTTTTTTTTTTTTTTTTTTTTTTTTTTTTTTTTTTTTTTTTTTTTTTTTTTTTTTTTTTTTTTTTTTTTTTTTTTTTTTTTTTTTTTTTTTTTTTTTTTTTTTTTTTTTTTTTTTTTTTTTTTTTTTTTTTTTTTTTTTTTTTTTTTTTTTTTTTTTTTTTTTTTTTTTTTTTTTTTTTTTTTTTTTTTTTTTTTTTTTTTTTTTTTTTTTTTTTTTTTTTTTTTTTTTTTTTTTTTTTTTTTTTTTTTTTCGACTCTTGATAATCGAATAATATGGGCGGCATCTCGAGGTATAGATCTCTACCTCGAGAACCTAGTGAATGACATCTGTTGCAACTAAAATCATTAACCTAAAATCGAAACCTAAGATCTCTATTTATAGGCTACAAAACGGGCTGGGCTTCAAAACTCGTGGGCTTCCAAACACGTGCTACAGTAACACGTGTTTAGTCAAACTCGTGTTACTGTTCACACGAGTTTGTCCAAACTCGTGGTACTGTTCACACGAGTTTGTCCAGTTGTCTGGAAAATCTCTGTAAAGTAACAGCCCTTTAATTGAGATGCATCGGACACAAATTGTGCACCAGAACGTGCACTTACAGTCTCCCCCTTGACCGATGCACTCAATTCATTCACCGATAATCATTAGCAATCGAAAACCTGCAAAAGCAAACTCCCCCTTAACTAATGATACCGGGTCTTCTTTTGTTGAGACTCGATCTTCTGACACAACACTCTGATCTTCAAACTCCAAAATCTCTGTATCTCTGTGACAACCAACTAACCTAACACATCTCATTGTAGTTCTCCCCCTCAACAGTAGCCATCTCCGAATTAAACATATGCAATCTTCTTCCTGCTTGGAACTTTGCTCGAGACATTCCTCGACTTGCTTAACCGGCATATAATAGAGAAGTTGAATTTCCAACAATCAGCATCAAATCAATCAGCTCTCACAAAAATAAGAAACTCTGTAGCTTGAATCACAAACTGCAGTACCATAAATCCTGTCTCAACTAGCAGCATCTGACTTTGTCTTGTACCTTCACAATTCTACCAATCACCTGAAGTCTTTCTTATCAATCTCCCCTTCTGTTATATAAACCGCCAAACTATATAAAGATCTTAATCTCGCAACCGATCCAAACAATCGCCTGATTATCATCTCTACATATTTGGAATATAGATAGGTTCAATCATCAAATACTCAACAACAAATAACCAGCTTCAATGATCCAATACTTCGACAAAAGTTTTCACAACTGCCATCTATTTGATACTTGAGCATATTTCACATTAAGCACACCATCATCTAAACACAGATCTTGGTTTGTCTCTCAAGTAGCACAGAATTTTACTCAGAAATCTGAAATTTTTTATCTCCCCCTTTTCTCTGTAAAATTCTGAAATCTAGCCCTTCTGTGATATACCAATTACCAGTTCAGCTCAGAAATCTGAAATTTTTTATCTCCCCCTTTTCTCTGTAAAATTCTGAAATCTAGCCCTTCTGTGATATACCAATTACCAGTTCAGCTCAGAAATCTGGTTGATAAAAGTATCTCCCCCCCTTTTCTCTGTAAAATTCTGAAATCTAGCCCTTCTGTGATATACCAATTACCAGTTCAGCTCAGAAATCTGGTTGATAAAAGTATCTCCCCCCCTTTTCTCTGTAAAATTCTGAAATCTAGCCCTTCTGTGATATACCAATTACCAGTTCAGCTCAGAAATCTGGTTGATAAAAGTATCTCCCCCCCTTTTCTCTGTAAAATTCTGAAATCTAGCCCTTCTGTGATATACCAATTACCAGTTCAGCTCAGAAATCTGGTTGATAAAAGTATCTCCCCCCCTTTTCTCTGTAAAATTCTGAAATCTAGCCCTTCTGTGATATACCAATTACCAGTTCAGCTCAGAAATCTGGTTGATAAAAGTATCTCCCCCCCTTTTCTCTGTAAAATTCTGAAATCTAGCCCTTCTGTGATATACCAATTACCAGTTCAGCTCAGAAATCTGGTTGATAAAAGTATCTCCCCCCCTTTTCTCTGTAAAATTCTGAAATCTAGCCCTTCTGTGATATACCAATTACCAGTTCAGCTCAGAAATCTGGTTGATAAAAGTATCTCCCCCCCTTTTCTCTGTAAAATTCTGAAATCTAGCCCTTCTGTGATATACCAATTACCAGTTCAGCTCAGAAATCTGGTTGATAAAAGTATCTCCCCCCCTTTTCTCTGTAAAATTCTGAAATCTAGCCCTTCTGTGATATACCAATTACCAGTTCAGCTCAGAAATCTGGTTGATAAAAGTATCTCCCCCCCTTTTCTCTGTAAAATTCTGAAATCTAGCCCTTCTGTGATATACCAATTACCAGTTCAGCTCAGAAATCTGGTTGATAAAAGTATCTCCCCCCCTTTTCTCTGTAAAATTCTGAAATCTAGCCCTTCTGTGATATACCAATTACCAGTTCAGCTCAGAAATCTGGTTGATAAAAGTATCTCCCCCCCTTTTCTCTGTAAAATTCTGAAATCTAGCCCTTCTGTGATATACCAATTACCAGTTCAGCTCAGAAATCTGGTTGATAAAAGTATCTCCCCCCCTTTTCTCTGTAAAATTCTGAAATCTAGCCCTTCTGTGATATACCAATTACCAGTTCAGCTCAGAAATCTGGTTGATAAAAGTATCTCCCCCCCTTTTCTCTGTAAAATTCTGAAATCTAGCCCTTCTGTGATATACCAATTACCAGTTCAGCTCAGAAATCTGGTTGATAAAAGTATCTCCCCCCCTTTTCTCTGTAAAATTCTGAAATCTAGCCCTTCTGTGATATACCAATTACCAGTTCAGCTCAGAAATCTGGTTGATAAAAGTATCTCCCCCCCTTTTCTCTGTAAAATTCTGAAATCTAGCCCTTCTGTGATATACCAATTACCAGTTCAGCTCAGAAATCTGGTTGATAAAAGTATCTCCCCCCCTTTTCTCTGTAAAATTCTGAAATCTAGCCCTTCTGTGATATACCAATTACCAGTTCAGCTCAGAAATCTGGTTGATAAAAGTATCTCCCCCCCTTTTCTCTGTAAAATTCTGAAATCTAGCCCTTCTGTGATATACCAATTACCAGTTCAGCTCAGAAATCTGGTTGATAAAAGTATCTCCCCCCCTTTTCTCTGTAAAATTCTGAAATCTAGCCCTTCTGTGATATACCAATTACCAGTTCAGCTCAGAAATCTGGTTGATAAAAGTATCTCCCCCCCTTTTCTCTGTAAAATTCTGAAATCTAGCCCTTCTGTGATATACCAATTACCAGTTCAGCTCAGAAATCTGGTTGATAAAAGTATCTCCCCCCCTTTTCTCTGTAAAATTCTGAAATCTAGCCCTTCTGTGATATACCAATTACCAGTTCAGCTCAGAAATCTGGTTGATAAAAGTATCTCCCCCCCTTTTCTCTGCAAAACTTGAAATCAGTTCTGTGATATACCAAACGCGTGTTTTTCCAAACGCGTGTTTTTCCAAACGCGTGTTTTTCCAAACGCGTGTTTTTCCAAACGCGTGTTTTTCCAAACGCGTGTTTTTCCAAACGCGTGTTTTTCCAAACGCGTGTTTTTCCAAACGCGTGTTTTTCCAAACGCGTGTTTTTCCAAACGCGTGTTTTTCCAAACGCGTGTTTTTCCAAACGCGTGTTTTTCCAAACGCGTGTTTTTCCAAACGCGTGTTTTTCCAAACGCGTGTTTTTCCAAACGCGTGTTTTTCCAAACGCGTGTTTTTCCAAACGCGTGTTTTTCCAAACGCGTGTTTTTCCAAACGCGTGTTTTTCCAAACGCGTGTTTTTCCAAACGCGTGTTTTTCCAAACGCGTGTTTTTCCAAACGCGTGTTTTTCCAAACGCGTGTTTTTCCAAACGCGTGTTTTTCCAAACGCGTGTTTTTCCAAACGCGTGTTTTTCCAAACGCGTGTTTTTCCAAACGCGTGTTTTTCCAAACGCGTGTTTTTCCAAACGCGTGTTTTTCCAAACGCGTGTTTTTCCAAACGCGTGTTTTTCCAAACGCGTGTTTTTCCAAACGCGTGTTTTTCCAAACGCGTGTTTTTCCAAACGCGTGTTTTTCCAAACGCGTGTTTTTCCAAACGCGTGTTTTTCCAAACGCGTGTTTTTCCAAACGCGTGTTTTTCCAAACGCGTGTTTTTCCAAACGCGTGTTTTTCCAAACGCGTGTTTTTCCAAACGCGTGTTTTTCCAAACGCGTGTTTTTCCAAACGCGTGTTTTTCCAAACGCGTGTTTTTCCAAACGCGTGTTTTTCCAAACGCGTGTTTTTCCAAACGCGTGTTTTTCCAAACGCGTGTTTTTCCAAACGCGTGTTTTTCCAAACGCGTGTTTTTCCAAACGCGTGTTTTTCCAAACGCGTGTTTTTCCAAACGCGTGTTTTTCCAAACGCGTGTTTTTCCAAACGCGTGTTTTTCCAAACGCGTGTTTTTCCAAACGCGTGTTTTTCCAAACGCGTGTTTTTCCAAACGCGTGTTTTTCCAAACGCGTGTTTTTCCAAACGCGTGTTTTTCCAAACGCGTGTTTTTCCAAACGCGTGTTTTTCCAAACGCGTGTTTTTCCAAACGCGTGTTTTTCCAAACGCGTGTTTTTCCAAACGCGTGTTTTTCCAAACGCGTGTTTTTCCAAACGCGTGTTTTTCCAAACGCGTGTTTTTCCAAACGCGTGTTTTTCCAAACGCGTGTTTTTCCAAACGCGTGTTTTTCCAAACGCGTGTTTTTCCAAACGCGTGTTTTTCCAAACGCGTGTTTTTCCAAACGCGTGTTTTTCCAAACGCGTGTTTTTCCAAACGCGTGTTTTTCCAAACGCGTGTTTTTCCAAACGCGTGTTTTTCCAAACGCGTGTTTTTCCAAACGCGTGTTTTTCCAAACGCGTGTTTTTCCAAACGCGTGTTTTTCCAAACGCGTGTTTTTCCAAACGCGTGTTTTTCCAAACGCGTGTTTTTCCAAACGCGTGTTTTTCCAAACGCGTGTTTTTCCAAACGCGTGTTTTTCCAAACGCGTGTTTTTCCAAACGCGTGTTTTTCCAAACGCGTGTTTTTCCAAACGCGTGTTTTTCCAAACGCGTGTTTTTCCAAACGCGTGTTTTTCCAAACGCGTGTTTTTCCAAACGCGTGTTTTTCCAAACGCGTGTTTTTCCAAACGCGTGTTTTTCCAAACGCGTGTTTTTCCAAACGCGTGTTTTTCCAAACGCGTGTTTTTCCAAACGCGTGTTTTTCCAAACGCGTGTTTTTCCAAACGCGTGTTTTTCCAAACGCGTGTTTTTCCAAACGCGTGTTTTTCCAAACGCGTGTTTTTCCAAACGCGTGTTTTTCCAAACGCGTGTTTTTCCAAACGCGTGTTTTTCCAAACGCGTGTTTTTCCAAACGCGTGTTTTTCCAAACGCGTGTTTTTCCAAACGCGTGTTTTTCCAAACGCGTGTTTTTCCAAACGCGTGTTTTTCCAAACGCGTGTTTTTCCAAACGCGTGTTTTTCCAAACGCGTGTTTTTCCAAACGCGTGTTTTTCCAAACGCGTGTTTTTCCAAACGCGTGTTTTTCCAAACGCGTGTTTTTCCAAACGCGTGTTTTTCCAAACGCGTGTTTTTCCAAACGCGTGTTTTTCCAAACGCGTGTTTTTCCAAACGCGTGTTTTTCCAAACGCGTGTTTTTCCAAACGCGTGTTTTTCCAAACGCGTGTTTTTCCAAACGCGTGTTTTTCCAAACGCGTGTTTTTCCAAACGCGTGTTTTTCCAAACGCGTGTTTTTCCAAACGCGTGTTTTTCCAAACGCGTGTTTTTCCAAACGCGTGTTTTTCCAAACGCGTGTTTTTCCAAACGCGTGTTTTTCCAAACGCGTGTTTTTCCAAACGCGTGTTTTTCCAAACGCGTGTTTTTCCAAACGCGTGTTTTTCCAAACGCGTGTTTTTCCAAACGCGTGTTTTTCCAAACGCGTGTTTTTCCAAACGCGTGTTTTTCCAAACGCGTGTTTTTCCAAACGCGTGTTTTTCCAAACGCGTGTTTTTCCAAACGCGTGTTTTTCCAAACGCGTGTTTTTCCAAACGCGTGTTTTTCCAAACGCGTGTTTTTCCAAACGCGTGTTTTTCCAAACGCGTGTTTTTCCAAACGCGTGTTTTTCCAAACGCGTGTTTTTCCAAACGCGTGTTTTTCCAAACGCGTGTTTTTCCAAACGCGTGTTTTTCCAAACGCGTGTTTTTCCAAACGCGTGTTTTTCCAAACGCGTGTTTTTCCAAACGCGTGTTTTTCCAAACGCGTGTTTTTCCAAACGCGTGTTTTTCCAAACGCGTGTTTTTCCAAACGCGTGTTTTTCCAAACGCGTGTTTTTCCAAACGCGTGTTTTTCCAAACGCGTGTTTTTCCAAACGCGTGTTTTTCCAAACGCGTGTTTTTCCAAACGCGTGTTTTTCCAAACGCGTGTTTTTCCAAACGCGTGTTTTTCCAAACGCGTGTTTTTCCAAACGCGTGTTTTTCCAAACGCGTGTTTTTCCAAACGCGTGTTTTTCCAAACGCGTGTTTTTCCAAACGCGTGTTTTTCCAAACGCGTGTTTTTCCAAACGCGTGTTTTTCCAAACGCGTGTTTTTCCAAACGCGTGTTTTTCCAAACGCGTGTTTTTCCAAACGCGTGTTTTTCCAAACGCGTGTTTTTCCAAACGCGTGTTTTTCCAAACGCGTGTTTTTCCAAACGCGTGTTTTTCCAAACGCGTGTTTTTCCAAACGCGTGTTTTTCCAAACGCGTGTTTTTCCAAACGCGTGTTTTTCCAAACGCGTGTTTTTCCAAACGCGTGTTTTTCCAAACGCGTGTTTTTCCAAACGCGTGTTTTTCCAAACGCGTGTTTTTCCAAACGCGTGTTTTTCCAAACGCGTGTTTTTCCAAACGCGTGTTTTTCCAAACGCGTGTTTTTCCAAACGCGTGTTTTTCCAAACGCGTGTTTTTCCAAACGCGTGTTTTTCCAAACGCGTGTTTTTCCAAACGCGTGTTTTTCCAAACGCGTGTTTTTCCAAACGCGTGTTTTTCCAAACGCGTGTTTTTCCAAACGCGTGTTTTTCCAAACGCGTGTTTTTCCAAACGCGTGTTTTCCCAAACGCGTGTTTTTCCAAACGTCGTTGATCATCTCTGGAAAGATTCACGATCTGCATAGGATCATATGTGCGCAACAAAATAACCCTCTTATTCTTATCTCCATACATCAACGCCTCACCAGTATTATTATGAATTTCCCAGTGATCAAGTGTACTCAATACATCTTGAGGCCATTTCTTTACTGGAACTTTCAATACACGCTTGATCGATCGTTGAACAAATTCAATAGTTCCATCATCCTTCGTAACTTTCTTCAAGGATCTTGGCGTTATGAACAAACTGGTTTTATCAAAATCATCATAAAATCTTTTCCTGTAATCATCTTGCAATTTCTTACTCCAGTAAGTTGCATACCCATTTCCATTTGGATTAACCAGCCTTTTCCTTCCTAAATCCATTAAATCGGATTCACTAAGGCTCTCAAAATATCTTTTCATTGGCTTTAAGTATTGACAACCATCATCTCTTTTAATAACAAACAATTTTAGCTCATCATCGAAAAACCAACTCAAAATAGTAGTCACATACGTATGAGCATCTCGATCACTAATAAAATCCCAAAAGACTGATGGTTTCATACCTTCTCCTACAAATCCTCTCGCCGGTATCTTTCTATCGATTTGATGTAAGTGATCTTCATCCCTACTTGGCACTGGATATTCTGTCACATCAAATTCCTTCGAATCTTCAATATTCCAGCTTAGCGTAATTCCATCTTCATCATCTCCAACTTTGGTAAAAACCATAAAGTGTAGAGTTCTTGAACTTGGAATAAAAACTCGCTCAGCTTGAATCTCTTGTTGATCATCTGGAACTTGTTGTTGCACAAAATCATCATCTTGAAGAACATTATCCCAGTCCAAATCAGGATTCATTTCACCTTCCTCCAAACTTTCATCATTTTCAGAATCATCATTTCGAGATATACCTGCATCTATCTTTTGAAGCTTATCTGAAATTTAAAAATTCAAATATTTCAAATATGCAAAGACAAACAACATTAAGACATAACGCGTGGGCCTTGGTCAAACACGTGGACCAATCTTCAAACGCGCGAGTCTATGCTAAACGCGTGTGATCAAAAGTAAACACGTGAAATTAGGATTTGTAAATGCGTGTTTTCCCAAACGCGTGTTTTTCCAAACGCGTGTTTTCCAAACGCGTGTTTTCCAAACGCGTGTTTTCCAAACGCGTGTTTTCCAAACGCGTGTTTTCCAAACGCGTGTTTTCCAAACGCGTGTTTTCCAAACGCGTGTTTTCCAAACGCGTGTTTTCCAAACGCGTGTTTTCCAAACGCGTGTTTTCCAAACGCGTGTTTTCCAAACGCGTGTTTTCCAAACGCGTGTTTTCCAAACGCGTGTTTTCCAAACGCGTGTTTTCCAAACGCGTGTTTTCCAAACGCGTGTTTTCCAAACGCGTGTTTTCCAAACGCGTGTTTTCCAAACGCGTGTTTTCCAAACGCGTGTTTTCCAAACGCGTGTTTTCCAAACGCGTGTTTTCCAAACGCGTGTTTTCCAAACGCGTGTTTTCCAAACGCGTGTTTTCCAAACGCGTGTTTTCCAAACGCGTGTTTTCCAAACGCGTGTTTTCCAAACGCGTGTTTTCCAAACGCGTGTTTTCCAAACGCGTGTTTTCCAAACGCGTGTTTTCCAAACGCGTGTTTTCCAAACGCGTGTTTTCCAAACGCGTGTTTTCCAAACGCGTGTTTTCCAAACGCGTGTTTTCCAAACGCGTGTTTTCCAAACGCGTGTTTTCCAAACGCGTGTTTTCCAAACGCGTGTTTTCCAAACGCGTGTTTTCCAAACGCGTGTTTTCCAAACGCGTGTTTTCCAAACGCGTGTTTTCCAAACGCGTGTTTTCCAAACGCGTGTTTTCCAAACGCGTGTTTTCCAAACGCGTGTTTTCCAAACGCGTGTTTTCCAAACGCGTGTTTTCCAAACGCGTGTTTTCCAAACGCGTGTTTTCCAAACGCGTGTTTTCCAAACGCGTGTTTTCCAAACGCGTGTTTTCCAAACGCGTGTTTTCCAAACGCGTGTTTTCCAAACGCGTGTTTTCCAAACGCGTGTTTTCCAAACGCGTGTTTTCCAAATGCGTGTTTTCCAAACGCGTGTTTTCCAAACGCGTGTTTTCCAAATGCGTGTTTTCCAAACGCGTGTTTTCCAAACGCGTGTTTTCCAAATGCGTGTTTTCCAAACGCGTGTTTTCCAAACGCGTGTTTTCCAAACGCGTGTTTTCCAAACGCGTGTTTTCCAAACGCGTGTTTTCCAAACGCGTGTTTTCCAAACGCGTGTTTTCCAAACGCGTGTTTTCCAAACGCGTGTTTTCCAAACGCGTGTTTTCCAAACGCGTGTTTTCCAAACGCGTGTTTTCCAAACGCGTGTTTTCCAAACGCGTGTTTTCCAAACGCGTGTTTTCCAAACGCGTGTTTTCCAAACGCGTGTTTTCCAAACGCGTGTTTTCCAAACGCGTGTTTTCCAAACGCGTGTTTTCCAAACGCGTGTTTTCCAAACGCGTGTTTTCCAAACGCGTGTTTTCCAAACGCGTGTTTTCCAAACGCGTGTTTTCCAAACGCGTGTTTTCCAAACGCGTGTTTTCCAAACGCGTGTTTTCCAAACGCGTGTTTTCCAAACGCGTGTTTTCCAAACGCGTGTTTTCCAAACGCGTGTTTTCCAAACGCGTGTTTTCCAAACGCGTGTTTTCCAAACGCGTGTTTTCCAAACGCGTGTTTTCCAAACGCGTGTTTTCCAAACGCGTGTTTTCCAAACGCGTGTTTTCCAAACGCGTGTTTTCCAAACGCGTGTTTTCCAAACGCGTGTTTTCCAAACGCGTGTTTTCCAAACGCGTGTTTTCCAAACGCGTGTTTTCCAAACGCGTGTTTTCCAAACGCGTGTTTTCCAAACGCGTGTTTTCCAAACGCGTGTTTTCCAAACGCGTGTTTTCCAAACGCGTGTTTTCCAAACGCGTGTTTTCCAAACGCGTGTTTTCCAAACGCGTGTTTTCCAAACGCGTGTTTTCCAAACGCGTGTTTTCCAAACGCGTGTTTTCCAAACGCGTGTTTTCCAAACGCGTGTTTTCCAAACGCGTGTTTTCCAAACGCGTGTTTTCCAAACGCGTGTTTTCCAAACGCGTGTTTTCCAAACGCGTGTTTTCCAAACGCGTGTTTTCCAAACGCGTGTTTTCCAAACGCGTGTTTTCCAAACGCGTGTTTTCCAAACGCGTGTTTTCCAAACGCGTGTTTTCCAAACGCGTGTTTTCCAAACGCGTGTTTTCCAAACGCGTGTTTTCCAAACGCGTGTTTTCCAAACGCGTGTTTTCCAAACGCGTGTTTTCCAAACGCGTGTTTTCCAAACGCGTGTTTTCCAAACGCGTGTTTTCCAAACGCGTGTTTTCCAAACGCGTGTTTTCCAAACGCGTGTTTTCCAAACGCGTGTTTTCCAAACGCGTGTTTTCCAAACGCGTGTTTTCCAAACGCGTGTTTTCCAAACGCGTGTTTTCCAAACGCGTGTTTTCCAAACGCGTGTTTTCCAAACGCGTGTTTTCCAAACGCGTGTTTTCCAAACGCGTGTTTTCCAAACGCGTGTTTTCCAAACGCGTGTTTTCCAAACGCGTGTTTTCCAAACGCGTGTTTTCCAAACGCGTGTTTTCCAAACGCGTGTTTTCCAAACGCGTGTTTTCCAAACGCGTGTTTTCCAAACGCGTGTTTTCCAAACGCGTGTTTTCCAAACGCGTGTTTTCCAAACGCGTGTTTTCCAAACGCGTGTTTTCCAAACGCGTGTTTTCCAAACGCGTGTTTTCCAAACGCGTGTTTTCCAAACGCGTGTTTTCCAAACGCGTGTTTTCCAAACGCGTGTTTTCCAAACGCGTGTTTTCCAAACGCGTGTTTTCCAAACGCGTGTTTTCCAAACGCGTGTTTTCCAAACGCGTGTTTTCCAAACGCGTGTTTTCCAAACGCGTGTTTTCCAAACGCGTGTTTTCCAAACGCGTGTTTTCCAAACGCGTGTTTTCCAAACGCGTGTTTTCCAAACGCGTGTTTTCCAAACGCGTGTTTTCCAAACGCGTGTTTTCCAAACGCGTGTTTTCCAAACGCGTGTTTTCCAAACGCGTGTTTTCCAAACGCGTGTTTTCCAAACGCGTGTTTTCCAAACGCGTGTTTTCCAAACGCGTGTTTTCCAAACGCGTGTTTTCCAAACGCGTGTTTTCCAAACGCGTGTTTTCCAAACGCGTGTTTTCCAAACGCGTGTTTTCCAAACGCGTGTTTTCCAAACGCGTGTTTTCCAAACGCGTGTTTTCCAAACGCGTGTTTTCCAAACGCGTGTTTTCCAAACGCGTGTTTTCCAAACGCGTGTTTTCCAAACGCGTGTTTTCCAAACGCGTGTTTTCCAAACGCGTGTTTTCCAAACGCGTGCTTTCCCAAACGCGTGTTTTCCAAACGCGTGTTTTCCAAACGCGTGTTTTGCGAGTGGTCAAACCATCCACTAGGCAGGAACGCAGATCAGGGTATAGGAAATATTTGCAGTGTAATAGCATCCGGCAGGCCCTTGCGGTGTGGAAAGATGGATCTGGGTTTGCAGAATTGGTTACTTCTTTTTTTTGCTAATTTAGGGGAGAGTGTTTTTTCTAAGGGAGAAGTTATAAGGGACGAGGCTACTGAAAAAGGCCCCAACATTAAGCAATGCCTTCGGAAAGTCAGGGATGGTCATTTCACAGCCGCAGTCAAAGTTTTGTGTTCAAGTGGGGTTCCCCCCTCGGGGATGCTACCATGAAAGCCCTTGTTGATAAACATCCTGTGGTGCCACCCCCGTCTTTGCCTTCTAGCTATATTACCCAGGATGCTTTATAAGTGTACGCGGAGTGTGTGCTCAGATGTATCCGATCTTTTCCTAAAGGGACTTCATGTGGGAGGGATGGGTTGCGGGTCAACACTTGTTGGACGCTCTGTGTGGTGAGGGGTCGGTATCTTCCACGGGTTTGCTTTCAGCTATCACTGGGGTCGTTAACTTGTGGCTAGGGGGGTTGTGACCTAGGGTTCTCGCGGAGTTTATTGCCTCGGCTCCCCTTACCCCTTTGTTAAAACCGGATAATGGAATTCGGTCCATTGCCGTGGGGGCAATCTGGCGGAGGTTGGTTTCTAAAGTGGCTATGAAGAAGGTTGGGAAAGAAATGGCTCAATACTTAGGCGACTTTCAATTCGGAGTGGGAACTCCCAATGGGGCAGAAGCGGTAATTCATAGCGCGAACAGGTTCCTTAACTCCTTTCACGCCGATGGTTCCCTAGCTATGCTTACATTGGACTTTTGAAACGCCTTCAACACGGTCGACCGTACCGCCCTTCTTCATGAGGTCCATAAGCGTTGCCCATCTATCTATATGTGGGTTCAGCTCCTTTATGCCTAGCCAGCTAGGTTGTATATTGGCAGTGACTGTATAGGGGCTACTACTGGGGTTCAGCAGGGAGATCCCCTAGGGCCCCTCCTTTTCGTTCTTGCCTTGCACCCCCTTGTCCTACGAATACAGGAAAATTGTACCCTTTCATTTTAGGCTTAGTACCTGGACAATGGGACAATTAGTGGTGATGCTGCTGAAGTTGCCAAAGCCCTAGACATTATTAGCGTGGAGGGGCCATCTTTGGGGCTCCAACTTAATATAAAAAAAACTGGGGTTTTTTGGCCGTCTTGTAATGGGGTGAAAGTTAGGGATGGGTTGTTCCCCAATGGGATAGGCAGACCCGAGAAAGGATTGAAGCTGCTCGGAGGGGCTGTTAGCCAGGATCCCTGCTTTATCAAGGAGTTGGCGAGTCGGAGAGCCTTAAGCGCGGTTGACCTTATGAAACTATTGCCTTGCCTTCGGGGTTCCCAAAGCGAACTACTCCTGCTTATGTCCTGCATGGGAGTCGCCAAGTTGCTTTTTGGGTTACGGACATGCCAACCCCCTATGATGGAGGATTGATGATGTTTTTATTTCTGCTTTTAAATTTATAATTTTGTTGTACAAGTAATTATCTGAAAACACACACACTTACGAGCAGAGAACCCGGTCAGTGTAGTATAGTCAAGTGATAAGTTACAGGATCGTTCGCATGGACGCTTGCACTACCTAATCTAATAATATGTGTAATTCTAGCGGTTGTGGGGTTGTCACGATTTCCTATTAAACTAATTAAAAATACTGAAAAGTAAATAGAAGCCGCAACCGCTTATTCAGCGAGAGGCTTAGTCTGAAAATAGTTTTGAAAAAGCAAATAACAGTAATAAAATTAAAATACTTGTTTGGCATCTCCGATCTCATGGTACGGCCAAATACTATCCTACCCATTTGCTAGACTGTTGGAAACTTAATCACAGCTCAGATTCTCGTTACATTCATTTTGCCTAATTAACTAGTGCTGTCGCTAGACTCACACTACCCTATAAACAAATTCTCGTTAGATTCATTGTTTAAGCATTAATGACCTAAAGTTCGTGTTACTAATTCATCTTTTAATTACCCATCTCTTAAGCCATTGCTAGATAGTAATTATCTCCGGTGACCACAGTGCTCGTTTCTAAGTCAAAGGATCGCGTCTGACATTGTTAATCATCATGTTCTATTCATCCTAATTACTATGGTTCTGGATCCCTCGGTTACAAGTGAATCACCTGTTACAACTAGTTAAAGACTGACTAGTGTTTTCCATCCTTATGTATTAATCCTAGTGTATGATTATAGACCGATCATCAGAATTAAACTAATACATGAAGATATAGAACCGATAATAATATGAAGAACTAGTAAAACATAGATCTACGATAAACAGTAAAACACACTCCAACAGATTCTAACAAATAAAGTAAAACAATAAACGTCTACATGATCACATTGATCTAAACAAGTATTCAGCCTACTAGCCTGACATTATTAAAGGAATAACAAAGTCTGAAAAGATGAAAGACATTGTTTACCAACTGAAAGTAAAATAGAAAAGTAGATCTAGGCTGAGGATGAAGATCGGAAGGTGTTAGTGTAACACCCCAACAAGGCGGAATCATGAGGGTTATATACTAAGCACAACACGTCATGGAAATTATGTAGAGTAAATCTAAATGCATAAAAAGGGTCAAGTAATCCATACGAACCATTCGATAATGCAAGTATCCGGATCACACATAAGCATAACCCTTAATCGGGAAATGAATCACGGATCCAAGAGGTCCAAGTCCAAGTCTAGCATAATCAAGCAATCAATCATCCAATACGCCTTTGAGCTAACCTGTCACCTGAAAAGTGTACTAAAACGGGTCAACATAAAGTTGGTGAGTTCGTAGGGACATGTAATAGGAAACACGTGTCGGGATAACAACCGTTAACGATATACGAGGATTAGAATATCTAACCACATCAACAAACCCTTGCTAAGGGAACACGTTAGCACAATATCAATACGATCAACGTTAAACAACAACGATCCATATAACAATTAATAACGTTCAATAACGTGGGCTCAACAACCCATAACGTGAGTATAAAGATACCCATAACGTGGATTCAACGATCCATAACGTGAGTTTAACAACCCATAACGTGAGTATAAAGATACCCATAACGTGGATTCATCAATCCATAACGTGAGTTTAACAACCCATAACGTGAGTATAAAGATACCCATAACGTGGATTCAACAATCCATAACGTGAGTTTAACAACCCATAACGTCAATAACGGCACGACTTACATAATGAATAATGCGTCATATAACGGGGCGACTTACATATATTTCAAATGCGTTATATCACGGGGCGACTTACATTCAAATGCGTCTTATCAAGGGGTGACTTACATATGAATAATGCGCAACAAAACTCAATCACAAATCCATCATACCACAAATCATCCAAATCCATAATGCACATACATTTCGTACGACTTTACATTTAAGGAATCATAGATGCTTATTATAGGGTCACCCGCAGCCTTCCCACCACATCTACAACTCATTAAATGTATCATCGTCTTCCATGTATGTACAACTATCCTAATCACATCACATATTCATAACCGAAAGCATAATTAATCGAGCAACAAGTCATTACGTCAATTGAACAATCAATCAATCGATTAAGCAACAATCAAACAAGCATGTACACTTTTCAGCCCGAATCTCAATTGAGTAGGGAGGGGTTTACGAAACTCACCTTGATCGGCAATAGCAATTTAAGAATGATCATAAGCGTTCAACGAGCGTCACAAGTCCACACCTATAATATATATATATATATATATATAATATATATATATATATATATATATTCTGCTGTTCAAAATAATCCATATATATATATATATATACGTTATGTATTAATGCCTCAAGTCAACCCTAATTAGGTTTTTAAATCGTGATTAAAAGCTTGACCGACTCCTGAGACTTGACAAGGTCGTTAGAGTGGTCAATAAACAGTTTGGATCGAGTTTAAGTCGTCAAAAGAACCTCTCGAGTTCACAACTTCTTACTATACATATAAATATATAGTTTAGTTAAGGTTTCACTTTAAGTTTCAAGGACTCTCATCTTTAAATGATCACCGGGACTCGTAAGCGACTTAAGAAGAGTCAAGTGATAGTTTGGGTCGAGTCTAAGGTCGTTCAAAAGTTCGTCACACGTCCCAACCCATTATTAAGTTTAATATATATATGTATGTAATTTAAGTGAAGGTCTCATTTCGGGTTTCAAAGTGACCATTAACTTTGGAGGACGACTAAGACTCAAATATGCGACTATACAGGCTGAGGAATGATCCATTTGAAAGTTCGACACGATCCAAGAATGAAGAAAAGGCTGCTAGGAACTGATCAAAAAACAACAAGATGCAGGCCACCATCTTGGACGGTGGCACCACCATCTTAGACAATGGTCTAGAAAACACACACGCTGGCTACTCCCTGCTTTACGCTGACTTCAGAAGACAAGACGCTGGAAACCACTTAACCAGACCACCGTCTGGGACAGTGGTCAGGGCGTACCAGACGCTGGGTAGCAGCAGAATGAACAGCAGCAGCAACACAAGACTCAAACACGACCCAAACTCTTTTATGCCTCAAATCTGACCTCAAAACCTTAACAAAATTAACCCATCTTAATTAACAACCCCAAACATCAACTTAAATCCTCAATTCGGTTTTGACCCACAACACATAACCAAGAACCCTAATCTTGACCTAATTCGGATTTTTGAGTTTAAATTCAACCAAGGCTCAATTATTTCGACCAAAACCAGATTATTAACATATAAATGAAGGATTTAGGACTAGTTTAACTTACCAAAATATTTCACAAGAGATGAGATCCGAAAATGGGCTTGAAGGTGAGATTTCTTGCCCTAAGAACTTCAAGTCTTGGATGTGTTGTTTAGATGATGATGTAGATGATTTTTCTTGCACAATTCTTGCTTGAAAAACATTGTTGATGATGATAATCTAGAGAGAGAGTGAGGGAGAGAGTTCTTGCATTCATAGTAGAGAGAGAAGGATAAGAGTGTAAGAATGAATGAATGGATAAGGTTGGTGCTAGAGTTTGGATGGGTGGGGGTTGGGTAATTGGGTATGGGTCATGGGTTTGACCCATGGGTTGACCCGATCATAAAACTAGTCAAATTAAACGTTACCTTACGTCATGAGTTCGATAAATTCGGCCACATAATCTCGTCTAGCAGATTACACGTCTTCAGTCGTCAAACAAGGAAATGAATTATTTCAACTAATTAATTTGATTAGTTATTTAACACGTTTAAGTCATCGATTCAAAAATGAAACAGCTACGTTTAATCACGTTAATCACAAGTCAAAAATCGCGAATGTTACATCATTCCCCCGTTAAAGGAATTTCGTCCCGAAATTCTAATCTAACTAGACTCGTTAAATGAATGGGGATACTTAGCTTTTGTAGAATCTTACGTTTCCAAGTAAATTCGGGTCTACGCCTCGCTCGCCATCTCATTTTAACAATCATATACCAAGTATTCCTTAGCTTTTTAGTTTGTCGGTCTAAAACCTCTATCGGCTCTTTCACGACTTTCAACGTTTTATCGACACAAATTTGTTTAAGAGGCACGCGTAGTGTTAGGTCCGCCAAACACTTTCAAAGGTTACAAATATGGAAAATGTTATGATCTCCACTCAAGTCTTGAGGGATGATGTGTCCTATTTTATACCCATTTTCCACATTGTATTTAGTTGATTTAGCATGGTTTATGAGTCGTTTTAGTATACATTTGGTGCGTTTATGGTATTTGTTGGTGTTTCAGGTTACTGACAGGTATTTAAGCGTAAATCTGGAGAAAACGACATTGTTGAGGTGAAGTAAGTGCTAACGGAGGATTTCGGAAGCATTTGGATGAAGATTGCAGAAAGTCAACAAAAGTCAAAGCTGGCAAAAGGACCATTGCGCCGCAACTAGGAGTTGCGCCACAACCGAATTACAGAAAGTTAAGTTGCGCCGCAACGCCTTTTATTCCTGGCCAGCCACGAGTCAACAATGGTCAAAGGTCAACACGAGTCAACGTTCAATTGCGCCGCAACTATTTGTTGCACCGCAACTGAAAAGCAGAAGAATAAGTTGCGCCGCAACTCGAAAAGCAGAAGAATAAGTTGCGCCGCAATGCATTCAAGTTCAAGCCAGCCTTGGTCAATGAAAGTCAAAGTCAACTCACGAGTCAACGGGGTCCGATTCTGGCAGATTTTTGGGGGAGTATGTATAGTTTGCAAAAACACACCAAAAACCTTCCTCTCTTCTCCCAGCCGTTTTTGAAGCCTTTTTCAGAGATATTTTCATCCCTTTATCATATTGAAGGATTTCAAACACAATTGGATCAATTTCGTTTGTAGCTTTCGATTATTATCATTCGGTAACAATGAATTCTTCATATTTTCTTTGTTATTCTTATTTTAATATGAGTGGCTAATCGCTTCATCATCCATCTTAATGGAGTGAGACATTATGTAAAGATTGCACGATTTTATTAATTCAATGTTGATTTCGTTTAACGTTATATCGAGATCTTAGCGTATTTCTTCTTTATAATTTATCTTGAATTGATTGGTGATTTATGTGTGTCTTTAATGGTAATTATTGATTTCATATATTTCATTTTGATTGTTTGGGTACAAACGATTGGGTCTATGATGGGTATGGTAGATAATCGTTCATGATAATAGGAAGGGATGTGTTAACGGTTGGGTACAATCGATAGGTATAATTGTTAATTCAATAACCAAAACAATTGTTTGATTAGGGAAGTTATAAAAGATGTCTTGGGGTACCGGTCTTTGTAACGAAACTAGTTTAAGCAAGAGAGTCAAATGATGTCATTAACTTGACGGGTACGGGGTTGGTGCTTTGTTTGAGTCTCGGTTATTTAATCAACTAATTTGGATTTGAACTTCATTTATGTGCAATCTTGTGACAACCGCCAAAATTTCAGGTTGATTAATTTACTATTACGTGTACTATTTAAATTTTTGTTGATCAAACAATATGAACAAACATTTTATGGCATAATAAACTGAACAAATATTTTTTTGATAAATTATGGATAACTATTGCCAAGAACTCAAATAGTTATTTGAGAGTTGCTTGGAAATATTTTTTTCATACTTATACTATCAATAACCGTATTTATGAATAGTACCGTATTTATGAATAGTAACCGTACTTATGAATAGTACCGTAATTGTGAATAGTAACCGTACTTATGAATAGTACCGTATTTGTGAATAGTAACCGTACTTATGAATAGTACCGTATTTTGTGAATAGTAACCGTATACATGAATAGTACCGTATCAGTGAATAGTAACCGTATCCAGAAATCGTATTCATGAATAGTGACCGTGAATAGTTTACTATGAATAGTAACCGTACTTATGAATAGTAACCGTATCCAGAAATCGTATTCATGAATAGTTACTATGAATAGTAATGGTAAATAGTAAAGGTAAAAAGTAAATTGTAAATGGTAAAGGTAAAAAGCATATTCCAAAGAATATGCTAAGGCATATTCCAAAGAATATGCTAAGGCATATTCTAAAGCATATTCTAAAATTATTTTCTATAAATAGCGACCTTAGTTTAATTATAAAACTCACACCATTTATATTCACTTCTAAAATCTCTTTTATAATCACACAAGACTAAGTACGTCTAAGTGATCTTCTTCTACAACACTAAGGTGAGTTTCCATATTCCCCTTTTTAATTCTTTTATATGATTTATTTCGGGGACTGAGATACATGCATAATAATTATTTTATGTTTATATATATATATACGAAACTTTGAAGAAAAATTGCAAAACTATATGATATATAATATACTATGTGAGTCTTCATACTCCCCTTTTCAATTATTTATACATTTATTTGGGGACTGAGATACATGCAATAAAACTACTTGTTATACTTATATGTATATTTTCAAAGTTATATACTTATATGTATATTTACAAAATTATATATATATATATTATATATATTTTGTAACTCCACTTTATTTATTTTACCTTCGGGGTAAAATACAAACTCTTTACTGTTATGATGAACACAAGTATTCCAGAAATGTATATATGGTTGATTCTAAGTTGCTCTGTTCACTCAAAGTCCTCACTATCATGAACGATTAATTATGGAAATATAAACGTGGGTATATTGAATAGTACTATTGGGGTAGGCACCCCCATTCGTGTTGGTCATACCAACTGGATACGGATGCATTATATTTGGAAAGCTTAGGGTACCCTGAACAAGGTACCTACTCTGGAGGCAAATAAACACACACTTGTCTAGTTTCGGTTCATGAGCTTAGAACTTGATATATACAGTATCTACTCTTATATTCTATTTGATCCATGGTGTGATCAAATGGTTACTCTAAATCTTGTGGTTCATACTCTATATTTTTATATACAAAACCTATAATACTCTTTGCTGAGATTATATCATAACTACTTGACATTGCGGTAAGGCAATGGTCACACTGGACTCTGGATATTGTGAAACTATATTTTCTATATGAAAAACTTATGGAACTCACCAACTTTATGTTGACGTATTTTAGCATGTATTCTCAGGTAACTAGACGATACTCTATACATGGGACATTTTTCCGCTGCATACAACATACTGGACCATGGCCTACCCTCAGACTCTAGTAAAGACAAGTCAATTTGCTAAAGTCTCTGTCTACTGTTTAATTTTGTTTAATATTAAATAAATGTTTTTAAGAATAATATCTTTCATAAATTGTAATATAAATTTGTGAACAATGTTTTTATATAAATGTATTTTAAAACGACAACGTTTTGTGTCGTTCAGTATATCTTGTGTTGTAAATCCATGTAAGTCATACCCCGTTTAGGGCGGGTGTGACAAATCTGAGCGTATTGTTGAGCGAAATCAAGATGGATGCCTTTTAAATTATTGTCATAAAAACATTTTTAATATCATTTGAGGACGATCCCTGCCCCGGTAATACCAGATTTAAGTTATTTACTTTTACTTGTTGCAAAGTGACAATTCGGTCACAAAACCCCTTTTTAATTAGAATTACTTAATGTCAACAATTACTTCACTTTAGTCCCTGTGTTCGATCCTGGACTTACCTTTTAGCTATACTATATACGAACGGGTCCACTGCCCGAGAGTGTGTAGTAGTCAGTTTTAGGGTATTTCTTGTTTTAAATTTTTAAACTCGATATTACACATCAAGTTTTTGGCGCCGCTGCCGGGGACTTAAGTTTAGTAGTTGTTTATTTTGTAGTTCGATCCTTTTTCACATTCATTTGTGAGAAAGTTATTGTTTTACTAGATAGATTGTATTTTATTTACTTTTACTTGTTGCAAAGTGACAATTCGGTCACAAAACCCCTTTTAATTAGAATTACTTAATGTCAACAATTACTTCACTTTAGTCCCTGTGTTCGATCCTGGACTTACCTTTTAGCTATACTATATACGAACGGGTCCACTGCCCGAGAGTGTGTAGTAGTCAGTTTTAGGGTATTTCTTGTTTTAAATTTTTAAACTCGATATTACACATCAAGTTTTTGGCGCCGCTGCCGGGGACTTAAGTTTAGTAGTTGTTTATTTTGTAGTTCGATCCTTTTTCACATTCATTTGTGAGAAAGTTATTGTTTTACTAGATAGATTGTATTTTATTTACTTTTACTTGTTGCAAAGTGACAATTCGGTCACAAAACCCCTTTTTAATTAGAATTACTTAATGTCAACAATT
The DNA here is from genome assembly GCA_034093135.1 of Erigeron breviscapus. NCBI lineage: Eukaryota > Viridiplantae > Streptophyta > Magnoliopsida > Asterales > Asteraceae > Erigeron > Erigeron breviscapus. The sequence goes on along the minus strand of CM067167.1, from coordinate 158,000,356 downwards.
ACTTCACTTTAGTCCCTGTGTTCGATCCTGGACTTACCTTTTAGCTAAACTATATACGAACGGGTCCACTGCCCGAGAGTGTGTAGTAGTCAGTTTTAGGGTATTTCTTGTTTTAAATTTTTAAACTCGATTTACACATCAAGTTTTTGGCGCCGCTGTCGGGGACTTAAGTTTAGTAGTTGTTTATTTTGTAGTTCGATCCTTTTTCACATTCATTTGTGAGAAAGTTATTGTTTTACTAGATAGATTGTATTTTATTTACTTTTACTTGTTGCAAAGTGACAATTCGGTCACAAAACCCCTTTTTAATTAGAATTACTTAATGTCAACAATTACTTCACTTTAGTCCCTGTGTTCGATCCTGGACTTACCTTTTAGTTAACTATATACGAACGGGTCCACTGCCCGAGAGTGTGTAGTAGTCAGTTTTAGGGTATTTCTTGTTTTAAATTTTTAAACTCGATTTACACATCAAGTTTTTGGCGCCGCTGTCGGGGACTTAAGTTTAGTAGTTGTTTATTTTGTAGTTCGATCCTTTTTCACATTCATTTGTGAGAAAGTTATTGTTTTACTAGATAGATTGTATTTTATTTACTTTTACTTGTTGCAAAGTGACAATTCGGTCACAAAACCCCTTTTTAATTAGAATTACTTAATGTCAACAATTACTTCACTTTAGTCCCTGTGTTCGATCCTGGACTTACCTTTTAGTAAACTATATACGAACGGGTCCACTGCCCGAGAGTGTGTAGTAGTCAGTTTTAGGGTATTTCTTGTTTTAAATTTTTAAACTCGATATTACACATCAAGTTTTTGGCGCCGCTGCCGGGGACTTAAGTTTAGTAGTTGTTTATTTTGTAGTTCGATCCTTTTTCACATTCATTTGTGAGAAAGTTATTGTTTTACTAGATAGATTGTATTTTATTTACTTTTATTTATTGCAAAGTGACAATTCGGTCACAAAACCCCTTTTTAATTAGAATTACTAATGTCAACAATTACTTCACTTTAGTCCCTGTGTTCGATCCTGGACTTACCTTTTAGTTAACTATATACGAACGGGTCCACTGCCCGAGAGTGTGTAGTAGTCAGTTTTAGGGTATTTCTTGTTTTAAATTTTTAAACTCGATATTACACATCAAGTTTTTGGCGCCGCTGCCGGGGACTTAAGTTTAGTAGTTGTTTATTTTGTAGTTCGATCCTTTTTCACATTCATTTGTGAGAAAGTTATTGTTTTACTAGATAGATTGTATTTTATTTACTTTTACTCGTTGCAAAGTGACAATTCGGTCACAAAACCCCTTTTAATTAGAATTACTTAATATCAACAATTACTTCATTTTAGTCCCTGTGTTCGATCCTTTTTCACATTCATTTGTGAGAAAGTTATTGTTTTACTAGATAGTTGTATTTTATTTATTTTTACTCGTTGCAAAGTGACAATTCGGTCACAAAACCCCTTTTAATTAGAATTACTTAATATCAACAATTACTTCATTTTAGTCCCTGTGTTCGATCCTTTTTCATATTCATTTGAGAGGTTTGAGAAGATCTGTAGGTTATATCAGTATGGAACAGGGCAAGCTGAGGCTGTTAAGTTGGAACTATTTCCTTTAACTCTCATTGGAGATGCAGCTGCTTGGTTTAAGGAGTTACCCGATAACTCATTCACCACTTGGGCCGAACTTCGTGAAGGATTTATTGATGAGTTTTATTCTGTGAGAACTCAAAGGCAATTAGAAAATAAAATTAGAGGTTTTTCTCAAGAATCCGGTGAAGATGTTGTTGATGCATGGAAACGGTTCAAGGAAATGCTCAGAAATTGCCCCTGACATAGTATGGGTACTGAAGAAAGTTTTGAGATTTTCTATGATGGTTTGGATAGAAGACCAAAAGGGAGCTCGGTTATGCATTCGGGGGTAGTCTAAATAACATTTCCCCGAATGAAGGATACAAGATCCTTGAAGATATGGCTAAGGAGTATTCAACAAGAGATGAGGACCGAGACAAGAGATCTAGTAGAAGCACTGTGGCCAAGGTGGAAAGTAGTGAAGACTCTAAGCTTATTACCGAAGTCAAGGCTCTCTCTAAGCAAATGAATGAGAGGTTTGATAATCAAGATAATAGATTCAAGAGCCTTGAAAGAGATGTTAAGGTTATGGCTGACGGTTGTGAGCATTGTGGAGACTTGCATTATACGGAGGATTGCCCGGATAAACCAGTGCAAGATGTTAGTTATGTTCAGAATCAACGGAATTTCAACAAAAATACCGGTTATCAAAACCGGCCATCAGGTAGTTCTTACCCTACTTCTTCTTTTAATACTAACAATTCTGGTTATGGTGGTAACAGGTTTAGTAGGTTCAACAATCAACGAGGCTCGGATCCAGAACTAAGAGATATAGTGAAGGATTTCATTAGTGCCCAGAAGGCAACTAATGAACATGTTGCAGAAGAGTCCAAGAAGGTGATTTCTGTGTTGGACGCTTTGACTACTCGTTTGGACGGATTGGGGCACAAGTTGGATCAAGGAGCAAAGAATCAACAAGCCACCATTAAGGATTTAGAAGGAAGGATTGAGAGGCTAGGAAACTCCAATAGGCAGCCCGGTACTTTACCGAGCAACACTCAGCAGAACCCAAAGCCTCAATTCAATAATCAAGGGCAAAATAATCAAGGATCGGGACAGAAGTATACCCCTCCCAATGCTCGAAATGAGCAAGTGAATGCCATCAGTACGAGGACAGGTAAGACTTATGACTCTGCAAACCCTTTACCTGATGACTCTACCCCACTCGTGCAGGTTAATGAAGATGAAGAAACGGGTGATGAAGAAGTTGAGATGGAACCGAACCAAGCCGTGCCGATACCGGCCGTTCCATCCAAACCCGCTGAGAAACCGACGGTGAAGCCTTATCAACCAAAGATTCCATTTCCTCAACGGTTGAGGAAAGAAAAAGTCAAGGAACATTTTAAGAAATTTGTTGATCTTATTCAGTCTGTTAATATAACTGTTCCTTTAGTTGATTTGCTTGCAGGTATGCCAAATTATGCAAAGTTCCTCAAGGAACTTGTTAGTGATAAGAAGAAGCTTGAAGAGGCTAAGACTGCAGTTATGAGTGCCGAATGTTCAGCCATCATTCAGAATCAGATTCCTCCCAAATTGGAAGATCCAGGGAGTTTTCTAATTGCTTGTTCTTTTGGTGCTTATTTGTGTGAGGCATTGGCTGATCTTGGGGCCAGTATTAATTTGATGCCTTATTCCGTTTATAGAAAGTTGTCTTTAGGAGAGTTGACCCCTACCCGCATGAGCATTAGGCTCGCGGATCGTTCTTTCCAATATCCCATGGGGATAGCGGAAAATTTGCAAATTAAGGTGGGGCATATGATATTTCCGGTCGATTTTGTTATTCTTGAGATGGAGGCGGATGCTAAAGTCCCCCTCATTCTTGGCCGACCATTCCTTATGACTGCGGATGCTATCATCCGAGTTAAGGCTAAGGAAATTTCCTTAGGGGTCGGTGATGACCGAGTCATTTTCAATGTTGATAGAGCACTAAAGCACCCTTACTCTTGTGATGAAACTTGTTTCAGGCTAGATGTGATTGAAGAAGAAGATGCTTTGGAGAAGGAGCTCATGGATTTCTTGGACATGGAAGAAGGTGAAGCATTGCTAGCTTGCAGTGAAGAAGAGCAAGAGTTGGTTGGAGAAATGATGCAAGAGATTATGGCATTAAGTGTTGATGAAACTCCGCCGGAAGACGAGACCTTTGAAGAGATCACGGTTAGTGATAGCACATGGGTGCTAACCTCGGTAGAGAACCCTCCTACCGACTTGGAGCTCAAGCCGCTTCCGGACCATCTTGAGTATGCATATTTGGAAGGTACATCTCTTTTACCCGTTGTCATATCATCCTCATTGATGGAGGATGAGAAATCTAGACTTATGACCATCCTAAAGGCCCATAAAAAGGCCTTTGCATGGAAAATTTCCGATATTCCGGGTATAAGTCCAGAATTTTGCAAACATAACATAAACTTTGTTGATAATGTTAAACCAGTTGTGCAAAGGCAACGAAGGTTGAATCCAAATATGAAAGATGTGGTTAAAAAGGAGATAATAAAGTTGCTTGATGCGGGAATCATATTCCCCATCTCGGATAGTTCATGGGTAAGTCCGGTACATTGTGTACCAAAGAAGGGTGGGATGACTGTAGTTTTAAATGATAAGAATGAATTGGTTCCCACTAGGACTGTCACGGGGTGGAGGGTATGTATAGATTATCGGAGATTAAATGATGCTACCTGCAAAGACCATTTTCCCTTGCCCTTTATTGATCAAATGCTCGAACGGCTCGCCGGTAACGAGTATTTTTGCTTTTTGGATGGGTTCTTCGGGTACTTCCAAATACCCATTGACCCCAAGGACAAGAAAAGACCACCTTTACTTGTCCCTTTGGCACTTATGCCTATAGAAGGATGCCATTTGGTCTTTGCAATGCCCCGGGTACTTTTCAAAGATGTATGATTGCCATATTTCAGGACATGATCGAAACGTCCATCGAAGTTTTTATGGATGACTTTTCTGTTTTTGGTAGTTCTTTTGAAAATTGTCTTGAAAGTCTTGATAAAATGCTTGAAAGGTGTGAAAGGGCACACTTGGTCTTGAATTGGGAAAAGTGTCATTTTATGGTGAAAGAGGGTATTGTTTTGGGACACAAAGTTTCAAAAGCGGATTAGAGGTAGATAAAGCAAAAATTGATGTTATAGCTAAGTTGCCTCCACCCACTAATGTCAAATCTATAAGAAGCTTTTTAGGTCATGCGGGTTTTTATCGTCGGTTCATAAAAGACTTTTCAAAGATAACTCGACCTATGACTAAATTGCTAGAAAAAGATGTCACATTCCAATTTGATAAAGAGTGTCTTCATGCTTTTGACCTCTTAAAGGAGAGATTGACCAATGTACCAATTATGTCTCCACCCAATTGGTCATTACCTTTTGAACTTATGTGTGACGCTAGTGATTATGCCTTAGGGGCCGTTTTAGGCCAAAGGGAGGATAAGCATTTCTGCCCTATCTCCTATGCTAGCAAGACCTTAAACCCGGCTCAACAGAACTATACCGTGACCGAGAAAGAGTTGTTAGCCGTGGTTTATGCCTTTGATAAGTTTAGACCCTATTTGGTTTTGAATAAGACTATTGTGTTCACCGACCACTCGGCTTTGAAGTACTTGTTCTCGAAACAAGATGCTAAGCCTCGTTTAATTCGTTGGGTCTTACTTTTACAAGAATTTGATATTGAGATTAAAGATAAAAGTGGGGCTGAAAATGTGGCAGCCGACCACTTAAGTAGGCTCAAAAACCCTCACCTTGAGGAGTTAAAGGAGCATGATATTAATGATGCTTTTCCTGACGAGTTTCTAATGCAGGTGGATGTGGAGGAGGATCCATGGTATGCAGACATTGCTAACTATTTATGTGCAGGTGTTCTTCCTAAGGAAATGTCTTATCAACAGAAAAAGAAATTCTTTTCTGAGATTAAGCATTATTTCTGGGAAGAACCATATTTGTTTCGAATGTGTGCAGATGGCATGATCAGGAGATGTATGTCCGGTGCAGAAACCCGGAGGATTTTGGATGCATGCCACTATGGACCAACCGGTGGTCATTATGGACCATCTGTAACCGGTAAGAAGGTTTTTGATGCAGGATTTTATTGGCCTTCAATCTTCAAGGAAGCTCAAACATTAGCGGAGACGTGTGAAGTTTGTCAACGTCAAGGTAACATTTCAAAGAAGGATGAGATGCCACAGAACTTCATTCAGGTTTGTGAGGTATTTGATGTTTGGGGAATTGATTTTATGGGACCCTTCCCGCCTTCAAATAAGTGTCTTTACATTTTAGTGGTGGTTGATTATGTTTCGAAATGGGCCAAGGCTAAGGCCTTGCCAACTAATGATGCAAGGGTTGTCATAGATTTCTTAAAGCAATTGTTTTGTCGTTTTGGTTGTCCTAAGGCCTTAATAAGTGATCGTGGAACTCATTTCGCGAATCACCAACTTGCTAAGGTGTTAAAGAGGTATGGTGTTCATCATCGTTTCTCTACTTCTTATCATCCGCAAACGAGTGGCCAAGTAGAAAATACTAATAGGGCTTTAAAACGAATCTTAGAGAAAACTATAGGTGATAATCCTAAAATTGGTCTAAGAAGTTGGATGATGCGTTATGGGCTTTTAGAACCGCATTTAAGACTCCAATTGGTACTACACCTTATAGGTTGCTTTATGGGAAGACATGTCATTTGCCTTTAGAAATAGAGCATAAAGCTTATTGGGCTCTTAGGAATTGCAATATGGACTTAGTTGAAAGTAGTGAATTGAGAATGTTGCAATTACATGAGTTAAATGAGTTGAGGTTGAATGCTTATGAGAATTCTAGGCTCTACAAAGAGAGGACTAAGGTTTGGCATGATCGTAGGATTAGAGAGAAGGATTTTAAAGCCGGTGATAAAGTTTTGTTGTTCCTTTCCAAGTATAAGTTCAAGCAACCCAAGTTGACTTCTAGGTGGACCGACCCTTTTGTGATCAAACATGTCTATCCGTCTAGTTATGTTGAATTGTTTAAATCGGATGGAGCTACTTTTATTGTTAATGGTCACAGGTTGAAGCTTTATCATAAAGAAGAGGAAAATATGGGAGTCGTCGTTGACGAGCTTCCATTTTTCGGAATGGATCAATGAAGAAAGGACTGTGAGTCGAGCTAAAGACTCGTTAATAACTTAAGCGCTTCGCGGGAGGCAACCCGTGTTTCTTGTTTTCATTATTGTTTATTTGTCAGTGGTAATGTGTTTTAATAAGAATTGCAGGTAGGAGTCGCTCTCATGCCTTCCGGTAAGTCGTTTCGAAGGTGAAACAAAAGGTAAGTGTGGGGGAGGTGAATTGCGCCGCAACATAAGTTGCGCCGCAATGCTTCTGTTGCGTTGCGCCGCAACTATACAAGTTGCACCGCAACCTATCTTTCTGTTTTTCAGTTGCGCCGCAGGTAGTTGTTGCGCCGCAACGTGTCATGTTTCAGAAAAATCAATCTAAAAAAATAAAAATAAAAGAATAAAATAATTGAAAAACAGAAGAAAAAAATAGAAAAAAGAAAGAAAAAGAGCTTGGGCTGTCAGTTGGTATTTCTCACTTTTGGTCAAATCATTTTTGTAAGTTGGTACATCAATTACACCAACGAAAGGATCTGAATGCTATAATCTTAAGTTGTTATTTGTGGGTTGGCGCGTTTGTTTAAGCCAAGATGGTTAGATTTGGTTGATTGAGTTGTTTAGTGTCATACACCACAATGGTGTCGGTTTTTAATCGTCTATTGGGGGTAGTGTCTGGACAACTTCTCGGGTTTTGGACCGTTGGCAACTAATGACATGGGAATTAATGGATTAGACTATTATGTAAAACTTTGTTAAATGTTGTGTTATTTGTTTTTAACACCCTTGTTTACCCCAAATTTCCATACCCTTTTAAATACCTTGTTTAGCCTCGGAAGTTCATTAAAACCCTTAAAGTCCTCTTTTGATAGACGTTGTGGTGTTTGCATCATGGCGGTGAAGGAACTTAACCTAGTACAAGCCTATGGTTAAAAGATTATGCAGCACGACTGGGCATTGAGTGATTATTCAAATATTCAACCCCAAGAGTAAGTTAGTTGGAGTAGGATAGACGAGATATCACTGATTCGATTCTTTTGTGCATAGTCGTGTTATTAAGGCTTGTATATCAGTCAAGTATTGTCAAACATTCCAGTTTTCATTTAAGATTAAAACTGCCTAACCATCTCGTTTCATTTTCAATGATGGTTTAGCTTCTTTTTTATTACTGTAATGTTAATCCCATATGTACCAAGGTAAATTGAGTTTTGAAGTTTGGAATTGCTTGAGGACAAGCAAAGCTTAAGTGTGGGGGGATTTGATGTGTCGTATTTTATACCCATTTCCCACATTGTATTTAGTTGATTTAGCATGGTTTATGAGTCGTTTTAGTATACATTTGGTGCGTTTATGGTATTTGTTGGTGTTTCAGGTTACTGACAGGTATTTAAGCGTAAATCTGGAGAAAACGACATTGTTGAGGTGAAGTAAGTGCTAACGGAGGATTTCGGAAGCATTTTGATGAAGATTGCAGAAAGTCAACAAAAGTCAAAGCTGGCAAAAGGACCATTGCGCCGCAACTAGTTGCGCCGCAACCAAATTGCGCCGCAACGTTAGTTGCGCCGCAACTGAAAAGCAAGAATAAGTTGCGCCGCAACTGAAAAGCAGAAGATAAGTTGCGCCGCAACTATTTGTTGCGCCGCAACTGAAAAGCAGAAGAATAAGTTGCGCCGCAACACAGTTGCGCCGCAACATTGTTGCGCCGCAACTATTTGTTGCGCCGCAACCGAATTACAGAAAGTTAAGTTGCGCCGCAACTCATAGTTGCGCCGCAACTGAAAAGCAGAAGAAAAGTTGCGCCGCAACTAGGAGTTGCGCCGCAACCGAATTACAGAAAGTTAAGTTGCGCCGCAATGCCTTTTATTCCTGGCCAGCCACGAGTGGTCAAAGGTCAACGCGAGTCAACGTTCAATTGCGCCGCAACTATTTGTTGCGCCGCAACTGAAAAGCAGAAGAATAAGTTGCGCCGCAACTCCCACAGTTGCGCCGCAATGCATTCAAGTTCAAGCCAGCCTTGGTCAATGAAAGTCAAAGTCAACTCACGAGTCAAACTTAGTTGCGCCGCAACTACATGAGTTGCGCCGCAACGGGGTCCGATTCTGGCAGATTTTTGGGGGAGTATATATAGTTTGCAAAAACACACCAAAAACCTTCCTCTCTTCTCCCAGCCGTTTTTGAAGCCTTTTTCAGAGATATTTTCATCCCTTTATCATATTGAAGGATTTCAAACACAATTGGATCAATTTCGTTTGTAGCTTTCGATTATTATCATTCGGTAACAATGAATTCTTCATATTTTCTTTGTTATTCTTATTTTAATATGAGTGGCTAATCTCTTCATCATCCATCTTGATGGAGTGAGACAATATGTAAAGATTGCACGATTTTATTAATTCAATGTTGATTTCGTTTAACGTTATATCGAGATCTTAGCGTATTTCTCCTTTATAATTTATCTTGAATTGATTGGTGATTTATGTGTGTCTTTAATGGTAATTATTGATTTCATATATTTCATTTTGATTGTTTGGGTACAAACGATTGGGTCTATGACGGGTACGGTAGATAATCGTTCATGATAATAGGAAGGAATGTGTTAACGGTTGGGTACAATCGATAGGTATAATTGTTAATTCAATAACCAAAACAATTGTTTGATTAGGGAAGTTATAAAAGATGTCTTGGGGTACCGGTCTTTGTAACGAAACTAGTTTAAATCTGAGCGTATTGTTGAGCGAAATCAAGATGGATGCCTTTTAAATTATTGTCATAAAAACATTTTTAATATCGTTTGAGGACGATCCCTGCCCCGGTAATACCGGATTTAAGTTATTTACTTTTACTTGTTGCAAAGTGACAATTCGGTCACAAAACCCCTTTTTAATTAGAATTACTTAATGTCAACAATTACTTCACTTTAGTCCCTGTGTTCGATCCTGGACTTACCTTTTAGCTATACTATATACGAACGGGTCCACTGCCCGAGAGTGTGTAGTAGTCAGTTTTAGGGTATTTCTTGTTTTTAATTTTTAAACTCGATTTTACACATCAAGGGAGCTCCAATCGACACGCCACCGGGCCAATTCGTTCAAGGATCTTGAATGGGCCAATATACCTTGGCCCTAACTTGCCACGTTTACAAATCGAGCCACGCCCTTCCACGGGGAACCTTTTAACAAAACAAAATCACACACTTGGAATTCAAGGGGTCGTCGTTTCACGTTTGCATACTTTAATTTTCGTTCACGGGCCACTCTCAACTTTTTCCTTGATTTGTGAGATCACCTTGGTCGTTTCAACAACAATTTCGAGCCCAATGAGTTGGCTTTCACCAATCTCCGCCCAAGCTAGAGGTGACCTACATTTTCTCCCATACAAAGCTTTAAATGGAGCCATTTGGATACTGGCGTGGTAGCTATTACTATCATAAGAGAATTCGACTAACGGTAAATGCACGTCCCAATTGCCACCAAATATTAATGGCACAAACTCCTAACATATCATCAAGCGTTTGAATCGTTCTTTCTCTTTGACCGTTGGTTTGCGGATGGAACGCCGTACACACATCGAGTTGAGTGCCCATCGCTTTTTGGAACGCCTTCCAAAACTTTGAAGTAAATCGGGTATCCCGATTGATTCTGACAGAAATTGGCACTCCAAGTTTGGATACTACTTCTTTGAGGTACAACGTGCCATAGTGTCAAATTTATCATATTCCCGGGTGGCTAAGAAGTGAACCGACTTAGTCAACCGGTCAACCATCACCATAATGGTGTCCCGGCCACTACTCGTTCTAGGTAACTTCGTGATGAAGTTCATATCAATTCGTTCCCATTTCCACTGTGGCGTTACCGGTTGAACTAGCAAACCGGGTGGTTCCTTGTGGTCGGCTTTTACTTGTAAACACGTGATGCGTTCATTAACGTATCTCGCAATGTCTTTCTTCATTCCCGGCCACCAATTCAAGTCTCTCAAATCAAAATACATCTTGTCGGACCCCGGGTAAACCGAGTATGCCGACTTGTGAGCTTCGTTCGTCAATCTTAACCGCCAAGAACGGGAATCCACAATCGTTCAACAAACTATAAACCGTCATCATTCTTTCTATCAAATCGTTATCTTAAGCCGTGTAATGCTTCAATGATGGAGTCGCGAACATTCCTTTGCACAGTAAGATTCATGGTCCTAATTCGTCTTGGTTTTATACGTTCCTTTCAGCTCAAGGCATCGGCTACAACGTTTTCTTTACCCGGGTGACACCGGATATCGCAATCATCTTACCCCGTTGTATGAAACACAATCCAATCCTTGCCCGGTTGCATCACTATAAACGACAAAATCATCGGTTCCTTCGGGCAAGCTTAAGATCGGTGCATCACACCACTTGTCTTTCAACAATTGGAAGGCTTGCTCTTGCTTCTTGCCCCAATCAAACGTCTTTCTCGTTGAGTCAACAAAGTTAGAGGTTCAGGCAATCTTCGAAAAGCCCTTAATGGATCGTCTAATATAACTCGCCAAACCAAGGAATTGGCGAATCCCGGTTGGCGTATGGGGTCGTCTCCAATTTTACCGCTTCAATTCTACTTAGGTCCACACACATTCCTTCCTTGCTCACTACGTGACCAAGAAAGTGAACCTCTTCGAGCCAAAATTCACACTTGGAGAACTTGGCATACAATTTTCTCTTCCCGGAGTAACTCTAAAACTTTCCTCAAACGTTTCGAATGATCTTCCTTCGTCTTGAAGAGGTTAAGAGTGTCGTTACTGAAAACAAATGACAAATTTATCTATGTAGGGCCGACACACCTGGTTCATCAAAACCATGAACACAGCCGGTGCCTGGTCAACCCCAAAAAGCATAACTGTGAATTCAAAATGTCCATAACGGATCTGAAAGGCCGTCCAGGGAATATCATCTTCATGGACACGAAATTGGTGGTAACTCAACTGCGAATCAATATTGGAAAAGAAACGAGCACATTGGAGTTGATCAAATAGATCATCAATGCTAGGGAAAAAGGATAACGATTTTTCACTGTGAGTTTGTTTAATTCTCTATAATCGATTCACATTCGGAAGGAACCGTCTTTCTTTCTAACAAATAGGATCGGTGCGCTCTACGGTGAATGACTAGGGCGTATGAAACCCCTTTTCAAGAAGTTATTTGAGTTGTGTAGCCAACTCTTGCATTTCGGTTATGGCTAAGCGATAGGGTGCTTAGCCACGGGAAAAGCATTAGGAATAAGATCAATACGGAATCGAGTTGACGAGATGGAGGCAAACCTGGTAGGTCATCCGGAAATACATCCATGAATTCATTAACCACGGGCACGGTCTTCAATTCAACTTTCGTGACGTTAACACTATATATTTTTCCATCCCTATGGCTCGGTCGTCTCGCCTTGAAATACTAACTCTTGCCATTTTCTAACGGAATTCTCACTATATTACTACCACAATCTATAACCGCATTCATTGCCGACATCCAATCCATACCCAGAGTCATATCAAAGCTACCGATGTCGAAAGGAGTTAGAATTTTGAGAAACGGGGGTCACATAACTCTAAAGTACAATCACGAACAACTTGGTCAATTCTCCTTAACCCGTCAGTTACCATTTCAAGTTCGAGGTAACACGACAACGGACTAAGACTAACATCAATCAACGGTATGAAATCATTGGGAACAAGACTAAAATCGGCCCTAGAGTCAAATTATACGGTGGCGTATTGATTGTTGAGAAGAAAAGTATTTGCAACGACGTTTAGGATCAACACGAGTCTCAACCGCAATCACTATAAAAGTTCTTCCATGGGGAGTAAGTTGTTGTGGAGCTTGTTGTTGTTGGCCGATAAGAATGGGGCACTTATTTCGGTGGTGGTCATGACTACCACACTCATAACAAGTACCTCGGGCCGTCGGGGGATTTCGAGCATTGATCGGAAAGGCATTCAAAGGAAGACACGACGATTGATGGTACACCTTTTGATGTTTACCCCACTCGATTCTCTCACGTCTTTCACGATTACCACGGCTTCCACGACCACCTCTACTTCTTTGATTTCCTCGATCAACCGGTTTCTCTTACTCGTCTTGGCGCCTATAATTCATGTTAGCTCTCCATGGTCTATCCATCTTTCCTCGAACACACGTGTTGGATTTCCAAGTTAATCCTCACAATTCACACGAACATTCGCAATTAACCGCCACATAATAAACAATTCAAAATTAGACTATTCTAAGTCATTACAAGGACATGTATCTCTACGGGGATATTATCATGGCAATAAACTATGTTATCAACATCTTATTCGCATTCTAACTAATCACACAATTCCAATTCAACCACAACCGAATATTCAAATCAACATTCAAGTTCAAATATAACGAGGCAAAGCATCATCGTTTTCATTCGATTCTAAATACAATTCCAATTCAACCACAACCGAATATTCAAATCAACATTCAAGTTCAAATATAACGAGGCAAAGCATCATCGTTTTCATTCGATTCTAAATCAATTCCACGATTTCAAACCATTGCATACAAGTATATAAAGGGGTTCAAGTCACTAACAAGGCGGGTAAAACATAGTCCGAATCTTAACTTCAACATTCAGTACATTAAAGGTGTATGTATACAGGGTGTACCAGCGGCTAACCCTCCACACCGTTAATATATTGAATGGATGTCGGGATTCGGTTCCGTTATGCTCTTTAAGTATTGGTCGGGTATGTATACAGGGTGTACCAGCGGCTAACCCTCCACCTAACCAACACTCATCAAGCATACCGGGTTACCTACTATACTTTATCCACAATGCGCAATCCACGAGGTCATTAACTTTATATGACATAGGATAACCATAGATTTGTTGATCAGGCGCCTCTAGGGTTACCGAGTGTCATACTCCATTAATGTCATCATTTCACTTTGCTAGGGTTAAACAATAAAACTATAAGAATATACGTTAACGTTCATTCGGCAAGTCACGGTGTATCCCGACACTAACACATACGTCCATCAAGCCATCACATAACAATCAAGTCAATAATCATGGAAAACCTACGAACTCCGTTTAAACAAGATTTATGCGTCATACAATTCACGTTGCACACAAAATTTCCTATCATGCATGCTAATATGAAATGTGGGTGCAATGGCTATAGGCTAGGTCGATCCACCTAATTCTCTACAACCACGACTCTGATACCATTCTGTAACACCCCAACAAGGCGGAATCATGAGGGTTACATACTAAGCACAGCATGACATGGAAATTATGTAGAGTAAATCTAAATGCATAAAAAGGATCAAGTAATCCATACGAACCATTCGATAATGCAAGTATCCGGATCACACATAAGCATAACCCTTAATCGGGAAATGAATCACGGATCCAAGAGGTCCAAGTCCAAGTCTAGCATAATCAAGCAATCAATCATCCAATACGCCTTTGAGCTAACCTGTCACCTGAAAAGTGTACTAAAACGGGTCAACATAAAGTTGGTGAGTTCGTAGGGACATGTAATAGGAAACAAGTGTCGGGATAACAACCGTTAACGATATACGAGGATTAGAATATCTAACCACATCAACAAACCCTTGCTAAGGGAACACGTTAGCACAATATCAATACGATCAACGTTAAACAACAACGATCCATATAACAATTAATAACGTTCAATAACGTGGGCTCAACAACCCATAACGTGAGTATAAAGATACCCATAACGTGGATTCAACGATCCATAACGTGAGTTTAACAACCCATAACGTGAGTATAAAGATACCCATAACGTGGATTCAACGATCCATAACGTGAGTTTAACAACCCATAACGTGAGTATAAAGATACCCATAACGTGGATTCAACAATCCATAACGTGAGTTTAACAACCCATAACGCCAATAACGGCACGACTTACAAAATGAATAATGCGTCATATAACGGGGCGACTTACATATATTTCAAATGCGTCATATCAAGGGGCGACTTACATATGAATAATGCGCAACAAAACTCAATCACAAATCCATCATACCACAAATCATCCAAATCCACAATGCACATACATTTCATACGACTTTACATTTAAGGAATCATATATGCTTATATATAGGGTCACCCGCAGCCTTCCCACCACATCTACAACTCATTAAATGTATCATCGTCTTCCATGTATGTACAACTATCCTAATCACATCACATATTCATAACCGGAAGCATAATTAATCGAGCAACAAGTCATTACGTCAATTGATCAATCAATCAATCGATTAAGCAACAATCAAACAAGCATGTACACTTTTCAGCCCGAATCTCAATTGAGTAGGGAGGGGTTTACGAAACTCACCTTGATCGGCAATAGCAATTTAAGAATGATCATAAGCGTTCAACGAGCGTCACAAGTCCACACCTATAATATATATATATATATATACGTTATGTATTAATGCCTCAAGTCAACCCTAATTAGGTTTTTAAATCGTGATTAAAAGCTTGACCGACTCCCGAGACTTGACAAGGTCGTTAGAGTGGTAAATAAACAGCTTGGATCGAGTTTAAGTCGTCAAAAGAACCTCTCGAGTTCACAACTTCTTATTAAGCATATAATATATATAGTTTAGTTAAGGTTTCACTTTAAGTTTCAAGGACTCTCATCTTTAAATGATCACCGGGACTCGTATACAACTTAAGAAAAGTCAAGTGATAGTTTGGGTCGAGTCTAAGGTCGTTCAAAAGTTCGTCACACGTCCCAACCCATTATTAAGTTTAATATATATATGTATGTAATTTAAGTGAAGGTCTCATTTCGGGTTTCAAAGTGACCATTAACTTTGGAGGACGACTAAGACTCAAATATGCGACTATACAGGCTGAGGAATGATCCATTTGAAAGTTCGACACGATCCAAGAATGAAGAAAAGGCTGCTAGGAACTGATCAAAAAACAACAAGATGCAATGCCACCATCTGGACTCTACACCACATCGTCTCCTCTCTTCTCCGACTATCCGTTAGCGCTTTCTCATCCACCATTCTCCTCAAATCTCTTCCCGAAAACTTTCCGTCACCACCCAACACCCATATCCATTTATCATGCCTTTTAGTATATATATAAAGATATATATATATATATATATATATATATATATATATATATATATATATATATATATATATATATATATATATATATATATATATATATATATATATATATATATATATATATATATATATATATATATATATATATATATATATATATATATATATATATATATATATATATATATATATATATATATATATATATATATATATATATATATATATATATATATATATATATATATATATATATATATATATATATATATATATATATATATATATATATATATATATATATATATATATATATATATATATATATATATATATATATATATATATATATATATATATATATATATATATATATATATATATATATATATATATATATATATATATATATATATATATATATATATATATATATATATATATATATATATATATATATATATATATATATATATATATATATATATATATATATATATATATATATATATATATATATATATATATATATATATATATATATATATATATATATATATATATATATATATATATATATATATATATATATATATATATATATATATATATATATATATATATATATATATATATATATATATATATATATATATATATATATATATATATATATATATATATATATATATATATATATATATATATATATATATATATATATATATATATATATATATATATATATATATATATATATATATATATATATATATATATATATATATATATATATATATATATATATATATATATGCTATATAATATATTTTTCTTTAAAAATAAATAATACTCAAGCTAGAGAGATATAGCCTAGCTGTCACACCCCGTTGTAGCGGAAATACAGGGTTAACAAAGAATTGCATACTAATCAGAAGGTTAATAGAAATTACATCCATTATACCAATACAAGTCAAAACAAGTACAATCGTTCCAAGTGTGGACCCCAAAATACGGATACAAGCCATCCTCATTTGGAACTGGGCCCACAGAAATACAAGTTATATAAATTGGACAGTCAAATACAATTAAAGCCAAAAGCATGAGAATCCTCAATGTCTGATGCTAATTGTACGTCCAAAGTCAAAAGATTGGCCCTATAATGCCAAAGACGATTCCAAGACTTACTGATGGTCACCTGAAAAGCATGAAATTTGAGAGGATCAACTATCGAAATAGTTGGTGAGTTTACAGTGTGTTTGACTAAAAGATCAATCGTCGTTTGTTGTAGTTATTTAATGCATGACGGTTCAGACCGAAGTCTAACCTAAATCATATGACAAGACGGTTCAGACCGAAGTCTAACCTAAATATATATAGCCAAGACGGTTCAGACCGAAGTCTAACCTAAATATATATAGCCAAGACGGTTCAGACCGAAGTCTAACCTAAATCATATGACAAGACGGTTCAGACCGAAGTCTAACCTAAATAATATGACAAGACGGTTCAGACCGAAGTCTAACCTAAATAATATGACAAGACGGTTCAGACCGAAGTCTAACCTAAATATATATAGCCAAGACGGTTCAGACCGAAGTCTAACCTAAATATATATAGCCAAGACGGTTCAGACCGAAGTCTAACCTAAATCATATGACAAGACGGTTCAGACCGAAGTCTAACCTAAATAATATGACAAGACGGTTCAGACCGAAGTCTAACCTAAATAATATGACAAGACGGTTCAGACCGAAGTCTAACCTAAATAATATGACAAGACGGTTCAGACCGAAGTCTAACCTAAATCATATGACAAGACGGTTCAGACCGAAGTCTAACCTAAATATATATAGCCAAGACGGTTCAGACCGAAGTCTAACCTAAATATATATAGCCAAGACGGTTCAGACCGAAGTCTAACCTAAATCATATGACAAGACGGTTCAGACCGAAGTCTAACCTAAATCATATGACAAGACGGTTCAGACCGAAGTCTAACCTAAATATATATAGCCAAGACGGTTCAGACCGAAGTCTAACCTAAATCATATGACAAGACGGTTCAGACCGAAGTCTAACCTAAATATATATAGCCAAGACGGTTCAGACCGAAGTCTAACCTAAATCATATGACAAGACGGTTCAGACCGAAGTCTAACCTAAATATATATAGCCAAGACGGTTCAGACCGAAGTCTAACCTAAATAATATGACAAGACGGTTCAGACCGAAGTCTAACCTAAATAATATGACAAGACGGTTCAGACCGAAGTCTAACCTAAATATATATAGCCAAGACGGTTCAGACCGAAGTCTAACCTAAATATATATAGCCAAGACGGTTCAGACCGAAGTCTAACCTAAATCATATGACAAGACGGTTCAGACCGAAGTCTAACCTAAATAATATGACAAGACGGTTCAGACCGAAGTCTAACCTAAATCATATGACAAGACGGTTCAGACCGAAGTCTAACCTAAATAATATGACAAGACGGTTCAGACCGAAGTCTAACCTAAATAATATGACAAGACGGTTCAGACCGAAGTCTAACCTAAATATATATAGCCAAGACGGTTCAGACCGAAGTCTAACCTAAATAATATGACAAGACGGTTCAGACCGAAGTCTAACCTAAATATATATAGCCAAGACGGTTCAGACCGAAGTCTAACCTAAATCATATGACAAGACGGTTCAGACCGAAGTCTAACCTAAATAATATGACAAGACGGTTCAGACCGAAGTCTAACCTAAATCATATGACAAGACGGTTCAGACCGAAGTCTAACCTAAATATATATAGCCAAGACGGTTCAGACCGAAGTCTAACCTAAATCATATGACAAGACGGTTCAGACCGAAGTCTAACCTAAATCATATGACAAGACGGTTCAGACCGAAGTCTAACCTAAATATATGACAAGACGGTTCAGACCGAAGTCTAACCTAAATATATGACAAGACGGTTCAGACCGAAGTCTAACCTAAATCATATGACAAGACGGTTCAGACCGAAGTCTAACCTAAATAATATGACAAGACGGTTCAGACCGAAGTCTAACCTAAATAATATGACAAGACGGTTCAGACCGAAGTCTAACCTAAATATATATAGCCAAGACGGTTCAGACCGAAGTCTAACCTAAATCATATGACAAGACGGTTCAGACCGAAGTCTAACCTAAATAATATGACAAGACGGTTCAGACCGAAGTCTAACCTAAATAATATGACAAGACGGTTCAGACCGAAGTCTAACCTAAATCATATGACAAGACGGTTCAGACCGAAGTCTAACCTAAATCATATGACAAGACGGTTCAGACCGAAGTCTAACCTAAATAATATGACAAGACGGTTCAGACCGAAGTCTAACCTAAATAATATGACAAGACGGTTCAGACCGAAGTCTAACCTAAATCATATGACAAGACGGTTCAGACCGAAGTCTAACCTAAATCATATGACAAGACGGTTCAGACCGAAGTCTAACCTAAATCATATGACAAGACGGTTCAGACCGAAGTCTAACCTAAATCATATGACAAGACGGTTCAGACCGAAGTCTAACCTAAATAATATGACAAGACGGTTCAGACCGAAGTCTAACCTAAATCATATGACAAGACGGTTCAGACCGAAGTCTAACCTAAATATATGACAAGACGGTTCAGACCGAAGTCTAACCTAAATCATATGACAAGACGGTTCAGACCGAAGTCTAACCTAAATAATATGACAAGACGGTTCAGACCGAAGTCTAACCTAAATAATATGACAAGACGGTTCAGACCGAAGTCTAACCTAAATCATATGACAAGACGGTTCAGACCGAAGTCTAACCTAAATATATATAGCCAAGACGGTTCAGACCGAAGTCTAACCTAAATAATATGACAAGACGGTTCAGACCGAAGTCTAACCTAAATCATATGACAAGACGGTTCAGACCGAAGTCTAACCTAAATCATATGACAAGACGGTTCAGACCGAAGTCTAACCTAAATCATATGACAAGACGGTTCAGACCGAAGTCTAACCTAAATCATATGACAAGACGGTTCAGACCGAAGTCTAACCTAAATCATATGACAAGACGGTTCAGACCGAAGTCTAACCTAAATCATATGACAAGACGGTTCAGACCGAAGTCTAACCTAAATCATATGACAAGACGGTTCAGACCGAAGTCTAACCTAAATCATATGACAAGACGGTTCAGACCGAAGTCTAACCTAAATAATATGACAAGACGGTTCAGACCGAAGTCTAACCTAAATAATATGACAAGACGGTTCAGACCGAAGTCTAACCTAAATAATATGACAAGACGGTTCAGACCGAAGTCTAACCTAAATCATATGACAAGACGGTTCAGACCGAAGTCTAACCTAAATCATATGACAAGACGGTTCAGACCGAAGTCTAACCTAAATAATATGACAAGACGGTTCAGACCGAAGTCTAACCTAAATAATATGACAAGACGGTTCAGACCGAAGTCTAACCTAAATCATATGACAAGACGGTTCAGACCGAAGTCTAACCTAAATAATATGACAAGACGGTTCAGACCGAAGTCTAACCTAAATAATATGACAAGACGGTTCAGACCGAAGTCTAACCTAAATAATATGACAAGACGGTTCAGACCGAAGTCTAACCTAAATAATATGACAAGACGGTTCAGACCGAAGTCTAACCTAAATCATATGACAAGACGGTTCAGACCGAAGTCTAACCTAAATAATATGACAAGACGGTTCAGACCGAAGTCTAACCTAAATCATATGACAAGACGGTTCAGACCGAAGTCTAACCTAAATCATATGACAAGACGGTTCAGACCGAAGTCTAACCTAAATAATATGACAAGACGGTTCAGACCGAAGTCTAACCTAAATAATATGACAAGACGGTTCAGACCGAAGTCTAACCTAAATAATATGACAAGACGGTTCAGACCGAAGTCTAACCTAAATCATATGACAAGACGGTTCAGACCGAAGTCTAACCTAAATAATATGACAAGACGGTTCAGACCGAAGTCTAACCTAAATAATATGACAAGACGGTTCAGACCGAAGTCTAACCTAAATCATATGACAAGACGGTTCAGACCGAAGTCTAACCTAAATAATATGACAAGACGGTTCAGACCGAAGTCTAACCTAAATAATATGACAAGACGGTTCAGACCGAAGTCTAACCTAAATCATATGACAAGACGGTTCAGACCGAAGTCTAACCTAAATAATATGACAAGACGGTTCAGACCGAAGTCTAACCTAAATCATATGACAAGACGGTTCAGACCGAAGTCTAACCTAAATAATATGACAAGACGGTTCAGACCGAAGTCTAACCTAAATCATATGACAAGACGGTTCAGACCGAAGTCTAACCTAAATAATATGACAAGACGGTTCAGACCGAAGTCTAACCTAAATCATATGACAAGACGGTTCAGACCGAAGTCTAACCTAAATAATATGACAAGACGGTTCAGACCGAAGTCTAACCTAAATAATATGACAAGACGGTTCAGACCGAAGTCTAACCTAAATCATATGACAAGACGGTTCAGACCGAAGTCTAACCTAAATCATATGACAAGACGGTTCAGACCGAAGTCTAACCTAAATAATATGACAAGACGGTTCAGACCGAAGTCTAACCTAAATAATATGACAAGACGGTTCAGACCGAAGTCTAACCTAAATCATATGACAAGACGGTTCAGACCGAAGTCTAACCTAAATAATATGACAAGACGTGCAGTGCCCTTCCATGGTGACACTTTCAACATGACTTTGTCTCCCACTTGAAACTCAAGTGGTTTCCGTCTACGGTCGGCATAGCTCTTTTGACGATCTTGAGCCGCCTTCAGCCGTGCCCTAATTTCGACAATTTGATCAGTAGTCTTCTGAACTAGTCCATATTTAAACAAACGACGTTCTCCAGCATCAAGCCAACAGACAGGAGATCTACACTTTCGTCCATATAAAGCCTCATAAGGCGCGCATTTGATGCTAGTGTGATAGCTGTTGTTATATGAAAATTCAGCTAACGGCAAAAAGGTATCCCAACTACCTTTGAAGTCAATGACACATGCCCGAAGCATGTCCTCTAAAGTCTGGATGGTACGTTCACTTTGTCCGTCCGTCTGTGGATGGTAAGCCGTACTCAGGTGCAATTGAGTGCCTAGGGCGTCTTGAAAATATCGCCATGATTGTGAAGTGAAACGACCATCACGGTCAGAGATAATAGACAAAGGAACGCCATGAAGTGACACAATCTTCTCAATATATATTTGAGACAATCTCTTTATTTTCCAATTCTCCCGAATTGGAAGTGAAACGACCATCACGGTCAGAGATAATAGACAAAGGAACGCCATGAAGTGACACAATCTTCTCAATATATATTTGAGACAATCTCTTTATTTTCCAATTCTCCCGAATTGGAATGAAGTGTGCAGACTTCGTCAATCGGTCAACAATGACCCAAATAGTATCGTAACCCTTCAAGGTTCGAGGTAACTTCGTAATGAAGTCCATAGTAATTTGTTCCCATTTCCAGTCAGGAATCTTAGGTTGCTGGAGCAGCCCAGAAGGCTTTTGGTGCTCCGCCTTGACCATCGAACAATTTAAACACTTCGAGACATAAGTGGCGATATCTCTTTTCATACCAGGCCACCAATAAAAGTCCTTCAGTCCATGGTACATTTTGTCAGCGCCAGGATGGATTGAATACCTAGATCGATGACTTTCGTTCATTAAAAGTTCTCTAAGTCCATTATATTTGGGAATCCACACTCTGCCCTTAACATGTCGGATTCCATCGCCATCCAATTCAAACAAACGTTCAGCATTCCACAATGCTTCCTCCTCGATACGCCCTGGCCGTAGGGCTTCGTTTTGATCGTCTAAAACTCTATCCCTTAATGACGAGCCAAGATAAGAACTTGCTCTTGTTATGACAGATAGTGAAATTCTATCTTTTCGACTTAGCGCGTCAGCAACAACATTTGCTTTACCGGGATGATATTTGAGTTCACAGTCGTAGTCACTGAGTAATTCTACCCATCGTCGTTGTCGCATATTCAGCATTTTCTGATCGAAGATATGCTGAAGGCTTTTGTGATCCGTGAATACAGTACACTTGGTACCATACAGATAATGTCTCCAAATTTTTAATGCAAAGACAACCGCTCCGAGTTCTAGATCGTGGGTTGTATAGTTCTTTTCGTGGATTTTGAGCTGTCTAGAAGCGTAAGCAATGACCTTACCTTCCTGCATAAGTACACATCCCATGCCCTGATGTGAGGCGTCACAGTATACCACGAAATTTTCAATGCCATTCGGTAATGCTAGAATAGGAGCATTACACAGCCTGTCCTTTAATGTCTGAAATGCCTTCTCTTGGGCATCCTGCCAAATAAATTCCTTAGTCTTCTGAGTTAATAAGGTCAAAGGTTGAGCAACCTTAGAGAAATTCTCAATGAATCTCCTGTAATAGCCAGCCAGTCCAAGAAATTGACGAATTTCTGTCGGAGTCTTAGGGGCTTCCCACTTCTTTATTGCTTCAATCTTGGATGGATCTACATGGATCCCATCCCTGTTCACTACATGACCCAAGAAGTGCACTTCCCTAATCCAGAATTCACATTTTGAGAATTTCGCGTACAACTTCTGATCCTTGAGCAGTTGCAGAATGGTTCTCAGATGACCTTCATGTTCGTCTTTATTCCTTGAGTATATCAGTATGTCGTCAATGAATACAATGACAAACTTGTCCAGATACGGTCGACATACTCGATTCATTAAGTCCATAAACACAGCAGGTGCATTGGTTAAGCCAAACGGCATAACCAAAAACTCATAATGTCCGTAACGAGTTCTGAAAGCTGTTTTAGGAATGTCTGTCTCTCTGACTCTGAGTTGATGATACCCAGACCTGAGATCGATCTTGGAAAAGTGTGATGCACCTTCCAGTTGGTCAAATAAGTCGTCAATACGAGGCAAAGGGTACCTGTTCTTGACAGTCAACTTGTTCAATTCTCTATAATCTATACACATGCGCATAGAGCCGTCCTTCTTTTTGACAAATAGAATCGGAGCTCCCCAAGGTGATGAACTTGGGCGAATTAGTCCTTTAGCTAACAACTCTTGAAGTTGTTCGGATAATTCTTGCATTTCTGACGGCGCAAGACGATAGGGTGCCTTGGCCACGGGTGCAGCTCCAGGGACTAATTCTATTCCAAACTCAACTGGTCTGTGAGGTGGAAGTCCCGTCAAATCTTCAGGAAATACTTCTGGAAAATCTTTAACTACAGGGATGTCTTGAATGTCTTTACCCTTCGGCTTCCTTTCAACAACCAGTGCCAAGAAGGCAGGGTATTCTTTTTGTAAATATTTATTCGCCTTTATTGCCGATACTAAAATCAATTCCTTCCCTGACTTGTCTCCTTGCACTACTAGGGTTTCGTCATTCTGAAGGGGTATCCTAACAATCTTCTCGTAACACATTATTTCAGCTCTAACCTTAGATAACCAGTCCATTCCAACAATTACATCAAAACTACTTAGTTCTATGGGAATAAGATTTATTTTAAAGGTTTCGCCAGATAGTGTCAAATTGCAATCTACTAAATGATCTCTAGCGATATACTTTTGACCGTTTGCATATTCAACAATATAAGTGTCTTTCATGGGGATAGCCACTATACCGAATCGGGACTTAAATTCTAAGGAGATAAAGCTTTTATCAGCACCAGAGTCGAATAACACAAAAACATAATGATTATTAAGTATGAATGTACCTATCACAACGTTGGGATCACGTCGTGCATCAGCAGCATCCAAAGCAAAAACTCGGCCTCTACCTCGTCCATCTTGATTTCTTGCTTGATTATTCCCCGCATGGTTCCTTACTGGAACTATTGCATTGTTGTTCGGGTTCAGATTGAGTCTTGGACATGCAGGTCGCAGATGGGTTTCGCTCCCACATTCGTAGCATTGAGCCTGTGTCTTGCCCTTACAAAACTTCTCCAGATGTCCCGCCCTTTTACAACGGCGACAAATAGGACAATTTCCTCTGTGATGGAGATTACACCTATTACACTTAGGATCTGTGCCGGTGTACCTCGTGACGTCCTGAGTAGCTACCGCAAAGTTTCTGGCAGTCTTAAACCTCTTGCCATTTCCACCGCCACCATATCCACTACCTGAGGCATGATCACTCCTTCTCTTGACCACTTCAGTTCCAACAGAAGAACCAGTGGTTCGTTTCAAGTCTATCACCATCCGGTTGGTTGCACTAACTGCCGCTTGAAGAGTCGTAGGATTAAAAGCGGCTACCAATCTTCGGACATCAGGTGACAAGCCATAACAGTACCTCTCGATCAATTTCTCCTCCGTATCTACCATACGAGGAACTAGTCTTGTCAGCTCATGAAAACGAGTAGTGTATTTCTCGTTGTCTAGCCCGACCATAGTATGATTCCAAAATTCGCCTTCCATTCTCTGTACTTCCTCCCTAGGACAGTATTTCTCCATCAACATACTTTTAAAATCAAACCAAGGTATCCGATTAGCTTGGTCTCGACCTCGGGTCCTAACCTGTTCGTTCCACCATGATAGAGCGTGCTTTTGAAGTTGAGTGGAAGCATATTCCACTTTGTGCTCTTCGGCACAACGACTAATATGAAGCACCGCCTCTATGCTTTCTAGCCAGTTGATTAGACCTACCGGACCCTCTGTACCATGAAATTCCTTTGGTTTACAATAGGTAAAGGTCTTGTAGTCACCCACTCGAAGTTGAGCTCGAGGAACAACTTGCTCAGCAGTAGGTTCAACATTGTTACTATTATCAGTATGATGATTATTATTTGCGTTCATGCTTGCCGTGATCTGAGCAACTAAAGTAGGCATGGCGGCCAACAGTTGCTGCGTCACAAATGCTGCCATATTATTATCCCCGCCAGTATTTGGGGTAGGTCCAGGACCAGTGTTCACCTGGACAGGAGCAGTTTCTGGTTCTTGCTGGATTACAGGTTCTTCCTGTTCAGCTTCATTATTCAAAGGAGTGGATCGAGTAACTCTCTTTGGTGCAGTTTTCTTGACTGGAGCCTTTTTCTGAACCTTGCTTTTCGTCTTAGGAGCCATAAGTCTAAGATATGAACAAAAATGTCATTTAGAGATTTCCTTGATAGGTTAAATAGAAAGTATCTTTGCAAGACAGATGACAGTACAATGCAAGTCACAAATTGCTGACTTGTATGAATTCATGTACTAGACAAGACAGGAAAAATATGAAAAGTCATATTTCTAGAGCTAAGAATAAGCAGTTGACATAGTCTGAACAAGTAAGTAAGCCAAAAGACAATCGTATTTCATTGATGTTCAAAATTTTACATAGTCAGGTATGTACAGTCCAAAAACATGTGGGAAACTTCATCCACAACGATAGACTACTTAGTCGGAGCAATACGATTTATAGACACGTGGGAAATACATCCACCAAAAGATTACAACTCAAAGTACAGAAGTACGAGTTGTTATAAGTTCTAGGCTTACAATACAGAAAGACATATTACAAAATTACATCTTGCAAATAACAACGACTAGCAAAGCTACCACCAAAACCACCACAACCGACAGTATCCAGATCAACCTCCCAATAGTTTCCTTCCCTTCTCTAGCAACAGTCAATGCCTCCTCCGCCTGATGATAAGCTCCAGACAACGCCTGAGCTTGATTCTCTAACTTCTCCCTTGTACAGATGAGGGAATTGTTCATCCTTGACAATTGTCGGCGATAATATTCCGACCTATCAGCTGCAGATGCAACTGGCATAACAACACTTGGGTTGTAGACAGGCGCTCTGGAGGGACCCGCAGCATACGGATCTCCCTGAAGGAAAGAAAGTCCAAGTCCACCGTTGACCTGAACTGGTGCAGAAGGACCAGGAGCATAGGGGTCTCTAGGAGCATAAGACAAATGAGCTCCCTCGGTAGTACTCCTCTGATATGGAGATACCGGTGTTACAGATGATTGAACATGGATAGACACATGTTCGCCTCCAGATTCACTGGAAGATGAATCAAGGTTGATAGGGCGTGATTCATTGCCCGATTCCTCCATTGGTTCCTCTTCATAAGAGTCAGGAACATAAGGAATGGAGTTTGTTACGACAGGAACTGGAGGTGTACAAGGTACAACAGCATTTGAGCTAACTCCGTCCGACATGACTAGTCTGAAAAGATAGTCAAAGAATCCATATAAGTCAAATGGATAAGGCAGTACGTCTCAAATGGATGATACAGTACGCAAATGAGTTTTAAAGAAATCTTTGTCTAGATTACACACATTTGGTTTGGGTTTCTATTACCAACATATTTGAAATGCTTATATATAGGGTCACCCGCAGCCTTCCCACCACATCTACAGTATGTTGTGAATATAGCTCAAACTATAACGTATATACAAAATCTAAGATATTTATTTCGAGCCTTATATTATTTTACATAATCGGGACGTAGTTGATCAAGTTAGGTCTAATTATAGACAAATAATATAACTCCTGAAATAAGTATCCTAAACCTAAATATATATAGCCAAGACGGTTCAGACCGAAGTCTAACCTAAATCATATGACAAGACGGTTCAGACCGAAGTCTAACCTAAATCATATGACAAGACGGTTCAGACCGAAGTCTAACCTAAATAATATGACAAGACGGTTCAGACCGAAGTCTAACCTAAATCATATGACAAGACGGTTCAGACCGAAGTCTAACCTAAATAATATGACAAGACGGTTCAGACCGAAGTCTAACCTAAATAATATGACAAGACGGTTCAGACCGAAGTCTAACCTAAATCATATGACAAGACGGTTCAGACCGAAGTCTAACCTAAATAATATGACAAGACGGTTCAGACCGAAGTCTAACCTAAATATATGACAAGACGGTTCAGACCGAAGTCTAACCTAAATCATATGACAAGACGGTTCAGACCGAAGTCTAACCTAAATAATATGACAAGACGGTTCAGACCGAAGTCTAACCTAAATAATATGACAAGACGGTTCAGACCGAAGTCTAACCTAAATAATATGACAAGACGGTTCAGACCGAAGTCTAACCTAAATCATATGACAAGACGGTTCAGACCGAAGTCTAACCTAAATATATGACAAGACGGTTCAGACCGAAGTCTAACCTAAATCATATGACAAGACGGTTCAGACCGAAGTCTAACCTAAATAATATGACAAGACGGTTCAGACCGAAGTCTAACCTAAATCATATGACAAGACGGTTCAGACCGAAGTCTAACCTAAATAATATGACAAGACGGTTCAGACCGAAGTCTAACCTAAATCATATGACAAGACGGTTCAGACCGAAGTCTAACCTAAATCATATGACAAGACGGTTCAGACCGAAGTCTAACCTAAATAATATGACAAGACGGTTCAGACCGAAGTCTAACCTAAATAATATGACAAGACGGTTCAGACCGAAGTCTAACCTAAATCATATGACAAGACGGTTCAGACCGAAGTCTAACCTAAATAATATGACAAGACGGTTCAGACCGAAGTCTAACCTAAATCATATGACAAGACGGTTCAGACCGAAGTCTAACCTAAATAATATGACAAGACGGTTCAGACCGAAGTCTAACCTAAATCATATGACAAGACGGTTCAGACCGAAGTCTAACCTAAATAATATGACAAGACGGTTCAGACCGAAGTCTAACCTAAATATATATAGCCAAGACGGTTCAGACCGAAGTCTAACCTAAATATATATAGCCAAGACGGTTCAGACCGAAGTCTAACCTAAATATATATAGCCAAGACGGTTCAGACCGAAGTCTAACCTAAATATATATAGCCAAGACGGTTCAGACCGAAGTCTAACCTAAATCATATGACAAGACGGTTCAGACCGAAGTCTAACCTAAATAATATGACAAGACGGTTCAGACCGAAGTCTAACCTAAATAATATGACAAGACGGTTCAGACCGAAGTCTAACCTAAATAATATGACAAGACGGTTCAGACCGAAGTCTAACCTAAATCATATGACAAGACGGTTCAGACCGAAGTCTAACCTAAATAATATGACAAGACGGTTCAGACCGAAGTCTAACCTAAATA
Source organism: Erigeron breviscapus (assembly GCA_034093135.1). Classification (NCBI taxonomy): domain Eukaryota; kingdom Viridiplantae; phylum Streptophyta; class Magnoliopsida; order Asterales; family Asteraceae; genus Erigeron; species Erigeron breviscapus. The sequence continues at coordinate 157,971,347 of CM067167.1, read as the reverse complement.
TATGACAAGACGGTTCAGACCGAAGTCTAACCTAAATCATATGACAAGACGGTTCAGACCGAAGTCTAACCTAAATCATATGACAAGACGGTTCAGACCGAAGTCTAACCTAAATCATATGACAAGACGGTTCAGACCGAAGTCTAACCTAAATCATATGACAAGACGGTTCAGACCGAAGTCTAACCTAAATCATATGACAAGACGGTTCAGACCGAAGTCTAACCTAAACCTAGGATAAGAGTACCAATGGTGAGGATCAAATCTCACGACGACAAGTATCCTACGTACCACTACTTAGCTATCAATCCTAGAATGCCGTTACCGAGAATGTGATTCGACGTTTAATATTAGTTGACTCAAGTTCGTCTTTTATTACTAAATTTGAATAAGAAAAGTCAAAAGTTCCAGCCAGTTACCACTGCGCCGCAGTGAGCCAGAACTATGCTCACTGCGCCGCAGTGGGCTAGAACATGCCACTGCGCCGCAGTGAGCCAGAACTATGCTCACTGCGCCGCAGTGAGCCAGAACTATGCTCACTGCGCCGCAGTGAGCCAGAACTATGCTCACTGCGCCGCAGTGGGCTAAGCCCATGCCACTGCGCCGCAGTGAGCCAGAACTATGCTCACTGCGCCGCAGTGAGCCAGAACTTGCTCACTGCGCCGCAGTGAGCCAGAACTATGCTCACTGCGCCGCAGTGAGCCAGAACTATGCTCACTGCGCCGCAGTGAGCCAGAACTATGCTCACTGCGCCGCAGTGAGCCAGAACTATGCTCACTGCGCCGCAGTGAGCCAGAACTATGCTCACTGCGCCGCAGTGAGCCAGAACTATGCTCACTGCGCCGCAGTGAGCCAGAACTATGCTCACTGCGCCGCAGTGAGCCAGAACTATGCTCACTGCGCCGCAGTGAGCCAGAACTATGCTCACTGCGCCGCAGTGAGCCAGAACTATGCTCACTGCGCCGCAGTGAGCCAGAACTATGCTCACTGCGCCGCAGTGAGCCAGAACTAGCTCACTGCGCCGCAGTGAGCCAGAACTATGCTCACTGCGCCGCAGTGAGCCAGAACTATGCTCACTGCGCCGCAGTGAGCCAGAACTATGCTCACTGCGCCGCAGTGAGCCAGAACTATGCTCACTGCGCCGCAGTGAGCCAGAACTATGCTCACTGCGCCGCAGTGAGCCAGAACTATGCTCACTGCGCCGCAGTGAGCCAGAACTATGCTCACTGCGCCGCAGTGAGCCAGAACTAGCTCACTGCGCCGCAGTGAGCCAGAACTATGCTCACTGCGCCGCAGTGAGCCAGAACTATGCTCACTGCGCCGCAGTGAGCCAGAACTATGCTCACTGCGCCGCAGTGAGCCAGAACTATGCTCACTGCGCCGCAGTGAGCCAGAACTATGCTCACTGCGCCGCAGTGAGCCAGAACTATGCTCACTGCGCCGCAGTGTTTACAAAACTAAAACAAACCTTTAAATGAATTAAATCGAATCAAAAGTTTGAGAAAAATGGTTACTTACCAAAATTTGGGTTTCTTGAGGTAAAGATGAAGATGGTGATGATAATGATGCTCAAAACCCTAAATTATTATGAAAAGGATGATTAATTTGCTTTGATTCCCCTTTGATTTCTCCTTGCCAGAAATGATTTAGAGTGAAAAATGAAAAGTGTGTGTGTTCTGTGTGTGTTTTGTCGACAGAACAAAGAAAGAAAAGGAGGGAAAGGTTGGTTGTTTATTTGTTGTTTAATTCACAGCCACAACAAATATTTTGGCCCATGTGGCCCCTTTTTGGGATATTTCCAATACCCTTAATTTGGTAAAATGCTTACGATTAAATACCGTTTAACCAAAAGTTTAAAATGTAAAATAAAGGTATCTTCCCTCGTCTCATTTTTAGTCAAAACGAGCAAATAAAGTTTCGTCAAAGGGAACTTTATAATATTAAGTCTAAACAGACTAATTATCTTGTACAAGACATAACCTTTAAATATTTATTTAAAGTTATTTTTAAAGACTCGGCATTCGTCTAGATAGCTAATAGTCTACGTCATCAAGATACGTCTAATTTGACTAAGTCAAAAGTCCAAAAGTCTAACAAGTTCCACGTCAAATGACTGTCTAATTGAGATTAGGACTAACCCGATGTTAATTAATTACGAGTTGTCACATGCCCTGCTTTACGCTGACTTCAGAAGACAAGACGCTGGAAACCACTTAACCAGACCACCGTCTGGGACGGTGGTCAGGGCGTACCAGACGCTGGGTAGCAGCAGAATGAACAGCAGCAGCAACACAAGACTCAAACACGACCCAAACTCTTTTATGCCTCAAATCTGACCTCAAAACCGAAATGGAAGGCTTATAAACTTGTTTTTATACATTGTTGACCTTAAATAACCATGAACAAACTTAACCCATATTAATTAACAACCCCAAACATCAACTTAAATCCTCAATTCGGTTTTGACCCACAACACATAACCAAGAACCCTAATCTTGACCTAATTCGGATTTTTGAGTTTAAATTCAACCAAGGCTCAATTATTTCGACCAAAACCAGATTATTAACATATAAATGAAGGATTTAGGACTAGTTTAACTTACCAAAATCTTGCACAAAAGGTGAGATCCGAAAATGGGCTTGAAGGTGAGATTTCTTGCCCTAAGAACTTCAAGTCTTGGATGTGTTGTTTAGATGATGATGTAGATGATTTTTCTTGCACAAATTCTTGCTTGAAAAACATTGTTGATGATGATAATCTAGAGAGAGAGTGAGGGAGAGAGTTCTTGCATTCATAGTAGAGAGAGGAGGATAAGAGTGTAAGAATGAATGAATGGATAAGGTTGGTGCTAGAGTTTGGATGGGTGGGGGTTGGGTAATTGGGTATGGGTCATGGGTTTGACCCATGGGTTGACCCGATCATAAAACTAGTCAAATTAAACGTTACCTTACGTCATGAGTTCGATAAATTCGGCCACATAATCTCGTCTAGCAGATTACACGTCTTCAGTCGTCAAACAAGGAAATGAATTATTTCAACTAATTAATTTGATTAGTTATTTAACACGCTTAAGTCATCGATTCAAAAAATGAATAAGCTACGTTTAATCACGTTAATCACAAGTCAAAAATTGTGAATGTTACAGTTAGAAGCTCCAAAACCTCCTTGGAATCTGCAAAGTCGACCTAGGGTTGAATATGGGCGGCTAGGGCTGCTGAATCGGTTCTCTCCTTAGGGTTTTGAGGGTTAGTTCGACTTATATAGTGATAAAAGTCGGTTGCTGATCTGGGCCGCCCAGCGGCGCTGGCTGGGCTCCCCAGCGGCGCTGGGACTGGGCCAGCGGCGCTGGGCGTGAGGTGAGCGGCGCTAGTGTTGGCCAGCGGCGCTGGCATGGTTGCCAGCTGGCAGCTGCTGCTACTTCTCGTACTTCTTCGTTCGGCTTCCGAATCACCTCCTTGTGTCTTGTAACTTCATAGGCTTCCATCTTGAGTTACTTGATGCCATTTACCCTCTCTCGCATCTTCCGTGAACCTGCATAAACATACGACTCCATTAAGTACCGATAGTTCCGGAATATTAACTCATTTAGACATTGAAATAAAGCCTTTCGATATGGGTTTTTTTATCACAATATGGACGCTTATCATATACCCCCACACTTAAGTCTTTGCTTGTCCTCAAGCAAATAGTCTAAGAAAATAAAACAATGATGAGCGGACAGCTTAAGTGTTAAAGTGTTCTACTTTATTAAAAACATTTGAAAGATTAGTCATGCAAAATGATTTGAGAAAGCTTTAGACAAAATCAGTAAGCTATAGCTAGAGGCAAGATAATTGGTCAATCAAGACTAAGAGCTAACTTTTTATTCGTGTTAATACCTCTAAAACAGTTCTATACTTCCACATGTCTTACAGCTCAATCTTACTTCTTTCTGCTGACTAGTTAAGCACTTAATTAAGGTTTGTATAGCAATCAGAACTACTAGCTACTAGCAAGGCATTTACATTTCATCGTTTGTGCACTTGTGAGTCACTACTTAGATATACTCCCACACTACAGTCATGCCTAAATGATTCCCTCCCAAACTTTGATTTTGACATTTTCTCTAATAAGGACACCTCCCCCCAAAGCCTCAGAAAACTTTGGCGAATGCCCTTTTTAGCAAAATTGCACAGGGTCTGGGAGATGATTTTGGTCTGTCACCCCGCCAGAAGGCGGTTCTTGGATGCTTGCAAGGTCCTCATGCCCAGGATTTTCTGACAGTTATCCCAATCGATGATTTGGGCCAAGGCATGTCCGCAGTAGAGTATAAGGCCATCCTCAAATACCGTTTGATGATTCCCATGTACCCTGAAGACGAAACATGTCCTGCCTGCCGCAAGGCGTACCTGGATAAGTATGGGGAACATGCGGTTCATTGCAAGGAGATGCCCGGGTTTAAATACCGACACGATTGGGTGCGAGACGTTCTATGGGACATTTTAAGGCGCACCGGGAGGTCTACTCTACGACTAACAGATCTGCTCGTCTTTGGTTGGGTAGGGGAAAACATGCATGCGTTGACCTCACGGGGGTATCCCCTCTAGCTGGTTTGAGGGACAATGGTTTTGTAGTTGAACAAGCATTGAGAAGGGCTGAAGCGAAGAAAGTGGAAAAGCATGCCAAAGCTTGTGAAGAGAATCAACATGTGTTTGTCCCTCTGGCTTTTGATACCTTTGGCTCCCTTGCACCAGAAGCAATTCGTTTCCTGTCCAGGGTTCAACGGGTTATGCATAGCAACATCTCGACTCCAAGGGGGCATGAGTTTGTTTTTAGTAGATTAGGTTTTGCAATTCAGAAAGGGGTGGCGGCGCAGCTTGTTGCCCGCTTAGCTGCTATTGTGATGTAAGATCGTTATCATTTCGGATAACTAAAAGGAATTTAATTTTTATAAATGTTCACATTTATGTTAAGACATTATAGTAATTATATTTAACTTACTATAACTAAGCTATAATATATACGAAGTATTTTTTACACGATTACCCGTTGTTGACTTTTATCATTGAATGAAATATGTATTTTATGTTCTATATTATATATTGGATGTTGTAATAAATATTGTGATAAGTCATTTGGAAGTTACATAAACCATGAGTAGGGATGAGAACGGGTCGGGTATGGACCGGGTTTAGATAATCTCGGACCCGATTAAAAATCCCCGTCCCAAATTCGGACCCGGGCCCGACGGGTCCCCATTTATTTACTAACCGTCGGGTGGCGGGTTTCCTCCACGGGTAATCGGGGATTCGTTATTAATATAAATTTTTTGAAGTTAGGATTATTCATAACATTATACACATTATACATCAGCTACTACGAGAATATGTGTTATACATCAACTACAAAAAACACATTGAATCCACTGGCAAATACTTATATTGGAGAAACCTTCATTTTTAAGAATAATGTTACCAACGGTGTCTATATTTACCTGTACTTATTTTAGAAAACATGATGACATTACTAAATCTCTAAAATTGAAAAAATCATGTTCAACGGAGAGGAATATGATTCATATGTAAATATTTCATTACTATGTAATATAAATATATGGGTCGGGTATACGGGTTCGGGGTTCGGGTATACGGGTTCGGCGGGTTTCGGGTATACGGGTCGGGTATTCGGTTTTCATTTAAAACCGTCCCCGGACCCGAACCCGTAAAAAAATTAAAATCATTCTCATACCCGGCCCTAGACCCGCATACCCGGACCCGAACCCGGACCAAAAACGTCGGGTTTCGGTTTTCCCCATTGGGTACAGGTTTATTTGCCATCCCTACGTGAGAGTGAGAAAGTGAATTCGGAAGTTACATAAAAATATGGTTAATTAGGAGGTTATTCATTACCTAGTTTTATTACCCCAATTTAGTAAGGAATTGTGTATTATATAGTAATGGGTAATGATTACTCAGCGAATAACAAACCAAGCAACATTAATGATAATCATTTCCATTCCTTACCTCTTAATACATCCAACCAAGCACCCAAAATTAAAACAAAATGAAAATGTCTTAGCAAAAATAAAAAATAAAACCTTTTTTTTTTAATTCCAAAATTTTGAAAAATAAAACCCTATTGAAATTTCAAATATATTCAAACAAAAAATATTTGTTAATATTTTAAAAAAATTGGAACATAATCATTTTTCAGTAACTCCGCCTTAAATTTACTCATATCATTCTAAGATTTTTTCATGCTTTTATGTATTTTCATGTTGTCTTTATATATAACTTTTATGAATTATTTTGCTTATCTTCTCCCCCCGGTTTTTTGACAAGAGTGGATCGAATATCATAACGAGATTCTAGACTATGTTGTTTTAACCGAGTCCATGCTAGAGAGCCTCCTCACCCAATACTTAGTAGAAGATAAAATCCCTATTAACTTATTCAAATGCACGACAATCAATAGGGGTAAACTGTCCGTTAAGACTCGAACCCAAGTCTACCTGAATTCAGGTCTTCATTGGAAGCCCCCCTTCTTTTTAGTACTCTTGATTGTACTAGGGCCTGTTTGTTCTTTAGTCATTAAGTGACTGAATTGATAAAGTGACTGAATGAATAAATAATGTCTATATGAATTAAGTCAATACAGTTATTTTTTGTTTAGTAAGTCAAAAAAACAAACAATTTTGATGACTTAATGGATTAAGTATTTTTGATTAAGTCATGACTTATTTATTAAGTCACTAAACAAACCACCTAAGTTTTATACGTGATTTTTCTGTATTGTCAACTAACTTTTAAAAATTTTTGTTTATTGCCAAGTACGTTTTTTTTTTTTTTTTTTGTCATTTTTCTTTCTTTTAGTAGTTTGTGATTTTATTTGGACCACTAAAATTCGCTTTTAAGAAATATATTTAAGGCTTGTTTGTTGATTTATTTATTAAGTGACTGAATGGAGAAATTGACTGAATGGATACATAATGTCTCTCACATGAGAATTGAGAACATTTTGATCATTTAACTTGCGAGAGATGTGATTCGTGTTTTTTTTAGCTTTTATAATTATTATAACACTTCGTTTTCCAGTAGGTAGATAACTTAATATTATACTCGTAATAACTTATATCTAAAATAAATGTTATATGTGAATCATAGAATATACTGCATGTTAGATATATTGAAAATAAAAAATATCAAATTAGTAGGGATTGGCCGGGACCATGATCGCTAAAATGACTAGAGTATTGGGACGGGGTGTACTGATACTTGGCATTCGTCGACAAATATCACATCCTAATTAATCATTTCATTATATTTTCATTCCATCTTTATCATCACCTCGTTCTTTCTTTGTGGGTCATCATCTCGTACCTAAAACAAGAAAATCATCAACAACTTTTTAAGAGATTAAAGTATTACCATCCAAGCAGTGATTTAATGGATATAGATAGTCAAAGAACCCATAAGTTGTTTGGCAATTTTGGTGGTGGAGGTGTGTTGCAACGAATTGAAAATTCGAAATCGCTAGGAGAAAAAGAAGTGGGGAAAATATGTTGGGTAACCGAGTTGTGTTCACGAGTCACGATTCAACAGGTTAGTGGGTCACGTATGATTTGCCAACGGTAATGGTCTAGTTTCACTAAGTTGCCTGGAATAAGTTAGAACTGCATGGTTCAATTCGCGAGATGAAGAGTTTTGGATTTGAACTATTTGGCATTAATACTTTTATATGCTCCCCGTCTCATATTAAATATCGAATTTTGACTTATCATGTATATATTTTGCTTTCAACTTTGATCGTAAAAATATTCGTTAATATTATATAACACTTCATATAAAATATATGGACAGATTGAGTTCTAAATATAGTTTTAATTGATATAACTTTATTAACTATTCGTATTAAACAAAACAAACAAAAATATTTATGGTTAAAACACTTGACAAGTAAAAAAAACAAAAATTGATATGTCAACAGAGATAGAATGAGATTTTAGATTTATTTATTACTGTATTTACTTAGGTGTGAATTGGCCGGTATTTAGTTTGAACGGTTCATGGGTAAATCTGGTGTAAGTTAGGCCGGTCCTTATACCTGCGTTTCCCGGCGTCCGACGCGCAGCCGAGGAAAGACGCTATAAGCACGCCTGCGTCCACGAGTGCGTCCCGGTGGTTTCTTCCAAGCCAAGACGTGCGTTTGTGGGAGAGAGGTGGGGTCCGCCTGGTCAAAGTCTTTGCAAAATAAAAACAAAAAAAATATATGGACAGATTGAGTTCTAAATATAATTTTAATTGATATAACTTTATTAACTATTCGTATTAAACAAAACAAACAAAAATATTTATGGTTAAAACACTTGACAAGTAAAAAAAACAAAAATTGATATGTCAACAGAGATAGAATGAGATTTTAGATTTATTTATTACTGTATTTACTTAGGTGTGAATTGGCCGGTATTTAGTTTGAACGGTTCATGGGTAAATCTGGTGTAAGTTAGGCCGGTCCTTATACCTGCGTTTCCCGGCGTCCGACGCGCAGCCGAGGAAAGACGCTATAAGCACGCCTGCGTCCACGAGTGCGTCCCGGTGGTTTCTTCCAAGCCAAGACGTGCGTTTGTGGGAGAGAGGTGGGGTCCGCCTGGTCAAAGTCTTTGCAAAATAAAAACAAAAAAAGGTGATATAGCCGTTGCATTTGAAACTTGAGGGACGCTCCTCTTGTTTTTTTTTCCTATTTAAACACCACCACACCACCATTTCATACTTCTTCACACTTCTTCACCATTTCATACTCATATTTCTCTCTAAAATTCATATTAACAAAAACCAAAACCAATTCATCCACCATGCCTAAAAGAATTAACAAAAACCAAAACCAAAACCAAAACCAAACCACAAACCAAAACCAATACCAAAACACTATCGATCAAGATTTTGACGCGTTGCTTCTGGGGGGTTCTCTTCCAATGGGATCTCCCCCGTCCATGTCGTCGTCTAATATGATGGGGGCATCTAGCAGCTCTGGTGCTATGAACCAATCATTTTCGCAGTTGTTGAATTCGCCACTGCTTAACGAACAGTTTCAGCAGTTCATGTTACTGCAACACTTTAATCAATTTCAAGCTACGAATCCACAATTTCATCAATTCCAGAGGCCTGTAGGTGAGACCTCGTCTCAACCGGCATGAACTAGTGTCGCCTCTGCAGATGAAGAAGTGGAAGAAGTTCCTGCCCCGCCCAAACGGTTGACGAAAAAAGGGGTTGCTGTAGCGGATAAGGCGGAGTGGTTAATCCAGGAGGCGGTTTTGTTGGCTGAGGCGTGGACACATGCCTCACAAGACTCGGTTGTGGGGATAAGCCAAGACGAGACAATGTTTTGGGCTAAAGTGATCGAGGGGTTCAACAGCAACCGCCCAGCGGGAGAGCGCAACAAGAGTCAACTACAAGGGAAATTGAACAAGATCAAGAAAACCACCAAGCAGTTTGGAGCAATCTTGAAGAGATTGCAAGATCAAGGACGACAGAGCGGTGCAGATGACAGACAAGTGTATAAATCTGCTCATGAACTCTATATAGAGCTTCATGGTCCGGCCCGATTTCCGTATGAGGAGTGCTACGATGTCCTGAAAGATTGTCCCGCATTTTGGCAAGACCATAGTATTGCCAAACGAACCGCAGCTGATTTTGTTGATTTGGGTGAGGATGAGGCACACGTTGGGGTGAGGATGAGTGTGGAACCGGATGAAGGCGAGTTTGAGCAGATCAGGACTACGCGTAAAAACCTCATGAATAAGTACGGGCCGTATTTTAAGGATATCTAAATGTAGTTTGTGTTTTCCGGTTAAATGTGTTTTAATTCTTAGATTTAATATGTCTTATTGTGTTTTTAGGATGTAATGTTTAATTTCTAAGTATTGTTTTGTGTTTAATAATAAAAATGTGTTTGTTTTAAAAATTGAATGTGTTTTTTTTTTAATTTTGTGTAAAAGAAAATGAAATAATAAAATAATGAATGAATAGGGGAAGAAGTGGTAGTATAAAGAGGGGGGTGTTCTTGGCGTGTTCTTGGAGAGAGAAAGCTGATGAATAGTGAAAGAAGTGGGGAAGAAGTGGGAAAGAAGTGGGGAAGAAACAGTATTTGTATGTATAAGGAGAGGCCTTAAAAAGAAAAAGGAAAAAATATGGTGCAAGTCATTAATTTGTTGAAATAGGCAGTACACGTTTAGGTCCACTAGCATTCTAGCTTATTGTTTTTTTAATTCCCACGTTTCGTACTTTTGTAAGGCTATTTAAGGTAATCCTTTTCCATTTTAGTGAATAGTGGATACTGTACGTGAATACATCCAGCTTCTTCATTTCCCTCGCATCCTCGCATACATATATACATTCCGTACAATTTTGAGTGTGTTGCAAGGGGCCCGAAACCAACAAAATGATCACCTATTCTAGTACCATTTGAGGTAAAAATCAAAATCTTTGTTAACCCTATAATTATTGTTATGATTATTATCGTGTTTGGCTAATGTAATACTCGTAGTTGTTAGTAATATGGTGATATTTGAGAAAGTTATTGTTGATCACTTGATATAGTCATCTAGTATTGTTGATATGAGCTAATAATATGAGAAAATTCTACTAAGCCAATCACAATATTAATTTAGTAATGCTAAGGATTGGGCTAGTGAAAATTTGAAAGTAAGAGATCGATGATTTTATGACTTTCATTATACGAGTATATTGGTTTTAAAAAGGATTGATAAAATTATTGTAGTATGAGTATTTTATATGTGTAATTATTTTGCCATTAGGCCATGGGGAATGTATACTCTCACCCATAATAGTTAGTAATAATGCAATGATCACTGCAATAATTTACGGACAAATAAAAAAATCTACTATTCCATAAATAGTATAAGCCATCAAGAAGCAATGATCAATTTGTTTTAAAATATGTATAATTATTTTGCCATTAGGCTATGAAGAATGTATCTTCTCACCTCACAATTTTCTCCCCTCTCTCCTTGAGGAATGGTGTTTACCAAAATGCACCCGCCCCGCCCGATACACACCTTGAGGAATGGTGTTTGCATTTGCACTCCGTGAGGCCTTAGGGCCATCGCTTATATAGTTATATATGTTGTACGAGCTATTATTGCCAACTTGGGATATTAAGTTAGTCATTTGGACTATGATATTGCCATTCGGCCTATTGCGTGCAATTTGGCTATGGTATCGCCATAAGGGTGTTGATGGTTAGGCATGAGCTTTTAGCCCGAAAACTCGTGAAGACCTAACGGGCCGGGTCACTGTTAAGCATTTCACTGAATTTTCGGGTCCGGGTCGGACCGGGTCAAAACCCAAAATATGCCGGTTTGACCCGTGAAACCATACATCACAATAATATTATATATATATATAAACATGAAGAAGAAGATGACGATGATGAACCCAACAAAACAAACAGAGTAAGAACAGAGTAACCCGAAAATTTGCCATTAGGAGGCCGGCTATTTGAATGGACACTGTATACGATGAGTTGATTACTTTGTTGTATTGAATTGAAACTTTGTAGTAGTTACATTACATATATACATTAAGTAAATAGCTCAATGTTTTAGTGGTTTACAATTTATATTTACGAAGTGACAGTAGCATGGGAATTGAAGGAGAGAAGACAGAGATGAAGTGTTAGAAGTCGAGCTAGTCCTACAGAAGTTTGATTTTGGAGGTAGCTAGAATGGATTACTAACATGACATCTTGTTTGAATTTTGTAATTATTACGAGTACTATATATGGATCAACTCAACTCTTGATACGTCAAATGGTCCTTTTGAAACTATCTTATATGATATAAACTGAGTTGTGCTTAATTTAAAGAGTTAGTGTATGTGTATGAAGAGACTATTTTGCAAGTGAATAAAATTATGGTAAAATTAAAGAACTGTAGCGGTCAGGAGGTCAAATGCGGTGCACCATTTTCTCCATGAACAAGCTTTGAACAGGCCGGTAGCGCGACGCACCAAGGTTTGTGTACTTTGCACTCTGTGAACACAGTAGCCACAAATTATAGATAAAGTATTGAGAGCAAGACATACCAAGTTTATGAATGATGATTATAACATTTAAATGATAATGACATTCCTAATGCCTAAAGATTCTTGTTAATATGTAACTCCATGTATATAAAGTTGTGGTTTTATTTATGATTAGAAATTCAAAGGTGTCATTTTTTTAATATATGCATGTCGTATTGTGGCTGTCATTAGCAATTATTGGGTAGATTAAGAAGTTATTAATCCTATTTTGATAGTATAATATAATCCTATTGCCGTTCTAAATAAAAGTTTGATCCCGAAAAAGTGAAGTTGATTAAGGACTTTTCAATAATATGATTTTTATTGATAAAACTTATTGCCTAATTGAACAAGTTACATAGATCATATTGCAAATAAGAACACCACAAACTAAGCTCACAACATCTATCCATAGCAATATATATATATAATATAATATAATTAGGATAGGTTTCCATTTAATAGCCTCTTTCAGTACTTATGTGGCATATCGATCGATCTTGTTCAGTATTTACGACTGTACCAGTAAATTCCTTTCCGATCGTCACTCTTGTCAGGCTCAACGAACATACAGTTCTTTGATTCTCTCCATAACGCCACGTAATATGGGGTACTATCACTTTGATAAAACTCTCCAAGAATTGGTTTGATCGCATTGGTGGCTTCCATGGCATGATAATGAGGGATGTATGAGAACAAATGGTGTAGCACGTGTGTATCCGTGATGTTATGGAACACCTTGTTTAGAACTCCGTAATCCCTATCAACTGTCGTGAACGCACCTTTCATCCAGTTCCATTCAGAGTCGTCGTAGTGGGGCAAAGAAGGATGAGTATGTTGAAGGTATGTGATCGTAACAAGATACGCGTTTCTCACTATCAACGGGCCAAGATAGACACAGAAAAGCCAACCGAACCCTTGAATCATCACTAATTTGTATAGCATGTAAGAAAAGGCAATTAGCCCGATATCAGAAAACAGAATCAGGACTCGCTCATTTTCTTGATAAATCGGGCTTCTAGGATCATAATGGCTTGCAAATTTATCATAAGGTCTTCCAGAAGCATTGACCGTCAAATACATGTAGAAACCTATTGTGAGTTTCACAAAAAGGGTTAGAGTTCGGCCAACAGGGTTGTCAAGGTAAAACGCCGAGGCACCCAATTTTGATTTTGTCTTTGGGACATATAGCTCATCACGCTCAAGGGAACCGGTGTTAGCGTGGTGCCTACGGTGGCTAATTTTCCAAGAATAATAAGGTGTTAAAAGGCATGTGTGGATAATAAACCCTACAGTATCCTCAACCCATACTTGGTCACTAAAGGCATGGTGACCGCATTCATGAGCGATAAGCCAGAGACCCATAAACACACATCCTTGAAAGTACCAATAAACGGGCCAAGCAACGTAAGGAAGAGGGTGCGGTAGCTGTGGAATATAAGTCGTAGCAAGGTAGTAAAAAAGCGAGGCTGCCGCAAGGTCAGCTATTACATATGAAAATGATCGAATTAAGGATCTTTCGAAACAATGAGGTGGGATAGCTTTCTTGATATCTGCTAATGTAAATGGAGGTTCTGAGGTTGGGGCTCTTCTGATAACTTGTGTTTCGGATTTCTTCTTAACATCTACATCATGACCATTAGCCTCCATGATTTTATGGAAATAGATTTACTACCTACAAAGATATGAGTTATAATTACTTGAGAAAATATAAAGAAAAGCTCATATAAGAGGTACATATATATATAAAAGAATAGAAAATGTACCAAATGGAAAAAAAAATAAAAAATCTTACAAGGACAACGTACACTTCAATAGTCTAAATGAAAATGAAATATAGGAATGGGCATACAGTTAGTTACACGAATGATCGTGTGGTTAGATTCACAAGAAAGATATGAGTTAATTACTTGAGTTAAGGTAGTGTATACACATATACCATCAGTTAAATACTGTTATAGCCGTCTATATTTACCACAATATATTGATATAATAACGAATTAGTATAGGTTAAAATTTTCAGGTGTGCTACACCTGCAGCCGTATTAAAGAAATACCGAAATAGTATGTATGTTCACAAATATGAAAGGAAAGTTCCTGGCGGCAAATAAGAGATGGTTTTAATAGTTGGCCTTAACTAAAATCCACACTTTCTTAATGGGCCTCCGATAGATGTACATCTTATTGTGTATAAGTATAACTTGGTATGTATTGCGAACTATACAATCACTCAATCAGGCGTTACAGAACATAAAGTAATGCGTAGTTGGCGTTATATATCGCAACTAGTGCTCGGGTAGTCTCAAAATATATTAATCAAAGCTAAAAGATTGGAATTCAAGTATATTAAATCCCTATGACCAATATCACAATTTAATCAATACGAAAAATAAAGAAGGAAACATATGAAAATTAACTCCATATTAATATTGATTCCAGTTTACCCTTTTTTTTCAACTATAGTTAAATAAAAAATTTGCAAGTTGTTATATCTAAACTTACTACAAACACAAACAACAATTTTAGACTAAACGATTTAGAGTTAAGCTCAACAAAAAGTGTACAGTATATAATTTGAAAAATACATACCAATTCATCAACAAAGACAATCTCGAACGTTTTGATTTTCTTCGGGTTGTTCCACTCCGAAACAGTCCATACATGCACAACACGGAGTCGTAGATGATGGTTAACATGTGTTGGCTTAATATCTTCAAGAAATGTGGTCTTATTTTTTGTTGTTGAAGAAGAAGCCATAATGAACCTATAATGGACAACAAACTAAATTAAAAGAGATATAATAATAATAATAATAATAATAATAATAATAATAATACTAATAATAATAATATTTGTGAGTCCCTTAAGTTCGATGGTTAACCTAGAAAGTGTAAAATACAACAAGTCTAATAATCACTAGATTGGACTAGTATTACTTGTAAATAAATGCAAGAATATATAAACAAAGTAATACAAGACTTAAAGCAATAAACAAGTAAAGTGGAGCATTATGTATTTTTCAATGGTGTATTTTATTTATGATGTTAAATAAAATACAAGGTTGTGCGGAATCAAGATAATACAAATAAGTATGTATCCTAACAACCTATGAATTACAAATGATCTATATTTGTCAAATAACTCTTTTGGATCGAGATACTTAAAGTTGTGAAGTATCCCTGTTTAAGATCGAGAGTATTTAGACAAATTCACTTTAATGCAAAAGGTATGCTTAAAAGTATTTATGTCAAGGAAATGACTTTGTATTTATAGGCAACAAAATTCACCAGTGAATTTTGTGCCGTACAAATCTGGTTGCATGCATTTAATGATCCGACAAGAACATTAAATGCATTGGATAAGGAATAAGGATAAAGTCACATCAAATGACTTTGTATCCTTTTATCCAACCACCTTTACACACGTAAACTTTGGTAAAGAACAAGTGGATTGTTCTTTGGAAAATGTGTAAAGGCAAAAGTCAATCCTCGATATCAGTGTTCAGACTTGTAAGGTCTAGAACACTGACAATCCTCCAGTGTACAGATCTGGTAAGACTTCCAGTGGACTCCGCCATTTGTAAGTCTTCTTTATTCTGACTTCAGTCTTTGACTTCAGTGAGAATGTCTTCAGTAGAGTTGATCTGGACTGGGGGTGAAGTCCAGTGAGCTAATCTGGAGAATACTCCAGATTTCCTATACAAGTATTTGCTCACTGGTCTTCCATTATTTCTGGACAAATCTTCAGAGGGACTCCAGATTTCCTATACAAGTATTTGCTCACTGGTCTTCCATTATTTCTGGACAAATCTTCAGAGGGACTCCAGATTCCTATACAAGTATTTGCTCACTGGTCTTCCATTATTTCTGGACAAATCTTCNGAGGGACTCCAGATTTCCTATACAAGTATTTGCTCACTGGTCTTCCATTATTTCTGGACAAATCTTCAGAGGGACTCCAGATTTCCTATACAAGTATTTGCTCACTGGTCTTCCATTATTTCTGGACAAATACTCCAGATTTCCTATACAAGTATTTGCTCACTGGTCTTCCATTATTTCTGGACAAATCTTCAGAGGGACTCCAGATTTCCAAGTCTGGAGTAGGTCCAGTAGACACGTTTCTGGACAGATCTTCAGTAAGGCTCCAGTAGTCGAGTCTGGAGCGAGTCCAGTAAATCTGGACTAAGTCTGGACCTAACAAATTCCCCCTATTTGTTTAGAAATAATGCAAGTGTTTTCAAGCTTAAATCTATACATTTTGTATGCTTGAAAAACACAAGTTTTGACTTAGTCTAAAAATCTAAGTTACTGGAAAACACTTTATAGATCATGAGTGTTTTCAGTTTCATCATTTAAGTTCTAACTTAGACTAAATCTGATCATTTACTTATATGAATCAAAAATTGCAACTATTATTACATACATCAACTGATAAATAGTTTACAATTTTCATAAAGCAATAATTTACAATAAGTAAATAATAAGAGTCAGGCCCTTCTTTTTGATGTCTGTCCTGGAGCATCTTCAGTAGCCTTTCTCTTTGGTGATGGAGAAGATGGTATTGATTCTGGAGATCTTATGCCCATTGCAACTTCCATCTGTTGCTTTCTTCTCCATACCTTTTCAATTCTTTTCAGAAATGCTTTAACATCAGTCGACGCATTTGTCTTCCCCCTGAACGTTAAGGCGATTTCTTTCAGTTCACTCCATCCAAATGCTTGGACTGAAGTACTTTTCCTCTCATCAGTAAAGTTACCCTCCCTGGTCAACTTTACTTCAAACTTAGACATGCCTTGATGATCTTCAGCCAATTTGATTTCAGCACCAGTGATCCTTCTAGCATCAGCCCTGAAATTTAACATTTCATTGTATTTGTCTTTCAACTTGGCTGTCTGGATCAATGATTCAGTTTCCTTGGACACTCTCTTTTGCTCTACAACAGATTGGAGTTCTTGATGATTGATTTTTCGAGAAGTGTCCAGGGGAATGAAATTGCTTACATCAGCATCTTTGATTGCTTTGATTTGTCTGGCAGTCAGTTTTGGTAAGCCAGTAAGTCGCTTCCTGTACTCTATCTCCAGAGCACCAGCGTTCTTTCTGATCTTTTTCTGGAGGCTTACCAGTTCATCCTTCCTTTGTCTGATGAGTTCTGGTACACTCACGCCATAAATTATAGAATCATAGACTTGTTCTTCTTCGGCGTAGAAAGAGCGTACATGAACATCATCCAATAAACTCAAACATTGATGAACTCTGGGGTCATCCTTCATCTTTTTATACACTTCAATATTAATGCCTAACCTGCCAGCATTGTAAGAATCCAGAGTACCCATTGATGCCATCTCCCTTTGATGGGCCAACAGTTCATCTTTTTGATTTCTTTTGAAAATCTCTATCATGATGCATTCTTGTTCAAGCTTCTTGGATGTTTCATCATCAGCATCTTCAACAGTTTGCTCTTCTTCTCCAAATTCCATTTGTTGTTTTCCCTTAACTGACTTCAGAGTTGATGGAATATCTGGGAAGGACTCAAACTGGGGCTCACTGGCTTCAGTACCAGTAGCTTCTTCAGTTAGCCCGGCTTCAGTGCCATATGCTCTTTGTGCCATGTGCTTCAGTGTTTGGTCACCAGACGACTTTTCCCCCTTGGAATGATCACCAGTCCTTGACTTGAGATCATTCCATAATTCTTCCAGCATATGTCTGTCCAGTGCACCAAATGTTAGACCTGCTACTGGAGTTGTTTCAGTCACAACTTTCTTAAGTGCCTGCACTTCCTTTTGAACATTTGCAACTGCTTTAGGCAAGTGTTTTGGCAACTTCTCATCCAGTAACTTATCTACTTGGGGTAACACCCCATCTTGAATGCTACGAAGAACAGTCTCAGAAACTTCTTCACATAATTCTTTCAGCATATTGTTTCTGAACTTCCTTGTACATTCATCACTTATTGTGCTAACAACTGCACCCTGGTCTAGTGTGGATCTAGTCTCCAGAGAACTGACCCTGGAAACCAACTTCTGAACTTCGTCTTTCAGACCTGCCAGTTCACCAGTTACTGCAGTCTGAACAGAACTAACCAACCTTGTCTCTAGACCCTGGACTGCCACTTTGAAACTTTCAGTGTTGTTGTTTGTGGCCAGAACCAGTTCATCAAGCTTCTCATAAACCAGCTTCTCATTCCTAGCAAAGACATTCATCTCAGAAGCAAGGTTATTTGATAATAAAGATTTGAAGTCTGAAATAACCTGAGATGAAGTCTGGAGTGATCTCTCCAGGTCCGCCACCTTACTTAAAAGGCCTTGGACCTCGGCAGAAGATGAAGTGGAGAGACCACTGGGAGGTTCAAGAGTTGAAGGTAATCTGGTCATTAGAGGAACTTGTGCCCAGTCCTTTTCAGTTGCAGCTTCAGATGTTGCAACTGGTGACTCCGGCGCACGAGGTGGAAGTTGAGATTGTGAAGGTTGAGTGGTTGCTGGAGAGAAGTATTGGGTATCTCTAGGAATTGAAGGTGGTGGTGGTGGTGGCATGTTTGTGGTGGTGGTGTGGTGGTGGTGTGTTGGAATTGAAGGTGGTGGTGGTGGTGGCATGTTTGATTGTGGTGGTGGCATTTCTGGTAGACTTTCTTCTTCTTGGACATCTTCACCCAGAAAATTCAAGTTTGCATCAAAACCTTCAGACATTGGGGAATCTACGTCATCCCATTCTGGAGCCATCCCAACTGTCTGTTCACCAGACTGTTCACCAGTCTTTACATTCACTTGTTCACCAGCCCCTACATTTAAGTCTATTTGAGCCTCTTGCTCAACTTCCTCAACAACCTGCTCAACAATCTGGGCAACATTTTCAATTTGTTCATCAGTTACCTGCCCAACAACCTCTTGTATGTTCTCTTGTTCAAAAATTGGAGACCCATCCAAATTCATAACATCCCCAGGATGTCTTTCAGGATTCACCTGAAGTCCAGCTCTCATCAGACGCCTGTTAGTTCTAGGTCGTCTGGAAGGTTCAACAAATTCTGTACCTTGACCTTCAGGAGCCACTTGTCTAATTGGTTGTACAGCTTCAATGATCTGTACATCTTGGTCTCCAGAGGCTCTTTCAACAGCTTGACCTCTATCTGGAGCCATTTCAGCTTCTTCCCTTTGGAAGGAAAGCATGGACTGAGGAATATCTACCTCGTCCAGTGGAGATCTGAGATTGACCAAATCTCTCATATACTCACTCACAGAAAAGTGAGTAGTATCAAAATCATACTGGTCTCCAAGACCATTTTTAAACAGTAGTGAAAGGAAACGAATATAAGGAACAAAAGGTTTTCTTCCTTTCACTCTTAGACGCTCTACCAGGTCATCAAAAAGAATCTGGGCGAAGTCCACTCTAAGACCAAACCATAAACAGTAGGCAATCTGGAGATGGGTTTGATTTATCTGGTCTAACCCTCCAGAACTGCCTCCCAGACATTCAACAATGTGGGTGAAAAAGTATCTCCATGAGTTTGACAGCTTGCTCATGTAGATAGTTCCTTTCCTGGATAGCTGGCCATGCTCATCCAAGATATCCGTGTGCCCCATCAGTCTGCACACTTCCCTTGTATTGATACCAGTGGGAAGTTCAATATGCAACTCATTCTGTTCATGATAGTTTAACTGTAGAACAGACCTGAGTAGACTTGTAGTGAAACCAAGGGATCTGGTACCTCTCTTGAGAGTATAATTGATAGATGAAGTTTCATCATCAAATGTTGCAGTGTACCAGAATTCACACAGATACTCGTGGTACATCCTTCCTGGATTAAGTGTTAACGCACCATATAATGGGCAAGAGAGAAAAAATGTGTTTAATCTCCCAATAATCGATTGGGCATCATGAATACTGGAAAGTGAAAGTCTGGCCATCCAGTTATTCATGTTGATTCTAATAGCATTTGCCTCAAGATTGATATGAGGTGCCTTGTCAACATTTTCAGAAGGAGCATATTCAACGGCAAGGAGATTTTTGAGCGATTTTGATTGTCTAGGTGCCATTTTATACAGAATAGATGAAGATGAAATTGAATATGTATAGGTTATGATGAAGATTTGATGAAAGAACGAATGAAAATGGAGTAAATAAGAGAGATAAATATGATTGGAAATTGAATGAAAAAGTAAATGAAGGAATTTGAGAGATTTGGGAGTAAATATGTTCGAAGTAAATGCAATTGAAATTGAAAGTGGGTATTTATAGGAGAGAGAATGTGGAACTCAAACGGTTTATTTGAAATTATCAAATATAATTTTGATCGATCTTCTGAGATCCGCATTAATTACATCATATCACACATTAATGTGTGACGGTTTACAGCCCACAAACATTAACAAGTTGCTCTTTTTCACTTCCCAAAGTAAAAATACCATCATTACGTTGAAAAATTTACATGCCACGTAGGATTAAAATATCTTCAAAAAGATTTGCTTACGTGGCACACACAATGACCAAGTATTTAGAAAATATTATGACATATTTCAGTGCATCTGGAGGTTGACTGGACACTCCAGTATCACTGGTGGATTAGTCCAGTGAACATGTACTGATGGTACACTGGAGGGACACTCCAGTAAAGTACCAGTTAAAACCATTTTTGAAAGACTGGTAACCTCAAACGTGCACGTCAACTAATACAGACAAATGAGAGGGACACATTTACAAGGAGACATTAGTCACCTCAAACACGCACTTCAACCTGTCCAGTTACCAGTGAGAGGGACACATTTACAAAGCACCAGTAATATTTTCTGAAGAGTTTGTCCAGTGAGAAAATAAATTAATAAATTCACCCTGAACTTAAAACATTTTTAAAAAAAAAATATCTTTCAAGTCTTTCCCTGGAATGTTGTTCCAGAAATCTAATAATGCAAAGATAGTACACAAAGGCGTTCAATATCTGAGCAGTCACCAGATTTAAGGGTTTAACATTCCCAACTCACCAACAAGATATTCAAAAGTTTTGACATCCAGAGGTTTGGTAAAAATGTCAGCGAGTTGTTTGTCAGTGGGAATAAAATGGAGTTCAATGTTGTTTTTCATAATATGATCACGAATGAAGTGATACCTGAGATCAATGTGCTTCGTTCTGGAGTGCATGACTAGATTGTTTGAGATAGCAATGGCACTGGTATTATCACAAAAGATTGGGGTCTTTGAATATTTAATACCATAATCAAGCAACTGGTTCTTCATCTAGAGTATCTGAGCACAACAACTGGCTGCAGACACGTATTCAGCTTCAGCAGTGGACAATGAAACTGAAGTTTGCTTCTTACTGGTCCAGCTGACCAGTTTGCCACCAAGGAAATGACATCCACCAGTAGTGGATTTCCTATCTATCTTACAACCTGCATGATCTGAATCTGAATAACCCATTAAATCCATGCCTGAGCCTTTGGGATACCAAAGACCTAGACTGGGGACACCTTTAAGGTACTTCAGTATGCGCTTTACAGCAAGCATATGAGATTCCTTTGGATTAGACTGATATCTAGCACATAAACATGTTGAAAACATAATATCTGGTCTACTGGCAGTTAAATACATCAGTGAACCAACCATGCCTCTATAGACAATGGTGTTCACTGATTTACCATCTGGATCGGAGTCCAGTGTCAGTGGTGCAGAAATTGGAGTTGGTTTAGATGGTGAAGAGTTCATATCAAATTTCTTTAAAAGATCTCTAACATATTTTTCCTGATTAATAAAAATGCCATCATTGTTTTGTTTAATCTGGAGTCCAAGAAAATATGTTAATTCACCCATCAAACTCATCTCATATTCAGTTGACATTATTTTTGAAAATTTCTTGCACATGTTTTCATCAGTAGACCCAAAAATAATATCATCAACATAAATTTGTACCATTAACAGATTACCTTTTTCATGAAGAATAAATAAGGTATTGTCAATTGCACCTCGTTTGAAACCATTTTTCAACAAATGTTTAGTCAGAGTGTCATACCAGGCACGTGGGGCTTGTCTGAGGCCATACAGCGCTTTGTCCAGACGATATACCCAATGTGGATGCTTTTCATCAACGAAACCTGGTGGTTGTCTGACATAAACTTCTTCTTCAAGCTTTCCATTCAAGAAAGCACTCTTTACATCCATCTGGTAGACCTTGAACTGATGATAAGCAGCGAATGCTAAGAATATTCTGATCGCTTCAAGTCTAGCCACTGGAGCAAATGATTCATCAAAGTCGACATCTGACTGGCAGTAGCCTTGTGCTACCAGTCTGGCCTTGTTTCTGATTACGTGGCCATCTTCATCTACTTTGTTTCTGAAGACCCATCTTGTTCCAATTGGTTCTTTCTTTCCAACTGGGAAAGGAACCAGATACCAGACCTTGTTCCTTTCAAACTGGTGAAGCTCTTCTTGCATAGAAGTCACCCAGCTTGGATCTTCCATAGCCTCGTCAATCTTCTTTGGTTCCATCAAAGATAGAAAACTAATGTATAAGCATTGATTACTGGAGGCTCTTCTGGTCTGAACTCCTCTACTGGAGTCACCTATGATCTGATCAATAGGATGAGCTTTTGTCCATCTGGAGTACTGACCAGGAATGTTACTGACAACAATATCAGTGCAAGAATTCAGTTGAGTCTCCTCTGGAGTTGCTTCTGGAGGAGGATCTTGCCAGACTACTTCAGTATCTTCATCTGAGTCATTTAAATCACGATTTGCATCATGAAATTCTTCATTTGAAGGTATTTCCTGAAGTACTGGTTCAGTTTGGAATTCTTCATAAGAAGACATTTCTGGTACATTCTCAACTGACACTGATACTGGGGGAGTAGTACGAACATCTGAACCAATATTAATTTCAGAGGGTAGTTTGAAAATAATAGAAGGATAGAATGGAGTACTACTGGAGTGTTTCTTTTTCTGAACAGGTTCCAGATCAGGATGACTGGAAACTGTGTCTTCTGAATCTTCTTTATTGTCGTTTATAGGATTAGATTCACAAAAGACAATTGGAGTTACTTGGGGAGTGTCAAGGGCTGGCTTCTTGTTGATTGCAGCATTTGATTCATCAAATGTGACATGAATTGACTCATGGACCTTCTCCAGTCTCTTGTTGTAGACTCTGAAGGCCTTGCGAATGGCTGAATAGCCTAAGAAATACCCTTCATCAGCTTTGGCATCAAATTTGCCTAACTGACTGGAGTCGTTCAGGATGTAAACTGGACATCCAAAAACATGAAAATAACCAATATTTGGTTTTCTATTTCTTAAGACTTCATAGGCTGTCTTTTTGTGTCGCTTCACATACACTGACTGGTTCTGGGTGTGGCAAGCAGTAGCAATTGCTTCAGCCCAGAAACTGGTAGACAGACCAGATTCAGCAAGCATACTCCTGGCAACTTCTATCAGCGTTCAATTCTTCCTTTCCACCACTCCATTCTGTTCTGGAGAACGGGCTGATGAGAAGTTCTGGGAGATGCCAGTGTCAGTACAGAATGACTCCAGAGTTGCATTCTGGAATTCTGTTCCATTGTCACTTCTTAACTGACACACCTTTCGACTGTACTTGAGCTCAATTTGCTTAATAAGACTGATGATTTCAGCAGCAACTTCACTTTTAGACCTCAGAAAGATCACCCAACAATATCTGGAGAATTCATCTACGATCACCAGGGTGTATCTTTACCAGCACGAGTCTGAACGTTCACTGGACCAAAGAGGTCCATATGAAGCATATGAAGAGGTTCAGATATGCTAAAATTCTGTCTGGTCTTGAAACTGGTACGCTTCTGCTTACCCATCTCACATCCTGGACATGGCCTTTCCTTTTTAAAGGAAACTGAAGGTATCCCATCTGCAAGTTGTTTTCTGGACAACTTATTAATATTCTTGAAATTTAAATGGGATAATCTTTTGTGCCATAACCAGTTTGTGTCTTCATCAGCTTGAGTATAGAAACACTGCTCTGAAGGAGAGCTTTCCATATCCATCACGTACACATTCCCTTTTCTGGGAGCAATCAACACTACCTTCCAGTCCTTGTTGAATACGATACCCTGAGCAATATTGAATAGAACTTGATAGCCATCATCACACAGTTGACTTACACTGATCAGGTTGTATTTCAAACCATTCACAAATGCAACACGTCTGAACTTGACTTGTCCATTGTTAAGAACACCGTATCCCCCAGTCTTTCCACAACCATCATTTCCAAAAGTAATGGAGGGTCCATCAGAAATGGTGAACTCCTCCAGCAGGGTCTTACATCCGGTCATCGTCCTGCAGCAGCACTGTCAAGATACCAGATATATTTCTTTCGATCGCCCTACACATACACCAGATATTTATCAGTTAGATTTGGGAACCCATCGACTGATGGGTTCACTGGACCCTCCCTTATAGGTCCTGGGGCAATCTGGTTTAGTTCACTTTCTTCAACAGTGGTCTTAGTTGAAAAGACCACTGGGGTTGATAGTTTTGAAACCTTTTTCTTTTTCTCAATTGGAGAAATAGATTTAACTTTCTTTGCAAAAGGTTTTGTATTTTGTCTAGGGCCAGATGAAGTACCCTCAATAAAGTTTAATCTTGCATTAAAACTTTGAGATTGACGAGTCAGTGTTTGAATCTGGCTCTCTAACCTGGACAAAATATTTTCTTTAGATGACACCTTAGCCTTTCCAGTCCTAGGCTTAGGTAGGGGATTGGTCTGAGGCAAAGGTTTATTCCGATAAACCTCTTTAACTGGAGCAGTCATCTGGAATGCTCCAGTCTTGACCTCTGGGGATTGAACTGGGTAAATATTGGTCTTGGGAGTTACAGGCTCATCATAAACAGTGGTGGGCCTGAACCCCTCTGGTAATCGATCGATTACTGGTATTAATGATGCTACATGAGTATTTCCATCTAAGTATGCACGTTTTTGAGCAGGAAATTGATTTACTCCAGCATCATATGGCTTTTTGGTTTCAAGCCATGATTTAATTACCAGTTTTTCTTTCTCTAAAATGACTTCAAGATCTTGTTTTTCTTGAATCAATTGTTCAGTTACCAGAACCTGGGCTTGAAATGCCAGTTCAATGTCTTGAAGTTCTTTTAATTTTGATTTTAAAGCAGTTATTTCAGAAGAATCTGTTTCTGGACCATTTACACAATCAGATCTAACAGTTTCTACAAATATCAAATCAGAATTAAGAGCTTCAGCTATGTCCAGTTTTAATTCTTGGTCAGTTGCACAATCATAATCACTAACCTTCTTAATAACAATGTCTACCCATCGTCCAGATGTGACATCTTCCTTCACTAGGTGCTCATCGTCTGCCAGAGCCATGTAACAGCAATCTCTTTCTTTTTCTTCATCAGCAGATGATTCATCAGAAGGAACCCACTTCTCTTCAGTTGTTGCAATCATGCACTTATTATTGTTTTCAATTTGTTGTGCCATGAGAGCAATCTAGGCCTTAAGCTTTTTATATTTCAGTTTATAGCTATCATCAGGCTTATTATTTGAAGAGAATGGACCAGGCTTGGATACAAACTAGTTGGACCTGCAATCTTTCATGAAATGACCCTTTTTGCCACACTTAAAGCATGTCAAATTGGTCTTATCAGTTGAAGAACTGGATGCAAATCGTCCAGATGGCCTATTTGCTCTTGCTTTGAAATGGTTAAACGTTTTAGCAATCATTGCAATAAGGTCATCATCATCAGTTTCATCACAACAGTCTGGAGAGATTTGACTGGACTCTCCAGAATCCATGAGTTCAGACACCATCTTCTTCATAGAAAATACATTCTCAGAAGATATCAGTGTTGTACTATGTGGTTCAGTATGACTAACCACATTAGGACTACTGGAGGCATGGTTAAAAGCATCTTGTTCTGCCACCACTCTCTGGGCTTGATTTTCTTCAGTGTACCTGAAAGCTCCATATAAAGTTGAGAGAGTGTGTGTGTGCAGAGTTTTACCTTGTCGTAAGACCAGGATCATGTGAGACCATTTGGTGGGTAGAATATCATAAAATTTCTCCAGAAGTATATCCTTGTCCTTCTTAACCCCAAGACCTCTCAACTGGTTTATGATACTCATAAATCTGGTGTAAGTACCAGTGAGAGACTCGTTAGGCTGAGCAAAAAATGACTCATACCTCTTATTTAAGGAGACCTTTCTGGTGACAATGGTGTCATCTCCTCCTTCATGCTGGTTTAAAAGTTCATCCCACATGGTTTTAGCACTAGGAAAAAGAACTAGTGTGGGAATTAGGGTTTTAGGAACGGCCCCGAGGATCATGTTTTTGAGAATGGTGTCTAGATTCACCAATCTCCTCTCCTCTTCAAACCAATGTTCCTCCCTCTTTTCCCTTCCTCTTCTAGATCCAGAAGGATCAAGAAGGGGATTGAGAGGTGATGTAGGGACATAAGGACCTTCATTTAAAATTTTCATCATGTTCCTCTCAATACCAGTGATATGCAAAACCATCCTAGCCTTCCACGTACCAAATTCATCACTGTTCCCACTGAATTTAGGAACAGGATTATTTGAATAGTGCACATGTACGTGTGGAGAAGCAGGAGTAGGAGGAGGAGGTGGATTAGTGTTATTAACAATAGGTGGTTCATTTTGATCATTAATATTAGCATTAGGATTGGGACCAAGATTAAAACTTCCTTTCATATTTTCTTGGTTAGCCATCAAAGAAACAGATCTAGGCAATGTTTAGCCTTCTGCTCTGATACCAAATGTGAGTCCCTTAAGTTCGATGGTTAACCTAGAAAGTGTAAAATACAACAAGTCTAATAATCACTAGATTGGACTAGTATTACTTGTAAATAAATGCAAGAATATATAAACAAAGTAATACAAGACTTAAAGCAATAAACAAGTAAAGTGGAACATTATGTATTTTTTCAATGGTGTATTTTATTTATGATGTTAAATAAAATACAAGGTTGTGCGGAATCAAGATAATACAAATAAGTATGTATCCTAACAACCTATGAATTACAAATGATCTATATTTGTCAAATAACTCTTTTGGATCAAGATACTTAAAGTTGTGAAGTATCCCTGTTTAAGATCGAGAGTATTTAGACAAATTCACTTTAATGCAAAAGGTATGCTTAAAAGTATTTATGTCAAGAAAATGACTTTGTATTTATAGGCAACAAAATTCACCAGTGAATTTTGTGCCGTACAAATCTGGTTGCATGCATTTAATGATCCGACAAGAACATTAAATGCATTGGATAAGGAATAAGGATAAAGTCACATCAAATGACTTTGTATCCTTTTATCCAACCACCTTTACACACGTAAACTTTGGTAAAGAACAAGTGGATTGTTCTTTGGAAAATGTGTAAAGGTAAAAGTCAATCCTCGATATCAGTGTTCAGACTTGTAAGGTCTAGAACACTGACAATCCTCCAGTGTACAGATCTGGTAAGACTTCCAGTGGACTCCGCCATTTGTAAGTCTTCTTTATTCTGACTTCAGTCTTTGACTTCAGTGAGAATGTCTTCAGTAGAGTTGATCTGGACTAGGGGTGAAGTCCAGTGAGCTAATCTGGAGAATTCTCCAGATTTCCTATACAAGTATTTGCTCACTGGTCTTCCATTATTTCTGGACAAATCTTCAGAGGGACTCCAGATTTCCAAGTCTGGAGTAGGTCCAGTAGACACGTTTCTGGACAGATCTTCAGTAAGGCTCCAGTAGTCGAGTCTGGAGCGAGTCCAGTAAATCTGGACTAAGTCTGGACCTAACAATATTAAATCGCAAGTAGGAAACAAATGTATATTGTTTCCGTCGAACAAAGCTCACAACCAATCCAAAACTATTATTATTTATTAGACTATGTGATTAGCATAAATAATGTTTTGGTTTCTTTGTGTTCGTTTTGTTAAATTTAATTATTAAAAAAATAGAGAATTAATTAGGAGAGAGAATTAGGCTCAAGGAGGGGGATTAGGGGTGTGTACCCCCAACCTCTTCTTTTAGTTATATTATAATTATAGATAGATAGATGTCACGTTAACATATTTTTTAAAATTATGAGTATTTTTATATTTTTCTAACTATTGCCCTATCGACACTTGTTGAAGTGTTTAATGAAGTGATATATTTCCATATAATGCATAAAATCATATTAAAATGGAAAGTTTTGACCAGCGCGTGTCAACAGCAGAGCGGCCAGAGATTGATTGAAAAGGCGGCATCGCTTGTCCCTCCCGGAACCTACTTGAGTTAGCGTAAGCGGCTTGTAAAACCAAGAAGTTATCCACCTTCTGGGTGAGAGGAAAACTGTCTAATCATCCTATCCTCAAAGACTGCCTTCTAGCTTTTACCCTTCTGCCTTTCAAATATCTCTTCCTACTTCTTCATCCTAGCTCTCAAAGGGTAAAGTCAACGACTGAGGCCCGAAAGTATGGGAAAGTAGAAGCCATGGAAAGAGAGCGGAAGGGAAGACTGATTGAATGAATGTCATTTATAATTTTTAGAAATAGACATAATTTATTGTGTGTTTGTCAAAATAGTTTTTGGTAAAAAAAAATTGTGAATCTAGTAAATCCGGTAATTCGAAAACCGGATTAAGTTTTTTTGGTCAAATCCGGAATCAAATTCAAAATGCTAATCCGGTAATTCAAATACCGAAGTAGAAGTACGTGAAACTAGAAGACAAAAGTGGCAGACGACTTGCAGACGAGTGGCAGACGTGCAGTTTGACTAGCACAGTGATGTTTAATCCGGGTTTTGTAATACCGGATTAAAAAAAACCCTAACACGTGTCTTTATCTCATGAAACCCTAACTAATGTAACCCTATTATATATTAGATGTGTATATTGTGTTTCAGAAGCATACTTTCAAGCATTCAAACATTAAACATTATCAGTAATTATATACTTTCAAACACCTACTATATTCAACTAAATTCTTTATAAAAAAATGGCATCTTCATCATCATTTAACCCAATTATGGTGCAGTTAATTTGGGATGATTGTGTATCATTCGTAAATGGGATTCTTCAAAATGGAGATCCATCAAAAAGAAGAAGTTTTCCTCTTTTTCGTGTAATGACTTATTCAGAAATTTGTGATATCACTTACAGTTGTTTTGGTGTTTCAAAAGAAGCTTTCAAATTGCAATTATATTTATGGTATGAATTTAAGGGTGTTCCTTTTAGAAATTTAATTACTGACGATAATACTTTGGGGATGATTTATTATCTTGGTGATGCACAATTTGAAGTGAAGTCCGAGCCTACTTTTACGAACCAGTTGCTAAGCTTGACTCAAAGTCAATGTTTCTTTCAACCGAGTAACCAGTCAGAAGATAATGAAGAAGATGAAGATAATGAAGAAGATGAAGACAACGAAGAAGATGAACACAATGAAGACGATGAAGATGATGAAGATGACGTTGCACCACTTGATGAATCTGGTGATGAGGCACCTTATACCAGTGATGATACATTAGATAGTGTTGGGATTTTTGGGTTTTTATCAAAGTAATATTATCCTTATAATATTAAAACGCAGCGGAAAAATTGAACCTTTCAATATGTGTATATAGTTAAATACCAAAGTTTAACTTTTAAAAGAAAACCCAAACAATAAGGATCCATGTATATGAATGACATACATACAAAACTACAACCATAGGGTGTTTAGAAGACTACCTTCTTCCAAGCTAATAAAAGGTAGAAATGAAGAATATGATGTTCTTCAAAAGGCAAGTCTTCAAACTAGAAGAACCTCAAGCTTGTATACCCCAAGCTTCCAACAAACACCCCAAAATATGCTAGGATATAACCTTGTAAACACTTCCTTTCTTTTTCTCTTTGGGCCGAAAATATGAGAAGAAAAGGAAAAAAGAATTGCTAGTTGAGAATGAGAGAAAAAACAAAGTCTTACAATTGCATGTAAGTTTTGTCAAAAACAATGTGTTGTGTGTTGTAAGCCATACAAGACTACAAGTGTTATAAGTAGAAGAAAACAACTTCAACTTGCACATGGGGGGGGGGGCGGCCTCACATGAGGATTTTACAAACATTTTGTGGCAAATTTTATAAACCCATTTACTTGTACATTTTATAGATAAAATGCAACATAACTTGTTACATATCTTATGTAACATATTACATATTACACACAACACACAAAAGTGTTTATTTTGCCAAATAAACATATTCACATTTCTCTCAAAATAAATCATCCATATAATTTATTTATATATCTCAAGTGCAATTATTTAGAAACTCACTTTCTAAATATTTCAAGTATTGATATTTATTTAAAGATCATATCATATAAATAAATATCATAGGTGTTTGTCTAGCTTGTTATTGGGTATGACCCGACTTGGATCATCACGTACTAGCCACGTCAATTTAATATGTGTCTTGGGCAGACGGATTCCTACAATCTCCCACTTGCACAAGATTCATAGAAGATTGACGCAAGCAGCAAATACCGCCTAACAACGGTTTGCTACCCCTAATACGTATGGCGAAGTGCCATTCAATAACATCATCCCCTTCAAGTCCCTTTCTTGAAATGATTTAGGTGAATCGATCATTTATCCTTTTGTCACAGATGTCATGTTAAATCCTAGAGACACAGAGTGATCATTCTCTATTGATTTAACTTTGTAGCAGGCCTTAGACATCCTACTCTCAACGAATAAGAGGGACAAATTCCATCTCGACTACATACGTCTTTCACAATCACCTTATATCATACCTGAGCTTAGTCTTATGTACTGCCATGTTTCAGAACAGCGAAGAACTAAGTCAAAGTATAACATTCAGTGAATTTCAAGACCCAATATGTATCTCAGGTCTGAGGATACAATGATATTCGCCTTTTAACTCAAGATTACTTATGATCAATCATAGAGATTCTATGTAGTAATGCTTGAGAGCAGGTCAGTCCAATATTTGTATCCCACAAATATCTATGAACCTTGGTAGCAACACTTTGCTCTATATTCAAAACCTTTTGAATATCTACCAATCCAAGTTCATAATAGTCTTACATTCATATTTGTTCCCACAAATATGATCGACTACGGATATTTAGAATAATTAACTCATTCATGGATTTAAACATGCAAAAATGGAACATAACATAATTTAAATGCATAATACCAATATTCATATAAAAGTGTTACCAAATACAAGTATTCCGATATCCAAATACATAAAATAGATCAAATCCAATCACTAGAATATCGAAGTCCCATGGCACAAGTATGACTCTCATGCTTGGGCCTTTCAAGGAGCTTCGTGAGTGGATCCGCAACATTTTGATCAGTGTGAAATTTGCAAATACATATCTTTCCTTTTTCAACTTCATCCCTTATGTAGTTGAATCTCCGCTCAATGTGTCTAGTCTTCTGATGCGCACGAGGTTCCTTGATTTGAGCAATCGCGCCCTCGTTATCACAAAGAATTTCTAGGGGTTCTTGAATGGAAGGAACAACCCCTAGATCGGTAATGAATTTCTTCAACCATGCAGCTTCTTGTGCTGCCAGAGAAGCGGCGATGTATTCCGATTCTGTAGTGGACAATGCAACCACATCTTGCTTTGAGCTTTTCCAAGAAACAACTCCTCCGTTTAGAATGAAGATATACCCCGATTGTGATCGAGAATCATCTCGATCAGTTTGGAAACTCGCATCCGTGTAACCTTTTACAACGAGCTCCTCCTCACCAGATCCATATATTAGAAACATATCTTTAGTGTTTCTAAGATATTTCAATATATATTTGACAGCCATCCAATGACTATCTCCTGGATTTTGCTGGTATCTACTTGTCATGCTTAAAGCGCATGACACGTCCGGTCTCGTGCATATCATAGCATACATGATGGATCCTATAGCAGATGCATATGGGATTCCACTCATTCTCTCTTGCTCAGCTTTTGAGCTAGGAGATTGAGAAGTGCTCAATATAGTTCCTCTCTGAATAGGCACCAAACCTTTCTTGGAGTTTTCCATCTTGAACCTCTTCAAGATTTTGTCTATGTATGCACTTTGATTCAAACCTATTAAGCGCCTTGATCTATCCCTATAGATCCTTATTCCCAAAATAAAAGCGGCTTCACCAAGATCCTTAATGGAAAGCAACTTCCAAGCCAGGCTTTTACACCTTCCAAGGTTGGAATATCATTTCCAAATAGTAGAATGTCATCGACATATAATACTAGAAAAGTAATGATGCTCCCACTAGCCTTCTTGTACACACAAGCTTCATCAGCGTTTTTGATGAAGCCAAATTCTTGACTTCTTCATCAAAACGACGATTCCAACTTCTTGATGCTTGTTTCAATCCATAGATTGATTTCTTTAACTTGCATACTTTATTAGGATGTGTAGGATCGACAAAACCTTCAGGCTGATCCATATAGACATCTTCCTCAAGATATCCATTTAGAAAAGCGGTTTTAACATCCATTTGCCATATCTCATAGTCATAATGTGCGGCTATGGCAAATAATATCCTAATAGACTTTAGCATTGCCACAGGCGAAAAAGTTTCATCATAATCGACCCCTCGAGTTTGAGTGAAACCTTTTGCTACAAGTCTAGCTTTATAAGTACTCAAGTTTCCATGCATATCGTGTTTCAATTTGAACACCCACTTACTTCCAACTACTTTGGAATTAGGAGGTGCAACAACCAATTCCCAAACTTGGTTGTCATACATGGATTGCATCTCAGCGTTCATGGCTTCTAACCATTTTTCCGAATCTGATTTGGATATTGCATCATGGTAGTTGGTTGGTTCATCAGAAACCACCATATAGCATTCATCCATGAGAAATCCATATCTCTCAGGTGGATAAGTAGCTCTACCAGATCTACGAACGTTTTGTGTGTCTTGATCAACTCTTTGATCATCTTCAACATCCTTTTGTTGAATACTAGTGTCAACCAAGCGTGTATCTGTTTGTGGTTCTTGATCTTCTTCAAGTTCCACTGTTCTAGAACTAGATCCTTCCATAAGGAATTTAGTTTCCAAGAACTCAGCCTTTCGAGCAACAAATACATTTTGCTCATTAGGATTGTAGAAATAATATCCTAAATCATCTTTAGGATATCCTACAAAAATACATTTAGTGGATCGGGGCTCTAATTTGCTTGAGGCATCATGTCTTACATAAGCCTCACAACCCCATACCTTTAAGTATGACAAAGATGGAACTCTTCCATGCCATATTTCAAAAGGTGTTTTCTCCACTTTCTTGGTGGGAGCCATATTTAAAATTCGGGCAGCAGAGATTATGGCATAACCCCAAAATGATAGAGGTAGTGAGCTTTTGCTCATCATGGAACGAACCATATCTAATAGGGTTCGATTCCTCCTTTCAGATACACCATTATGTTGTGGTGTTCCAGGTGGAGTTAGTTGTGAGATAATCCCACAACTTCTAAGATGATCTTGAAAAGCATCACTTAGGTATTCACCTCCTCTATCAGAACGAAGAAATTTTATTGACTTGCTGAGTTGGTTTTCTACTTCATTCTTGAAGGTTTTGAACATTTCAAAAGCTTCATTCTTGTGTTTTAATAAGTACACATAACCGTAACGACTATAGTCATCGGTGAATGTAATGAAGTATCTCTCACCATTCCTAGTCATTGGCTTAAAAGGACCACATACATCCGAATGTATGATTCCTAATAAATCTTTTGCCCTTTCATTAGTGCCATTGAAAGGTGCTTTAGTCATCTTGCCTTGTAAACAAGATTCACATATATCAAATGAATCATTTGTTTTTGTTTTCAAAAGACCATTCTTTTGAAGTGTTAGTATGCGATTCTTATTTATATGGCCAAGACGACAATGCCAAATATAGGTTTCACTTAAATCTAATTTAAGTTTCTTGGTGGTAGCTTGGTACATTGAGTTATCATATGTTATGTTTTCATGAACCAATTCATAAATACCATTTAAAGGCATGGCTTTAAAATAAAATACATCATTCATAGAAACATGGATATCATTGTTAACAAAATTAAAATCATATCCAACATGTCTTAAACGGGAAACAGAAATAATGCTCCTAGTCAAACTTGGTGCATACAAAACATTGTTCAATACAATTTCCAAACCACTTGGAAGTTTCAAAAGATAGTCTCCTTGAGCTTCAACTTGTACTTTCGCACCATTGCCCATAAAGAGACTAATGTCCCCTTTCTTGATGTGCTTCTTTCTTATGAACCCCTGTAACATATTACAAATATGAGTTCCACATCCGGTATCCAATACCCATATGTAAGAAAAAATATTATTAAGCTCAATATATATCATAAATATTGTACCTGAGGTATGCTCCGCATCCCTCTTAGCTTTCAACTCTTTGAGATAGGTTGGACAATTACGTTTCCAATGTCCTACCTCCCCACACTCAAAGCATGGGTCATTGACAGCAACCTTTTGCTTCTTCGGTTTTTGGGTTTCCATTTTTGCATTTCCCTTTCCTTTGATGTTCCTTTTGAAGTTTCCCTTTCCTTTAGCAACATTTGCCTTTGGTCCGGGGTTGGTCCTTTTCTTTCCGCCTTCATTGATCATGAGAACGGGTTGAACTTTTCTTCCCATGCTAGCCTCGGCCGTTTTGAGCATCCCATGGAGCTCGGAAACGGTCTTGTCCCATCCGTTCATGTTATAATTTAACACAAAAGTTTCAAATCTCTTAGATAAGGAGTTGAGGATCAAATCCGTAGCCAACTCGGTTGAAACGGGACAATTTAGTCTTTCGAGGCGATCAATGTAACTTTTCATTTTAAGAACATAAGTTGAGACGGATTGTGAATCATCCATGCGACATGCATGAAGCGCTCGAACCGTTTCGAAGCGCTCTACCCTTGCCTTTTGTTGGAACATTTCCTTAAGTTGGGTAATCATATCGTATGCCCCATGGTGCTCGAACTCCTTTTGGAGTTCGGGAGTCATACTCGCTAACATGAGGCAACTAACTAGCACGGAGTCCTCAGTATATTTAACCCAATCATTAAAGGCTTCAACATCCCCTTCTTCGGGCTCATCGGGAATAGGATCGTCTAACACATAGGATTTCTTTTCATGCTTGAGAACAATTCTCAAGTTACGAAACCAATCCACAAAGTTGTTTTGGTTGAGACGATCCCTTTCAAGAATGGATCTTAGTGAAAAATTATGGACATTTTGGGTGGGGTTAATTGCATTGTTAGCGGCCATCTACAAATTAACAAAGTCCTTTATTAGTATTTTCGATATCAAATATAAATTTTAATTGTTAATACCCTTTTATGTCTCATGGACAATTAATAATTAAAATCTAGAATCCAATGTTACATTTAAATGATGGTTAGGTGACCTTTATCCCATGATCTAAATTAACAAGGTAGTCAACGTTTGACAATTGCAACACTTTACAATTTCTAGTGGTATGGGACTGATTTAATATCTTATATTAAGTCGCATGTTTAATCCCATCAACGCCTTTGGTTACCATACTTCGGTGACCCTAATCACATGGCTTCCAAATCAAGTTGTCCTACTTACACACACATGTAAATTTATATATACAAGTGGTTAGGTGACCTTTATCCCATAAGTATATTAAATTTACCTTAACTTATAAGTTCCCTCAAGGTAGTTAGGTGACCTTTATCCTACAAAGAGTTCCCAAATAATTAAGTGTTGTATAAAAGATGGCGTTTTAACTTGTTTTTAAAGGGTCGTTTGAGTTTTTATATTCTAGTTAAAAACTATGTACCATAATGAATTTTGAAATTCATATTTCAAGGTTCTTTATAAAATCCATTTTTATAATTATAACCATTAACTTTTTAATAAAATCCATTTTTAATTTGCCAAGTTAATGTCAATTTTAGAACCAATTTTTAATTTTTATGTATGTCATTAAGTTGTAAGTTTTGAGCATCCACATGACAAAATAACAAACAACCACACAAACATAATAAGTGCACAACATTAGCCAACTAATTTGACCACACTTGTTAGCCGAAACAAGTGTGTCAAAAGGTCTCAACCTAAGGGACAAAGTGACACAAAATTTGTGTCGGTGAACTCCCACTTGATCTTGCATCCAAATGCTTCAAGTAACCTTTTGTGATGTGTTTTGAACACCTTTCTTCACCCTTTCTTTTGGCCTCCAACTTCAGCCCCAAACTTCTTTGATGCTTCCATGGAGATTACATTTACAAGAAAAATGCAACTAATCTACTTATTACATACCAAATGGAATAAATAAATTACATAACCAAATGAATGAAGAATATCCTATTTAACTATTACAACCATTTAATAATTAAATAAAATACAAACACATCCACACATCACAAACAATCACAAGGTCTCTTGGCTAAGTTGTGACACTAAAATACACAAGAAAAAGAACCCTCTTTTTGTGTATTAATTTTGGCCAAAACAAAAAAATGGCCAAAACATTGGATTTTGTCCAAACAAAATATTAACTTTTGATGTATGTATCCATATAACCGGCTCTGATACCATTGTTGGGATTTTTGGGTTTTTATCAAAGTAATATTATCCTTATAATATTAAAACGCAGCGGAAAAATTGAACCTTTCAATATGTGTATATAGTTAAATACCAAAGTTTAACTTTTAAAAGAAAACCCAAACAATAAGGATCCATGTATATGAATGACATACATACAAAACTACAACCATAGGGTGTTTAGAAGACTACCTTCTTCCAAGCTAATAAAAGGTAGAAATGAAGAATATGATGTTCTTCAAAAGGCAAGTCTTCAAACTAGAAGAACCTCAAGCTTGTATACCCCAAGCTTCCAACAAACACCCCAAAATATGCTAGGATATAACCTTGTAAACACTTCCTTTCTTTTTCTCTTTGGGCCGAAAATATGAGAAGAAAAGGAAAAAAGAATTGCTAGTTGAGAATGAGAGAAAAAACAAAGTCTTACAATTGCATGTAAGTTTTGTCAAAAACAATGTGTTGTGTGTTGTAAGCCATACAAGACTACAAGTGTTATAAGTAGAAGAAAACAACTTCAACTTGCACATGGGGGGGGGGGCGGCCTCACATGAGGATTTTACAAACATTTTGTGGCAAATTTTATAAACCCATTTACTTGTACATTTTATAGATAAAATGCAACATAACTTGTTACATATCTTATGTAACATATTACATATTACACACAACACACAAAAGTGTTTATTTTGCCAAATAAACATATTCACATTTCTCTCAAAATAAATCATCCATATAATTTATTTATATATCTCAAGTGCAATTATTTAGAAACTCACTTTCTAAATATTTCAAGTATTGATATTTATTTAAAGATCATATCATATAAATAAATATCATAGGTGTTTGTCTAGCTTGTTATTGGGTATGACCCGACTTGGATCATCACGTACTAGCCACGTCAATTTAATATGTGTCTTGGGCAGACGGATTCCTACAGATAGATATAGTGTTGATGGAGATGTCTCTGGAGATGAAGGAGACGAAGGGGTGGGACATGTACAAGGTCCCTTTGATCAGCAACAACAACAGAATCTTGAAGACGATGATGATGATGATCGTCTTTTGCCATTTAACGAACTTGATGAAGAAATGATTTTTTGGTCCAAAGAAAGAAATGTGATACAAAAAGGAATGTTTTTTGAAAACAAGGCCGAACTTATTTACGCTGTTAGGCTTTGGAACATAAGAGAAAACAGAGAACTTATGGTTCAAGATTCGAGGCCACGTTATTGGAAAGCACAGTGCATGAGCAGAGGGAAGAATTATCGTGGTGTTTTGGACCGGGTTCCATGTAGGTGGGGTGTAATTGGACCATTTTGTCAAGCAATACTGGAAGGCCAACAATTGGAACCCACCACTAGCTCAAAGAATGTGGCAGGTTTTTCAGATGCGTGAAAGAGCCTCAACAGCCCATAGGGTGGATGTGTATGATGAACGTCAAGGTTTGTACACGGTTAGAACAAACCAAAGAAATGCAAATGGCGAGTACACATACAATGTTGTCATGACGGAAAATCAGAAAAAATGCTCATGTGGAGCTTGGCAACATCAAAGGTTTCCATGTTCTCATGCCATTGCTGTTTGCAGATTTAGACGGGAGGGAGCTGCTAATCTTCCAAGTAAGAGGTACTCAACCAGGACTTGGATAAATCAATATAGTGGTGCACTTGCTCCCCTCCGAGACGTTCATCACTGGGTGGAGGTCAATTGGAAGATCCAAGGAGACCCGACAAAGCTGGTCACGCATAGGGGTAGGAGACGCACCAGACGGTACCGTAACGAGATGGATGAGAGTTCTACCAGCAGGTCTTCAACCT
The DNA here is from genome assembly GCA_034093135.1 of Erigeron breviscapus. NCBI lineage: Eukaryota > Viridiplantae > Streptophyta > Magnoliopsida > Asterales > Asteraceae > Erigeron > Erigeron breviscapus. The sequence goes on along the minus strand of CM067167.1, from coordinate 157,932,938 downwards.
CAAGACAACAAGCAAGATGTGGCCTTTGCAACGGATTGGGTCATAATAGGAAAACATGCACTCAACAATAATCTTGTCGTTTTTATGTGTTTCCCTTATTGTTTATTTGTTTTTTTTTCATGTTTTAACTGTATTTATGTGTTTTCTTGTAATGTGGCACTTTTTAATTTCAATTTTCTGTTTTTTTTGTTATTAGATGTTTTTGTCACATTATAATAAAAAACAAATAAAACCAACATTAAAAACTAAAAAAACAGATACTTTATTTAAAACTTAATCAAATTACATAAATCCTAATAATTAAAATTACAATCATTATTTTAGCCTCTATAAGGCGAACCAAATCGAGAATCATCAGACGACACGTCACTGTCACCATCATTACGGTGAATGTATTCATAGTGTTCATAATCAGGTTCTGCAGTTTGGGGGTCTTCAACGTATTCCTCTCCCGGATCAGTTTCGTAACCTTCAGGCCGACTACCAACGTTATGACGCGGACGCGGCACCGGATCATCGTTTAGCCAGAAATCCCCGCTGTCAATGGTATGCGTTATTGACGTATCGTCATGAGTAAAATGGTGAATGATTAGTTCCAACCACCCAACCCTCTGCTGCAGGTATGCCAGGTAGCTGGTGTCGTTTGGGTTAGGGCGGACCACTGTTAAACGTTCTGCAATCTCGGCTTCGACATCCGCCTTTCTCGCACTTAACCGCTGAATTAAACCTGCCACCTCCGTTTTATCCCTGTTATCCAAACGCATGTGTTCCCGAATGTTGTTTTTCATTCCAAAGTTAGTGAGGTTTGGGAATGCACCACCACCATTTGATGATTGGCCGGCCATTTTTATAGATATGTATGTATTTTGAGGGAGATATATGAGAAGGAATGGAGATAAAACATATTACTGGTTGCTTGTATACATATATATATTTGAAAAGCTAATCCGGTAATTGAAAAACCGGACTAGATGAACGTGCATATTACCACTGTTCAAGCATGCAAGTTGTCTGCCACTTTTGTCTTCTAGCTTCACGTACTTCTATTCCGGTATTTAAATTACCGGATTATCATTTTGAATTTTATTCCGGATTTTCAATTACCGGATTTGACCAAAAAACCTTAATCCGGTTTTCGAATTACCGGATTTACTAGATTTACAAAAAAAATTTACCAAAAACTATTTTGACAAACACACAATAAATTATGTCTATTTCTAAAAAAATTTCTTACTAGAGGTCTCGTCTTCAGGTTTGATAGAATAAAGAAGTAGAATAGATTTTTCTTCTTAAAGTATACAACACTTCCCGCAAGGTTCACACCACGGAAAAGGTTCAACGTCGTCTCTGTCAGGTTCACTCGAAGCTTTGGCAACCATTATAGGAGGTGTGATGTACATGCACTCACTTCAAGGGGTGAACTCCAGAGAGTGAAGCTGCCCAAAGTACTCGTCGTAAACGTGAACGGTCGTACTCGCGGGGCGCCCCCAGGCTCAAGTCCTATCTTTAAACCACGTTGACGTAGCGACGCCTATATCAAAAGACTATACGAGCGAGAAAGTTTATAAATGATATTTTCAAATCATTGGTGTCAGCATGTTGAATGAGCTTCATCCCAACTTTAATATTAAGCATACCAGTTTAAGCTATGAAGAGAAACATTTACATCAATTAATAGTTTATGTATATCTCTCAAATGATTATTATTTTTTGTTGAGAAAAAAAAAAGGGCCATCAAATTCTTTCAATACGAACCTCAGTCGAATACATTCTCAATACATTGGGAGTCCTCTAACATCAGAATATATCTTCTTTCAACTACACATAACTTGTCTTGTGTCGTTGTCTCCCCTGATACTTTCTCAACTACATATAAGTTGTCTCATGCTATTTTGTTTTTCCTGTTGTTTTCCTCAACTACTCATAAGCTGTCTTGTTTAATTAATTAGGTCACATGACATTGACACATAAGAAAATATTTATGTTTTTGTCATTCGGAATAAATAGATGTCGACCGCAATTCTTGGTAATATAAATATTGCCATCAAATTTGACTTTATACAAGCACATTTTAGTCATGTTTTTATTCGTGGAGACGTGCACATGAAATATTTACAATATTCAAGCTCACTAAGTTCAAAATGCGTCAAAACGATGTTGCGTTACATAACCCGTACAAAGTGATAGTACTCCAACACCCATATACAGTAAAAAAAGGAATACAAGGCTGATTTGCCAGCTCTTTCACTTATATGTGACATATCTTGTTCAGTATTTACGACTGTACCAGTAAATTCCTTTGCTGTTCTGATCTTCACTCTTATCAGGCTCAACGAACAAACAGTGCTTTGATTCTCTCCATAACGCCACGTAATACGGAGTACTATCACTCTGATAAAACTCTCCAAGAATTGGTTTGATCGCAATGGTGGCTTCCATGGCATGATAATGAGGGATATATGAGAACAAATGGTGTAGCACATGTGTATCCGTGATATTATGAAACACCTTATTTATGTGACAACTCGTAATTAATTTACACCGGGTTAGTCCTAATCTCGATTAGACAGTCATTTGACGTGGAACTTATTAGACTTTTGGACTTTTGACTTAGTCAAAATAGACGTATCTTGATGACGTAGACTATTAGCTATCTAGACGAATGTCGAGTCTTTAAAAATAACTTTAAATAAATATTTAAAGGTTATGTCTTGTACAAAATAAATAGACTGTCTAGACTTAATATTATAAAGTTCCCTTTGACGAAACTTTATTGGCTTGTCTTGACTAAAATGAGACGAGGAAAAATACCTTTACTTTACATTTTAACAAATTAGTCAAACGGTATTTTAATCGTAAGTATTTTACCAAAGTAGGGGTAAGGTATATATCTAATATTTGGCCACATGGGCCGAATTAGAATTGAAAGGCAGGGAGGGAAACACCAAACCCCCCCATCACCCCTTTTCTTTTATTTTGCCTGACAACCACACACACACACACAGAACACACACAAATCACACCAAACAACACACACACACACACACACACACACAGAACACACACAAATCACCAAAATACTTTCAAATCCTCCCAAATATCTAACATATCATCATCAAGAATCTGATTTTTGTTGGGCAAAAGAAGTAATCATCTATTAGTTTCAAGGGTTTATCATCATCATTTTCACCATTTTCTTCCTATTTCTCAAGAACACCAAATTTTGGTAAGTAACTTTCTTCTTCAAACTTTTGATTTGATTTAATTTCCATTTCAAGTTTAATTTCAGTATTTTTAAATGAATTAGATAGCCATGGAAATGAAATGAGTTTTGGTTTGGTTAACTTAATTAGGTTTTGACTTAGAATTAGGTTTTGAGGTCTAAATGATTGAAATGGCGAAATGATTGGCGAAATGGTATGTTTCCAGGTCTATTGAACATGTTTAAACTTGTTATAATGAAAGGAATTGAGTTGAAAAATGGTTTGGCTTTCCTGCATATTTGCACCTGCTGGTGCTGGCTGCAGAATGAGGCCACTGCGGCGCAGTGGCATGGGCTTAGTCCCACTGCGGCGCAGTGGCATGGGCTTAGTCCCACTGCGGCGCAGTGGCTAAGGCCTGTTTGTGCAAGGTTAGCTCACTGCGGCGCAGTGAGCTTGGCAATGGCCCACTGCGGCGCAGTGCCATTGTACTGGCCCCTGGTTCGATTTAGCCCACTGCGGCGCAGTGAGCACCCACTGCGGCGCAGTGAGCATGGTTCTGGCTCACTGCGGCGCAGTGGATACCCACTGTAAAAGTTTTGCGCATTAATTTTTAAACATTAATAACTTTAAATCCGAAAGTCCGAATATGTTTATTTACTTTTGGTTGGTAAAATGAAAGTTTGAAACGCGTTCTCGGTAAAGGCATTCTAGGATTGATAGCTAAGTAGTGGTACGTAGGATACTTGTCGTCGTGAGATTTGATCCTCACCTTTCGTGCTCATATCCTAGGTTTTGGATAGACGTGGAGGCTAGACTGCTCTTATTCTCGGACTACTCATACTTTTAGCTCTGTTATCGCTAAGGTGAGTTTATGGCGCCCTTTTTCCTTTTACTTTGGGCCTGAAAAGCATGTACTGTATACACGATTACTTTATAAATGATTTGTCTTTGTCTATGCCATGAGATTTGGTAAATTAAATCATTTGTCTTATGTCTACCATGAGATTTGGTAAATTAAATCATTTGTCTTATGTCTTGCCATGTTGACGGCTGTCTGAAAGTGTGTATACATGTCTTACGGAATATTGAACTAAATGACTTTGACTTGCCATGTTGGCGGCTGACTAAATTGTTCTTTGTGTTTGACGAACTAAAATGATCCCCCTTATGTAGTTTTACCATTATGAGATTTTAATGGTAGTCTTGTCAGCTTTCGTACCTGACAGTCTTGGTTCTGGTCCGTACCCCACTGTAGACGGGAAATCCTGTACGAGGCATATTATCTTTGTCAGACTTCGGTCTGTACAGTCATATATTATCTTTGTCAGACTTCGGTCTGTACAGTCAGCATATAATTGTCGGACTTCGGTCTGTACAGTCATATATTATCTTTGTCAGACTTCGGTCTGTACAGTCATATATTATCTTTGTCAGACTTCGGTCTGTACAGTCATATATTATCTTTGTCAGACTTCGGTCTGTACAGTCATATATTATCTTTGTCAGACTTCGGTCTGTACAGTCATATATTATCTTTGTCAGACTTCGGTCTGTACAGTCAGCATATAATTGTCGGACTTCGGTCTGTACAGTCATATATTATCTTTGTCAGACTTCGGTCTGTACAGTCATGTCTTATAATTACGTGTAATGGTGTTATCACAATGGCGACAAAACTATTGTCAACATACCGTAGGCGTGGTGGGTACGCCAATGGTACACCCTATATATAAGCGTTGAAAGTATGTTGGAAGTAGAAGCCTAAGTGGTTTAGTCTCATTGCCGGATATCGATCTCGGCAGTCCTGTCTTAAATAACTACAACAAACGACGATTGATCTTTTAGTCAAACACACTGTAAACTCACCAACTATTTCGATAGTTGATCCTCTCAAATTTCATGCTTTTCAGGTGACCATCAGTAAGTCTTGGAATCGTCTTTGGCATTATAGGGCCAATCTTTTGACTTTGGACGTACAATTAGCATCAGACATTGAGGACTATCATGCTTTTGGCTTTAATTGTATTTGACTGTCCAATTTATTGAACTTGTATTCTGTGGGCCAGTTCCAAATGAGGATGACTTGTATCCGTATTTTGGGGTCCACACTTTGAACGATTGTACTTGTATTGACTTGTATTCTGTGGGCCAGTTCCAAATGAGGATGACTTGTATCCGTATTTTGGGGTCCACACTTTGAACGATTGTACTTGTATTGACTTGTATTGGTATAAATGGATGTAATCTCTATTAACCTTCTGATTAGTATGCAATTCTTTGTTAACCCTGTATTTCCGCTACAACGGGGTGTGACAAAAATTGGTATCAGAGACACAGGTTATAGTTAATACCGAGTTTTTCCGCTGGAAAAACTCAATCTATAGCCATTTCGTTTCAAAAGGGAATCTAAGTCTATTTAGGTTTAGGATACTTATTTCAGGAATTATATTATTTGTCTATAATTAGACCTAACCTGATCAACTACGTCCCGATTATGTAAAATAATATAAGGCTCGAAATAAATATCTTAGATTTTGTATATACGTTATGGTTTGAGCTATATTCACAACATACTGTAGATGTGGTGGGAAGGCTGCGGGTGACCCTATATATAAGCGTTGAAAGTATGTTGGAAGTAGAAGCCTAAGTGGTTTAGTCTCATTGCCGGATATCGATCTCGGCAGTCCTGTCTTAAATAACTACAACAAACGACGATTGATCTTTTAGTCAAACACACTGTAAACTCACCAACTATTTCGATAGTTGATCCTCTCAAATTTCATGCTTTTCAGGTGACCATCAGTAAGTCTTGGAATCGTCTTTGGCATTATAGGGCCAATCTTTTGACTTTGGACGTACAATTAGCATCAGACATTGAGGACTATCATGCTTTTGGCTTTAATTGTATTTGACTGTCCAATTTATTGAACTTGTATTCTGTGGGCCAGTTCCAAATGAGGATGACTTGTATCCGTATTTTGGGGTCCACACTTTGAACGATTGTACTTGTATTGACTTGTATTGGTATAAATGGATGTAATCTCTATTAACCTTCTGATTAGTATGCAATTCTTTGTTAACCCTGTATTTCCGCTACAACGGGGTGTGACAAAAATTGGTATCAGAGACACAGGTTATAGTTAATACTGAGTTTTTCCGCTGGAAAAACTCAATCTATAGCCATTTCGTTTCAAAAGGGAATCTAAGTCTATTTAGGTTTAGGATACTTATTTCAGGAATTATATTATTTGTCTATAATTAGACCTAACCTGATCAACTACGTCCCGATTATGTAAAATAATATAAGGCTCGAAATAAATATCTTAGATTTTGTATATACGTTATGGTTTGAGCTATATTCACAACATACTGTAGATGTGGTGGGAAGGCTGCGGGTGACCCTATATATAAGCATTGAAGGTATGTTAGGAATAGAAACTCAAATTGTATGTGTATGCATAAGGTTTATATACGTGATAGTTTGGATTATATTAACAGCATATTTAAAATGTGGTGGGAAGGCTGCGGGTGACCCTATATATAAGCATTTCAAATATGTTGGTAATAGAAACCCAAACCAAATGTGTATAATCTAGACAAAGATTTCTTTAAAACTCAAATTGCGTACGGTATCATCCATTTGAGACGTACTGCCTTATCCATTTGACTTATATGGATTCTTTGACTATCTTTTCAGACTAGTCATGTCGGATGGAGTTAGCTCAAATGCTGTTGTACCTTGTACACCTCCAGTTCCTGTCTTGGCAAACTCCATTCCTTATGTTCCTGACTCTTATGAAGAGGAACCAATGGAGGAATCGGGCAATGAATCACGCCCTATAAATCTAGTGTCATCTTCCAGTGAGTCTGGAGGCGAACATGTGTCTATCCATGTTCAATCATCTGTAACACCGGTATCTCCATACCAGAGGAGGACTACCGAGGGAGCTCATTTGCCTTATGCTCCTAGAGACCCTTATGCTCCTGGTCCTTCTGCACCAGTTCAGGGCAACAGTGGACTTGGTCTTTCATTCTTTCAGGGAGATCCATATGCGGCGGGTCCCTCCAGAGTGCCTGTCTACAATCCAAGTGCTGTTATGCCAGTTGCATCTGCAGCTGATAGGTCGGAATATTATCGCCGACAATTGTCAAGGATGAACAATTCCCTCATCTGTACAAGGGAGAAAATAGAGAATCAAGCTCAGGCGTTGACTGGAGCTTATCATCAGGCGGCGGAGGCGTTGACTGGAGCTTATCATCAGGCGGCGGAGGCGTTGACTGTTGCTAGAGAGGGGAAGGAAACTATTGGGAGGTTGATCTGGATACTGTCTGTCGTGGTGGTTTTGGTGGTGGCTTTGCTAGTCGTTGTCATTTGCAAGATGTAATCTTGTAATAATCTTTCTGTATTGTAAGCCTAGAACTTTTAACAACTCGTACTTCAGTACTTTGAGTTGTAGTCTATCTTTTTGGTGGATGTATTTCCCACGTGTCTATAAATCGTATTGCTCCGACTATGTAGTCTATCATTGTGGATGAAGTTTCCCACGTGTTTTTATCGTATTCTCGACTATGTAGTCTATCTTTTTGGTGGATGTATTTCCCACGTGTCTATAAATCGTATTGCTCCGACTATGTAGTCTATCATTGTGGATGAAGTTTCCCACGTGTCTATAAATCGTATTGCTCCGACTATGTAGTCTATCATTGTGGATGAAGTTTCCCACGTGTTTAATCGTATTCTCGACTATGTAGTCTATCTTTTTGGTGGATGTATTTCCCACGTGTCTATAAATCGTATTGCTCCGACTATGTAGTCTATCATTGTGGATGAAGTTTCCCACATGTTTTTGGACTGTACATACCTGACTATGTAAAATTTTGAACATCAATGAAATACGATTGTCTTTTGGCTTACTTACTTGTTCAGACTATGTCAACTGCTTATTCTTAGCTCTAGAAATATGATTTTCCATATTTTTTCTTGTCTTGTCTAGTACATGAATTCATACAAGTCAGCAATTTGTGACTTGCATTGTACTGTCATCTGTCTTGCAAAGCTACTTTCTATTTAACCTATCAAGGAAATCTCTAAATGACATTTTTGTTCATATCTTAGACTTATGGCTCCTAAGACGAAAAGCAAAGTTCAGAAAAAGGCTCCAGTCAAGAAAACTGCACCAAAGAGAGTTACTCGATCCACTCCTTTGAATAATGAAGCTGAACAGGAAGAACCTGTGATTCAGCAAGGACCGGAAGCTGCTACTGTCCAGGTGAACACTGGTCCTGGACCTACCCCAAATACTGGCGGGGATAATAATATGGCAGCATTTGTAACACAACAGTTGTTGGCTGCTATGCCTACTTTAGTCGCACAGATTACGGCAAGCCTGAACGCAAATAATAACCATCATGCTGACAATAGTAACAATGTCGAGCCTACTGCTGAACAAGTTATCCCACGAGGTCATACTCGCGGGAGTGATTTTAAGACCTTCACTTATTGTAAACCAAAAGAATTTAATGGTACCGAGGGTCCGGTAGGTCTAATCAACTGGCTGGAAAGCATTGAGGCAGTGCTCCATATCAGCCGTTGTGCCGAAGAGCACAAAGTGGAATATGCCGCTGCTCAATTTCAAAAGCACGCACTGTCATGGTGGAACGAGCAGATTAGGACTCGTGGCCGAGAGCCGGCATATAGCATACCTTGGTTGAACTTTAAAAGGATGCTCATGGAAAAGTACTGTCCTCGTGAGGAAGTACAGAAAATGGAAGGCGAATTCTGGAATCATAGTATGATTGGACTAGACAATGAGAAATACACAACTCGTTTTCATGAGTTGGCTAGACTAGTTCCTCGAATGGTAGATACGGAGGAGAAATTGATCGAGAGGTACTGTTATGGCTTGTCACCTGATGTCCGAAGGTTGGTAGCCGCTTTTAATCCTTTGACTCTTCAAGCGGCAGTCAGTGCAACCAACCGGATGGTGATAGACTTGAAAAGAACCCCTGGTTCTTCGGTTGGAACAGAGGGGATCAAGAGAAGAAACGATCAGGCCTCTAGTAGTGGGTTTGGTGACGACGGAAATGGCAAGAGGTTTAAGACTGTTAGAAACTTTGCAGTAGTCACTCAGGACGTCACGAGGTACACTGGTCCAGACCCGAGATGTAACAGGTGTGGTCTCCATCACCGGGGAAATTGTCCTACTTGTAACCGTTGTAAAAGGACAGGACATCTGGCAAAGTTTTGTAAGAACAATGCACCGGCTTCATGTTACGAATGTGGCAGCGAAACCCATATGCGACCCGCTTGTCCACGACTCAATCTAAACCCGAACAACAATGCTATAGTTCCCGTGAGGAACAATGCGAGGGACAATCAAGCTAGGAATCAAGAAGGACAAGGCAGAGGTCGAGTTTTTGCTTTGGAGGCTGCTGATGCATGACGTGGTCCCAAATGTTGTGATAGGTACATTCATACTCAATAAACATTATGTCTTTGTGTTATTCAACTCCGGTGCTAATAAAAGCTTTATATCCTTAGAATTTAAATCTCGAATCAATATAGTAGCTATCCCCATGAAAGAAAATTTTATCGTCGAATATGTGAACGGTCAAAAGTATGTTGCTAGAGATCATCTGGTAAATTGCAATTTAACATTGTCTGGTAAAACCTTTAAGATAGATCTTATTCCCATAGAACTAGGAAGTTTTGACGTGATAGTCGATATAGACTGGTTGTCTAGAGTTCGCGCTGATATTAGTTGTTACGAGAAGGTTGTGAGAATACCTCTACCGAATGACGAAACATTGATAGCGTAAGGAGACAAGTCAGGGAAAGGTCATTGCTTACGCTTCAAGACAGCTCAAAATCCACGAAAGGATAGAGTTTTGGATGATCAAAAAGAGGCCCTACAACCAGGGCGTATCAAGGAAGAAGCATTGTGGAATACTGAATATTTATTTGAAGTGGATGGTGATGGGATCCGACATGTCAAAGACAGGGTGTGGATTCCCAAGTATAATGGACTTAGAGAACTTTTAATGAACGAAAGTCATCGATCTAGGTATTCAATCCATCCTGGCGCTGACAAAATGTACCATGGACTGAAGGACTTTTATTGGTGGCCTGGTATGAAAAGAGATATCGCCACTTATGTCTCAAAGTGTCTAAATTGTTCAATGGTCAAGGCGGAGCACCAAAAGCCTTCTGGGCTGCTCCAACAACCCCAAATTCCTGACTGGAAATGGGAACAGATTACTATGGACTTCATTACGAAGTTACCTCGAACCCTGAAAGGATACGATACTATTTGGGTCATTGTCGATCGATTGACGAAGTCTGCTCATTTCATTCCAATTCGGGAGAACTGGAAGATAAGGAAATTGTCTCAAATATACATTGAAAGGATTGTACCTCTTCATGGCGTTCCTTTGTCTATTATCTCTGACCGTGATGGTCGTTTCACTTCACAATCATGGCGATATTTTCAAGACGCCCTAGGCACTCAATTGCACCTGAGTACGGCTTACCATCCACAGACTGACGGACAAAGTGAACGTACCATCCAGACTTTAGAGGACATGCTTCGGGCATGTGTCATTGACTTCAAAGGTAGTTGGGATACCTTTTTGCCGTTAGCTGAATTTTCATATAACAACAGCTATCACACTAGCATCAAATGCGCGCCTTATGAGGCTTTATATGGACGAAAATGTAGATCTCCTGTCTGTTGGCTTGATGCTGGAGAACGTCGTTTATTTAAATATGGACTAGTTCAGAAGACTACTGATCAAATTGTCGAAATTAGGGCACGGCTGAAGGCGGCTCAAGATCGCCAAAAGAGCTATGCCGACCGTAGACGGAAACCACTTGAGTTTCAAGTGGGAGACAAAGTCATGTTGAAAGTGTCACCTTGGAAAGGCACTGCGCGTTTTGGCGTACGAGGGAAACTTAGTCCTCGTTATATCGGACCATTCGAAATTGTTCAAAGAATTGGTTCCGTGGCTTACAAGCTCGATTTACCTAAGGAGCTAGAACACGTTCATCACACATTTCACATTTCGAATCTTAAGAAATGTCTGACTGATGAGACTTTAGTCGTACCTGTCGAAGAGCTGCAAGTGACTGACTCTCTTCAATTCGTTGAAGAACCTGTTGAAATTTTAGACCAACAGCTCAAACAACTTAGACGTAGTCGTATCAAATTGGTCAAAGTTCGTTGGAACTCAAAACATGGTCCCGACTTGACTTGGGAACGTGAAGACTTTATGAGGAATAACTATCCTCATCTTTTTACTGAGCAAGACTTGATTTCGGGACGAAATCCTTAGAAGTCGGGGATGCTGTGACAACTCGTAATTAATTTACACCGGGTTAGTCCTAATCTCGATTAGACAGTCATTTGACGTGGAACTTATTAGACTTTTGGACTTTTGACTTAGTCAAAATAGACGTATCTTGATGACGTAGACTATTAGCTATCTAGACGAATGCCGAGTCTTTAAAAATAACTTTAAATAAATATTTAAAGGTTATGTCTTGTACAAAATAAATAGACTGTCTAGACTTAATATTATAAAGTTCCCTTTGACGAAACTTTATTGGCTTGTCTTGACTAAAATGAGACGAGGAAAAATACCTTTACTTTACATTTTAACAAATTAGTCAAACGGTATTTTAATCGTAAGTATTTTACCAAAGTAGGGGTAAGGTATATATCTAATATTTGGCCACATGGGCCGAATTAGAATTGAAAGGCAGGGAGGGAAACACCAAACCCCCCCATCACCCCTTTTCTTTTATTTTGCCTGACAACCACACACACACACACACAGAACACACACAAATCACCAAAATACTTTCAAATCCTCCCAAATATCTAACATATCATCATCAAGAATCTGATTTTTGTTGGGCAAAAGAAGTAATCATCTATTAGTTTCAAGGGTTTATCATCATCATTTTCACCATTTTCTTCCTATTTCTCAAGAACACCAAATTTTGGTAAGTAACTTTCTTCTTCAAACTTTTGATTTGATTTAATTTCCATTTCAAGTTTAATTTCAGTATTTTTAAATGAATTAGATAGCCATGGAAATGAAATGAGTTTTGGTTTGGTTAACTTAATTAGGTTTTGACTTAGAATTAGGTTTTGACTTGATTAGGTTTTGACTTAGAATTAGGTTTTGAGGTCTAAATGATTGAAATGGCGAAATGATTGGCGAAATGGTATGTTTCCAGGTCTATTGAACATGTTTAAACTTGTTATAATGAAAGGAATTGAGTTGAAAAACGGTTTGGCTTTCCTGCATATTTGCACCTGCTGGTGCTGGCTGCAGAATGAGGCCACTGCGGCGCAGTGGCATGGGCTTAGTCCCACTGCGGCGCAGTGGCTAAGGCCTGTTTGTGCAAGGTTAGCTCACTGCGGCGCAGCTCACTGCGGCGCAGTGAGCTTGGCAATGGCCCACTGCGGCGCAGTGCCATTGTACTGGCCCCTGGTTCGATTTAGCCCACTGCGGCGCAGTGAGCATGGTTCTGGCTCACTGCGGCGCAGTGGATACCCACTGTAAAAGTTTTGCGCATTAATTTTTAAACATTAATAACTTTAAATCCGAAAGTCCGAATATGTTTATTTACTTTTGGTTGGTAAAATGAAAGTTCGAAACGCGTTCTCGGTAAAGGCATTCTAGGATTGATAGCTAAGTAGTGGTACGTAGGATACTTGTCGTCGTGAGATTTGATCCTCACCTTTCGTGCTCATATCCTAGGTTTTGGATAGACGTGGAGGCTAGACTGCTCTTATTCTCGGACTACTCATACTTTTAGCTCTGTTATCGCTAAGGTGAGTTTATGGCGCCCTTTTTCCTTTTACTTTGGGCCTGAAAAGCATGTATTGTATACACGATTACTTTATAAATGATTTGTCTTTGTCTATGCCATGAGATTTGGTAAATTAAATCATTTGTCTTATGTCTTGCCATGTTGACGGCTGTCTGAAAGTGTGTATACATGTCTTACGGAATATTGAACTAAATGACTTTGACTTGCCATGTTGGCGGCTGACTAAATTGTTCTTTGTGTTTGACGAACTAAAATGATCCCCCTTATGTAGTTTTACCATTATGAGATTTTAATGGTAGTCTTGTCAGCTTTCGTACCTGACAGTCTTGGTTCTGGTCCGTACCCCACTGTAGACGGGAAATCCTGTACGAGGCATATTATCTTTGTCAGACTTCGGTCTGTACAGTCATATATTATCTTTGTCAGACTTCGGTCTGTACAGTCATATATTATCTTTGTCAGACTTCGGTCTGTACAGTCTTAATATCTTTGTCGGACTTCGGTCTGTACAGTCAGCATATAATTGTCGGACTTCGGTCTGTACAGTCATGTCTTATAATTACGTGTAATGGTGTTATCACAATGGCGACAAAACTATTGTCAACATACCGTAGGCGTGGTGGGTACGCCAATGGTACACCCTATATATAAGCGTTGAAAGTATGTTGGAAGTAGAAGCCTAAGTGGTTTAGTCTCATTGCCGGATATCGATCTCGGCAGTCCTGTCTTAAATAACTACAACAAACGACGATTGATCTTTTAGTCAAACACACTGTAAACTCACCAACTATTTCGATAGTTGATCCTCTCAAATTTCATGCTTTTCAGGTGACCATCAGTAAGTCTTGGAATCGTCTTTGGCATTATAGGGCCAATCTTTTGACTTTGGACGTACAATTAGCATCAGACATTGAGGACTATCATGCTTTTGGCTTTAATTGTATTTGACTGTCCAATTTATTGAACTTGTATTCTGTGGGCCAGTTCCAAATGAGGATGACTTGTATCCGTATTTTGGGGTCCACACTTTGAACGATTGTACTTGTATTGACTTGTATTGGTATAAATGGATGTAATCTCTATTAACCTTCTGATTAGTATGCAATTCTTTGTTAACCCTGTATTTCCGCTACAACGGGGTGTGACAATTTAGAACCCCGAAATCCCTATCAACGGTCGTGAATGCACCTTTCATCCAGTTCCATTCAGAATCGTCGTAGTGGGGCAAACAAGGATGAGTATGTTGAAGGTATGTTATAGTCACAAGATACGCGTTTCTGACTATCATTGGGCCTACATAGACACAGAAAAGCCAAACGAACCCTTGAATCATAACCAATTTGTATAACACGTAAGAAAAGGCAATTAGCCCGATATCAGAAAACAGAACTAGGTACCGCTCATTATCCTGAAAATCGGGCTTCTAGGGTCATAATGGCTTGCGAATTTATCATATGGTCTTCCAGTAGCATTGACTGCCAATACATGTAGAAACCTATTGTGAGTTTCACAAAAAGGGTTAGAGTTCGGCCAACAGGGTTGTCAAGGTAAAACGCCGAGGCACCCAATTTTGATTTTGTCTTTGGGACATATAGCTCATCACGCTCAAGGGAACCGGTGTTAGCGTGGTGCCTACGGTGGCTAATTTTCCAAGAATAATAAGGTGTTAAAAGGCATGTGTGGATAATAAACCCTACAGTATCCTCAACCCATACTTGGTCACTAAAGGCATGGTGACCGCATTCATGAGCGATAAGCCAGAGACCCATAAACACACATCCTTGAAAGTACCAATAAACGGGCCAAGCAACGTAAGGAAGAGGGTGCGGTAGCTGTGGAATATAAGTCGTAGCAAGGTAGTAAAAAAGCGAGGCTGCCGCAAGGTCAGCTATTACATATGAAAATGATCGAATTAAGGATCTTTCGAAACAATGAGGTGGGATAGCTTTCTTGATATCTGCTAATGTAAATGGAGGTTCTGAGGTTGGGGCTCTTCTGATAACTTGTGTTTCGGATTTCTTCTTAACATCTACATCATGAGCATGCTCATGACCACCAGCCCTCATGTTTTTCATGAAATATATTCAGAGAGTTAGTTACCTGGGTTTAACTGTTTCTAATTAGACTTTGGGGACGATAATTAATTTTATACACGTATATGAAGGTATAATTAAATACTTTCATTAGCCCCTCGTTATTTACCAATGATAACTAATTGATATAGATTAATACTATTTTCAGTTGTGCTACACGTGATGTCGTATTGCCTACTCAAAAATATAATGGAAATAGACAGTATGATCAAAAGTCAAAGGAAGTTCATGTCATATTAATAAGATATTGGTTTTAATAGTTGGCGTTAAAAAATTCACACTTTCAACTCCAAAAGATGTTTATCTTTTTCTATAACTTGTCACTTGGTATGAATTGCTAGCTATACAATCAGGCGTTAAAAAAAATAAGGTAATATGTACTTTTTGCCAAGGGGTTTTAACTTTTTAGGAATTTTGTAGGAGTTTCTAAAAGCTCAAAAAGTCTTTAAAATAAAAGTTTACGTGAGAAGAGTTGCAATAGAAGTCCTAGCTCCTAGCTCTATCTACAATCACCAGCTCCAAACCCCGAGCCACAGCCCAACTTAAAACTTTTGTGCAAACATACCCGTAGTTGGCGTTAGATCGAGGATTTCACAATTTGGATTCTGACTAAAGTTTAAATCTTGACAATAATATGTACACCACCGTTTGTTAGTCTTATATCACCTAACGTGCTTTAAGGTGTTATAATGTACGATGATGTGAAACATGTTTGATGATGTACGACTCCAAAAAGGTGGTGTACAAATCACCACTCATACTTAAGTCCACGTAAGCAATGACACGTCAATTAAAAAAGTTATGAGTCTATATCAACTAGAATGGTAGCCACGTCATCATGATCCATGGAACTTCAAAACTGAATGACCTAAATGAGACAACTTGACAACTTTCAATGACCTATAAGGAATAAAAAAGTACGATAATCTGAAAGGGATAAACAAAAAATTGACAGGGGTTTTAGAGAAAAAACTCTAATTAAAACCATAACATATAACATATAAAAGTTTATACCGAAACTTCATCACTACCCGTGCATCCGCATCACTTAATTATACATATATATATATATATAACAATTAAGGTTTGGCTAATGAATAGTAAGCCGAGCCGTGAATAGTAACCGGCTCGGCTGGTGAACAGTAACGGCTTATTTTGTCTTATTCCTATTTTGTCTTTTTTTGTTTTTTTTTTTTTTTTTTTTTTTTTTTTTACGATAGTATACTTTTAGAGTCTCTTATTTTTACCACTTAACTTTTACGTTTTATCACTTTAGTCTAACTTTTTGTATACAAAGTATAATTTACTTTTCAATTAACTTTGAATTTTAACTTTTATCATCAAATTATTATTATTTTTTTTACCTTCTTTCTCTTATTTTAACGTTTCAAACTTATTTTTACCACTTAACTTTTGTATTTTTTAAATTTAGCCCCGGCTCGGCGGCTCGGCTGGTGAACAGTAACGGCTTATTTTGTCTTATTCCTATTTTGTCTTTTTCTGTTTTTTTTTTTTTGTTTTTTTTACGATAGTATACTTTTAGAGTCTCTTATTTTTACCACTTAACTTTTACGTTTTATCACTTTAGTCTAACTTTTTGTATACAAAGTATAATTTACTTTTCAATTAACTTTGAATTTTAACTTTTATCATCAAATTATTATTATTTTTTTTTTTTACGATAGTATACTTTTAGAGTCTCTTATTTTTACCACTTAACTTTTACGTTTTATCACTTTAGTCTAACTTTTTGTATACAAAGTATAATTTACTTTTCAATTAACTTTGAATTTTAACTTTTATCATCAAATTATTATTATTTTTTTTTACCTTCTTTCTCTTATTTTAACGCTTCACTTTTTCGTTTTATCACTTTAGTCTAACTTTTTGTATACAAAGTATAATTTACTTTTCAATTAACTTTGAATTTTAACTTTTATCATCAAATTATTATTATTTTTTTTTTACCTTCTATCTCTTATTTTAAGGCTTCTAACTTTTACCATCAAACTCTTGGTTTTGACCACCATAGTAAACTTTAAGTGTCCAAAATATGTTTGCATGACGCAACGTCGATCCCGGGCAACGCCCGGGGTCAAAATACTAGTTACGAATAAGATAGGTCTTTGGAATAATTGGGTGAAATAAGTCTCACTCTCAGTGTCTTACCTTTCATGTTAACATCAAAATCTTCTTTCAACTACACATTTGTTTTTTAACAGCAGAAATATTATTAAAATGATCAAGTAGCTTATTTCAACTACACATAACTTGTCTTTTGTCGTTGTCATTCCTGATACTTTCACAACTACATATAAGTTGTCTCATGCTAACATGCTATTGTTTTTCCTGTTGTTTTCCTCACTTACTCATAAGTTGTCTTGTTTAGGTCCCATAATATTGACACTTATATAATAAAACTTTCGTGTTTTATTACGGTAACATTACATTTTAGTCGTGTTTTGATTCGCGGAGACACACGATATATTTATACAATATTCAAGTAAAATAAGTTGAATTGTTGAAGTATCAAAGGCTATATCAACTCAGATGCCTCAAATATATGATAGTTAGTATTTAAAGTATTTAAAATGAAATGGGTATAAATGATCCAATGCGTTTTAAACATACGATCTACTAAAAGTTTTTATGGTTATTACAAAAAAGTTTCTCAAAATAATGAGAGGAGGTTAATAACAAAGTAACACACACTTCCAATAGAATAATCAACTAAAGAAACATGCCAGGAATGAAGTCATGACTCACAGATGCGTTTGGGGTTTTTCCTAAAAGTCATGAGTTCAATTTAAAAGATAACATGCATGTGAGGTCTTTCTATAGAAATATCAATCTGTGGTACAACAGAATCGTTTAAGACAATGTAATATATTTATCATTAATGGCTTTCACTATTGTATAGTGAATTTACAAGAATCATATTAGACTATATCTCCAATAGTAATATCCTTAGCCCGATATGCTTTTTAGAAACTCATAGTTTTTTTTTCTTTTTGTATATGAAATATGTAAAACATATCTGGTGATATATGAAAATGTAAGAATACATAAGAGTATTTGTATAATTGTATGTTTGGAGGTAAAAATAAAATTTAAAGGCTTTGTAAGAGCGTCTCAAAACGTCTTTACCGTTGGAGATAGTCTTATAGATCTAGACGTCACCTTGTCTTGCTAACAACTTTTTGCATGTCAGAATTATATTTCAAATTTGGCGTTCAAAATATAAAAACTAAAGTATATACTTGTTTAACAGCCAAACGACTAACAATATTATAGATCACCTCATCTTACAAGGTTGAGGTTAAAAAGATGGCTAACAGCCTAACATCCGTCACAACAAGATGACTCTACTAATTAGTACCGGACTATATCCAAGTTGGGAATTAGAGTCGCATAATATTGTTTAATTAGTTATGCCAAATAATGATTTCAAGCAATATTGACAATTCAAATCTTACTTGAGACTTAATTTCACTAGAATTATTGGATTACTTAATACATATGCTTGACACAATACGATATATCATAGAAGAACATAAACAAGGTATTATTACAATATTATCACATCTTGTTGTTAAACCAATAGACCCCTTCGCTTTTGTCTTCACCTTCATCAGCCTCAACAAAGAAGCACTCAGTAGCTTCCCTCCACATTGCTTTCACAATCGGGGTGTCGTCGAACTGATAGTATTCGCCTAAGATCGGTTTGATAGCTTTGGTGGCTTCCATGGCATTATAGTGAGGAATGGTGAAGAACAGATGGTGGGCCACATGTGTGTCCGTGATGTGGTGCAGAACCGTGTTCAAAATACCGTAATCCCTATCGATGGTGGACAGAGCTCCCCTGAGCCAGTTCCACTCGGTGGAGTCGTAATGAGGAAGCGAGCGGTGGGTGTGGTGCAACCAAGTGATGACTACCAAAAACCCGTAAACAATGACCAAAGGAGCAAAGTAGACCATCACTAGCCATGTAAAGCCCTGTGCCAAGCCCACTTTGTAAACCCCGTAACTTGCTACAAGGAGTCCAATATCGGTGAGTAGTATTTGAAACCGCTCACGGTCACTGTAAATAGGACTCTTTGGGTCAAAGTGGTTTGCGAATTTCTCATACTTGCGACCAGATACATTGAAACAGACATACAACAGCCAGCCTATTGTGCATAAAACGGTAAGCCTAAAGAGACGGCCCGGTGGGGTGTTGAGAAGTCTGGCTGCAGAATTAAGGTTAGACTTCTTTTTAGGGACAAAAGACTCATCATTTTCAAGTGAAGCAGTGTTGGAATGGTGACGACGGTGACTATATTTCCATGAGAAATAAGGGGCGAGCATGCCCGTGTGTAGTAAGTAACCGATGGTGTCGTTTAACCACGGGTAGTCACTAAAAGCTTGGTGACCACACTCATGACCAATAACCCACAAGCCCATTTGGACACTACCTTGGAAGATCCAATAAATAGGCCACGCTACGTATGCGAGCGGGCCTGAAAGGGGAACGATGTATGTGGCTGCAATGTAGTAAAACAAGAAGGAAAAAAAGAGGTCTACGAAAAGGTAGGATGATGATTTGAGGAGGGATCGATTGAAACAGTGTGGTGGTATGGCTTTCTTTATATCGCCAAGAGTGAAGGGTGGTTTGGTCGATGGGGCTCGCTTTACTACTTCGTTGCCGGAGTTATCTCTCCCTGTTGCACGGCCACCGGATCCCATCTTAAGTTATATTTCAGATTGGTTTTTATTAGAGCCAACTGTTTTAAGCAGCAGGCTTAGATCAAATGCAATGCCTCTGATGATCTAGATTGGTATGTTGGGCTTGGTATTTATATTGATTGAAGCTAATTATTTAGGAAACTAGACAACTTTTAAGATTTGGCCCACAACGTGTAATATAAATACTATAGTACTCCACTACTCCGTATAGGATGATGATTTGAGGAGGGATCGATTGAAACAGTGTGGTGGTATGGCTTTCTTTATATCGCCAAGAGTGAAGGGTGGTTTGGTCGATGGGGCTCGCTTTACTACTTCGTTGCCGGAGTTATCTCTCCCTGTTGCACGGCCACCGGATCCCATCTTAAGTTATATTTCATGAGGGGTCAAGTTAGAACAATCTTAACCATTGGATAAAAATCAATGGTCAAGATTCAAAGATAATCTCTGAATCTTTACTATTGATTTTAGCAGAGTTGTTATTAATGTAAAAGTAATTGACGTAAAAAGGGGTGTTGTAGTTTTTTAAGAGTTTAAAATAGTGAATAGAAATAAAGGGGTATTTCGGGATTATCGGAAAATTATTTGAAAAACTGTTTACAATATAGATATGGGTTTTGCTAAACGAAGCTCTAAAGGTGCATTAAATTGTTTTACACTTATCATAAAATTCAAGGAGTGGACTTTTGATATTAAAAAGTACAATTTTTTTATACACGTTAAGTGAAGTTTTAAGAACTTCATTTAATATTTTCTTATATATTTTATAAATATATAAGTTGTATAGTTTGATTATTGATTTGTTGCATATTTTAATGGTCAACACGAGAGTATCAAACTTTTAAATGCTATCTTCTTGTTTATCAACTACATGCAGACAACCATTTGCATTAATGTCTTGTTGAAAACAAGGTAAGTTTTGAAGACTAAACAGTTCAATTAGCTTGAAGATATATAGTACAGAGTATTTAAATATAATAATTCGGGTCAGATTTTGGGTATATTAACGGGTATCTGGTCGGTTTTTAGGTGAAACGTTTGCAGGGCCGTTTCTGAGGATTTATGAATATAGGCCGAGCCAAAATTAAAGGCTCCTAAGCTAAACGCAACATATAATATTATATAAATTGTGTTCTAACAATAGTTATTAGTCGAAAAATAAATATAAAAGCATTGCAAATAAAACTAAATAAAGGGAAATTTAATAACAACTCGCACATCATGCGGGTAAAAATCTTTATATATATATATATATATATATAAATGAAATGATAACATACATAACGTTAAATAATTAATAAATAAAAAGGTGTGTAAGTGAGTTTTTTTATATGCTTTGGATGATTGTTACAATTTGTAAGGGGCAATGGTGTAGTGCCAAGGATTGACAAATTGGCAAGTTTTGACAAAGTTTCATCCAATAAGGAAGCGCCACGTGTAGAAGCCAATAACTAGCCAATTCTTGCCAATTTGTTGCCAAAAAGTGTGGTGTAGTTGTCAATTCTTGCCAGTTTGCCAATTTGATATTTACCAAACAAACCCTAAACTTTCATTAAACTTAAAACAACAATACAACTAAATAAAACATTACATTTATTTAAAACATAAAACACACAAATACTTATAAATAAAGAAAAAGATTACTAAACATCGATGTCTATGTCTAGATTTCCCACGTGCCCCGTAATATCATGACGTAACATGTAATGCGTCTCTTCGTTACGTAAGTAATAGTGAAAATTAGGGTCGGTAACACGAAGATCGTTTGGAGGATCCCTGATGTACACCGGTGATATCGCGTTGCCGTCGTCCTTGAGGATTATGTTATGTAAAATAACACACGCATACATCGTGTTAACGATCTTTTATTTGTTCCTCATGTGTGTCGGTCGTTCTATGATACCCCACTTGTTCTTCAGAAGCCCGAATGCTCGCTCAACGTCTTTTCTCGCGGACTCTTGGAGTTTCATCATTACCTTCTCTTTATGAGCGACCGGGTATGCATACGCCTTCACAAAACAAGACCAAGATGGGTAAATACCATCCCCTAGATAGTATCCTCTACTGTAACTGCGACCGTTTACAGTAAACCCGTACTCAGGAGACTTCCCATTCACTTCGGGAATAAACAATGGCGATTGCTTCAACACATTGATGTCATTGTTTGACCCTGCAACACCGAAATACGCATGCCAAAACCATAAATCATAGGAAGCAACAGCCTCAAGTATGATAGTCGGGCGTTCATGATCACCCCTGTGGTATTGCCCACGCAAACTATGTGGGCAATTTCTCCAAGTCCAGTGGGTACAGTCGATGCTACCGATCATGCCAGGAAAGTGATGTCTAGCTTCATGCGCCTCATATAAACGCGCAACATCGTGGCTAGTCGGAGAACGCAAATACTCTTCACCATAAAGATGCTTTATGGCGATGCAAAAGTTGTCTAGACACTCACGTGCAGTTCTAGTAGAGAACGACAACCCCTCATCATAGTTATCGGCGAGGTTGCCGTACGCTAGTTGTCGTAGCGCGCACGTGCACTTTTGAATTGGCGAGAACCCTCTAATACCCGCCGCATTCACTGAATCCCGAAACCATGGAAATGATGCAGTGATATCTTATACGATTTTCAGAAACAACCGCCTCGGCATACGATATCTCGTACGGAAAACATCGTCCTCAAACATCGGATCATCTACAAAGTACATGGACATCAATCTCTCATGAGCCGTGTGCCGATCTCTCCAAATAAATCTTCGTGTGTTTGCAGAAGAAGAAGATGCAGTGTCTTCTTCTAAGGCTGCAAGAGCAACGGAAGCCAAGAACTCGAAGCAGCCAGAAGACGACAACGACGAGAAATCGGAACTTCCGAATTCAGAGATTATTGCTACGGGTAGTTGTTCGTCGTCAGACATTTTGGCTAATGAAATTTGATAATATGATTAGTATGTTTGTTTTTTGATAGTATGTTTGTTTTTTGGTTGTTTGATTAAAATGTTTGTGTATGTATATATAGAAGTTGGAAAAAAGAAAAAAAATAAAATAACATCACAGCCGCTCCCAACGTTCACTTTTGATAAAAACAAAAAAAATAACGGTCACAAAAGACGCTCCCAACGTTCACTTTTGATAAAAACAAAAAAAATAACGGTCACAAAAGCCGCTCCCAACGTTCACTTTTGATAAAAACAAAAAAAATAACGGTCACAAAAGCCGCTCCCAACGTTCACTTTTGATAAAAACAAAAAAAATAACGGTCACAAAAGCCGCTCCCAACGTTCACTTTTGATAAAAACAAAAAAAATAACGGTCACAAAAGCCGCTCCCAACGTTCACTTTTGATAAAAACAAAAAAAATAACGGTCACAAAAGCCGCTCCCAACGTTCACTTTTGATAAAAACAAAAAAAATAACGGTCACAAAAGCCGCTCCCAACGTTCACTTTTGATAAAAACAAAAAAAATAACGGTCACAAAAGCCGCTCCCAACGTTCACTTTTGATAAAAACAAAAAAAATAACGGTCACAAAAGCCGCTCCCAACGTTCACTTTTGATAAAAACAAAAAAAATAACGGTCACAAAAGCCGCTCCCAACGTTCACTTTTGATAAAAACAAAAAAAATAACGGTCACAAAAGCCGCTCCCAACGTTCACTTTTGATAAAAACAAAAAAAATAACGGTCACAAAAGCCGCTCCCAACGTTCACTTTTGATAAAAACAAAAAAAATAACGGTCACAAAAGCCGCTCCCAACGTTCACTTTTGATAAAAACAAAAAAAATAACGGTCACAAAAGCCGCTCCCAACGTTCACTTTTGATAAAAACAAAAAAAATAACGGTCACAAAAGCCGCTCCCAACGTTCACTTTTGATAAAAACAAAAAAAATAACGGTCACAAAAGCCGCTCCCAACGTTCACTTTTGATAAAAACAAAAAAAATAACGGTCACAAAAGCCGCTCCCAACGTTCACTTTTGATAAAAACAAAAAAAATAACGGTCACAAAAGCCGCTCCCAACGTTCACTTTTGATAAAAACAAAAAAAATAACGGTCACAAAAGCCGCTCCCAACGTTCACTTTTGATAAAAACAAAAAAAATAACGGTCACAAAAGCCGCTCCCAACGTTCACTTTTGATAAAAACAAAAAAAATAACGGTCACAAAAGCCGCTCCCAACGTTCACTTTTGATAAAAACAAAAAAAATAACGGTCACAAAAGCCGCTCCCAACGTTCACTTTTGATAAAAACAAAAAAAATAACGGTCACAAAAGCCGCTCCCAACGTTCACTTTTGATAAAAACAAAAAAAATAACGGTCACAAAAGCCGCTCCCAACGTTCACTTTTGATAAAAACAAAAAAAATAACGGTCACAAAAGCCGCTCCCAACGTTCACTTTTGATAAAAACAAAAAAAATAACGGTCACAAAAGACGCTCCCAACGTTCACTTTTGATAAAAACAAAAAAAATAACGGTCACAAAATGTACCCAACGTTCACTAGCATCGGCCAAATAGCCGATCCAACTTGTTGATTGACCTTGCCAATGCTAGCCGATGCACATGCTATGACCTTGCCAAAGAGCCGATGCTAGCCGATCCAACTTGCCGATAAAACTTGCCGACTACACCCTTGCCCCTAATGATCGTAATTGATTACATATATAATTTTTTTTATATATGTTCCATTGGGCACTTTAAAAATTCGGATCTTGACCGGTCGACCACTTTGTCCCACTATTATAGGCCCATGACCATTTGCCCAAATAGGGTGCCCTGATAAGATCTCCGACGGGTATCGGGTCGGGTTTGAGTACTTTTTTTTCTTTTCGGGTTTGGGTATGGTGTTACCCACTTGAACCTTCCCCATTATCATTACTACCTAAAGATGGAGATACAATTTGAGATGGTTTTAATATGTTTATATATGTTCATGTAAGTTTGTGTCCATTTAAGCTTATTTTCGTGTTAAGTTTTATCACTGTTTGATCCAAGAATCGTTCAATGGCTCCGACCTGGGGGTTTGGTGGTGATAGAGGTGTTTTGTAGGCGATTCCCAATTGGTCAAAGGGCGTGGAGGCCGCTTTACGCCTTAGTATGTAGGGTTTTTCTTCAAGAGGTGAATGAATCCTCTTGGATGTAGAGTCGTCCCTATATATAGAGGTTGGGAAACTTGGAGAAGAGGAAATGGAGTTAGGGTAAATCTTTTCCTCCTTTAAAGATATCTTTTATCTTTTGAGAAGATTCGTGATAATCTCGTAACAAACCGTGTCCGAGGTTTATGAGTTTTTAATATATCTTTCCTTTTATGAGAGTCTTAGATAGACATAAGAGATTCTTGTATATATCCGAAGCTCGGAATAGTGATCCAAGAGCTTCGTGATATTTCTGAGTACGAAGGTCTATCCTACGGAGGCTATTGCTTCGTTCATGTTAAGCAGGTATACGGAGGTCTTTTGATATCGGAGGTAGAGCTCCGCATACGGTATATCATCAAGCCCCCCAGTCTAATAAGATATACGGCTAAGGGCTGTCTTGTTAGACTTAAAATTATCGAAGGTCTAAAAGGTAAATAAATCTTTTAAAGAGAGAAAATACCTTATATTACTTGCCAGGTCGATCCGATCGTTTCCCCAATCTGTGCATCTGTTTTGCCCTAATTTTTTATTCTTGAGGTCAGTCATCTTCCTTCAATTTGTTCCTTCATTGTTTATAGAAATGGCTAAGGTAGGTCGTAATGAACTTTCCTCTGTGGTCACATCCGAGGGGTTGGGATGGTTTTGCTCCACCTACCTTTCGTCTTTAGACAAGGCGGTTCGCTTATCGTCCTCTGAGGAAACCGTTGCCAATCCTCCTCAGGGTTTCGTGGGTCTGTATATTGCCCATGTTACCCGAGGCAACTTAAGATTCCCTCTTTCCCCCTTTTTCCTTGACGTAATTAGCCATTATAACTGTCACTTCTCCTTTATGCATCCAAATGGTGTCGCCCGTATTATTGGTTTTAAGATCCTTTGTCGTGCATATGGTGGTGAGACGACTGTTGATATATTTCTGCCTTCTTTGATTTGTGTGATGCTGGTGAGTGGGTAACCATCCAGAAGAAACCTAAAGTCGATTGCTTTTTGCCGGGTAGTACTGACGTTAGGGGATGGAAAAATGAGTTTGTTTTTATTGAGAGTTATGTGATTCCTGAGGCTTATTCATCGTTATTGACTGGTGAGAAGCCAACTAAGTTCAAGGAGTCGGCACCTGCATGTCCTTGAGTTACCCCTGTATCACCGGATTATTGAGGATCCTGTTAAATTGGATCGTTATCCCGATGTTGTGTTGTATCAAGCTGGTGTTTTGAAGCAGTGGCCTGAAGGAGTTGATTCCAGGATCCTTGTTGGAGGAAAGGGTGAATATATTCCTTATCGGCTTTTACGTTTTCTGATATGTTTCTTACTCTCCAGAGGTTACATTGGCTGAGTTTGTGAAGGGCCCGTTGTTGGAGTGTCAACCCAAGTTGTCTGTTATTTCTGCAAGGCTGCTTGCTGGAAAAACTGTGGAGCCGAAGGTTGTCGATATTGAGAAGGAGGTTGTTGCTGATGCTACCCCTTCAAAAAAGAGGAAGGCTCCGTCCAAGGCTTCATCCAAGGCTCCAAAAGAAAAGGCGAAGCCCCAATCCATTTTTGTCATGCTGCTGCTAGGTGATCTGCAGCCTTTCAGAAATGAATATGAGTGAGTATTTTTTGGTGACATTCTTATCTTTGTGGCACACATCTTCAGTGCTTATTCTATCATTGCAGGTGTCCCTGATCCTGAAGTGGTAGAAGATCTTCTTCTTCACTTTGTTCCTGATGATTGGGTTCGCGAAATGGTGGCGTTGGATGCTGGAAATCTTCAGTCCTCTTATGATCAACTCATTTATATGAGTACCATTGTTGGCACTGTTGTGAATGCCCGATATCGGCTTTTGGCGCAGCAGTCTGCAGATATGGAGGGACAGTTGGCTGGTTTGAGGAATCGTCGTCGTGGGGAGGGGTCTTCTGTCTGCGAGTTGTGTAATGGCGAGGAATTTTTTATTTCTCGCCTACAGAATGAACTTCTTCGTGTTAAGAGGCAGATGGGTGAGCAGAGAGAGCATTGCGCTGAGTTTGCTAGGCGGCTGCAGAGTGCTCAGGCAAAAATTAATCAGATGACATCTTTTTGTGAAACAAGTAAAAAGGCTGTTGATGAGAAAGATGCCCGGATAGCTGAGCTTGAGGTTCAATTGGAGGAGGCTCGCCAGAAGGCTGCTGCTGCTGAGGTGAAGTCCAGGAGGGTTGTTTCAGAAGTCATTCCCTATGCTTGTGCTGAGTTGATGAGAAGTGAGGAGGCTGGCATGCTATTGGCGGAGGTTGTGAATGCAAACCGTGCCCATGAGCGGGCATCTGTTCTAAGCCAATTAGCAAGAGATGGGCTGATTTCCCTCGCACCGGACTTTGTTGATCAAACCTCAGAAAGAGTGTCAGAAGCTGAGGATGCTCTTGCTCGTGCAGAGTTCCCATTTATTAGGGATATCTCTTCTGATGACTCTGCCTCCGTTGAAGATCTGCTGCAGAAGAAGCCCCGTACCTCCTTGTGATTTGCAGAACATGCGGTTTATTTGTCGAACTTTTATTGTATTTAAACAATTTTATACTTATTTGTTATACTCTCTGCATTTTGATTATATTCTATCGGCGTGGCGCCAAGACTTTTATCTTAAATGCTTGAGTGTTAACCGGGCTTATATCTTTATTAAGTTTTTGCCATGGTTTCGTTGGATTTAATGAGCGTCCTCTTACTCCAACTTGTTATATATATTTTGTTTAACTTGTACGTACTCATAATTATTTTGCGAAAGGTTGCGACCCTGTTCGCTTTGTTCTGATTTTATTAAAGGCAGCTCCAAAATGGTTGTATAGGATACATATTTAAGAGCTTTTTCTTGCCTTTTAGTGATAGAATCGGCGGAGGTTGGTTGCATTCCATGGTCTTCTGACCAATTTGTCTTCCATGTCAACCAAATCGTACGCTCCGTTGCCATAAGCTTGGGCCACTTTGTATGGTCCTTCCCATGTTTGGCTGAGCTTACCTCTATTCTCTTCCTTGCTCTGACTATTGAGCCGTAGGACATAGTCTCCTGGCTTGAAAGTAGATTTCCGCACCCTTTTGTTGTAGTAATTTTCTACTTTCTGTCTGTAGGATGCTGCTTTTATTGCTGCTATTTCCCTTCGTTCGTCCAGGATGTCTAAATTTAGTCGAAGGTTTTCTTCGTTTTCCTCTGTCTCTAGGTTGGATACTCTGCATGTTGATACTTGGAGCTCCGTTGGCAGGACTGCTTCTGATCCATACACCAAACTGAAGGGGGTTTCTTTTGTTCCCTTTTTTGCGTGGTCCGGAGCCCCCAAAGCACCAATGGTATCTCATCTACCCATCCTTTCCGAGTGGGGCCTAACCTTTTTTCTATTCCTTTTACAAGGTCTCTATTTGTGACTTCGACCATTCCGTTTCCTTGTGGGTGGTACACGGATGTGAAGTTCTGCTGGATTTTTAGCCAGTTGCAGAATTCAGGGAAGCTGCCTTCCGAAAATTGCTTTCCATTGTCAGAGATGATGATATGTGGTACTCCAAATGACGAACATTTCAATAGTCTTCCCAGTTATCTCTGTCAATGGTTTTGCATCTACCCATTTGGTGAAGTAATCTATTGCAACGACCAAAAATTTATGTCCCGATGCTGCTAATGGGAGTGGCCCGACTATGTCAATCCCCCATTGCGCAAATGGCCATGCTGAGATGACGGAGGTCATATCCTGTTTTGGCATCCTGCTAACATTTGCATGAAGCTGACAATTTACGCATACTTGCAGTGTTGCTGAAGCGTCCTGGTGCATTGTTGGCCAGTAGTACCCAAGTCTTAGTATTTTTGCTACTACTGATTTTGGGCCAGCATGGTGTCCGCAAATTCCTCCGTGCATCTCAGTAATAATTATATTGGCTTCGTTTAGCCCCACACATCTTAACCATGGCGTTAGGAAGGCCTTCTTGTACAGTATTCCATCCATGATTTTGAATTGTGGTGCCTTAATTCGTATTTTTCTAGCTTCATTTTTGTCTTCCGGGAGGATTCCACTTATTAAGTACTCTTTTATGGGTCTTATCCAGTTGTTGGAGTCTTCCTTTATTATGTCCAACACCTCTTTTTCACTTATCGATCTGTCTTTGAGTACTTCAATGAAGACGTCCTTGGCTGAGTGGGAGAAGGTGAGGGATGCCAATTTGCTTAAAGCATCTGCTTTTTGGTTCTGGTTTCTCCTTATGTGTTCTATTTCAAATGATCCGAAGCAGTTTATAAGTTCATGGACTTTCTCCAGGTATTGTTTGATTGTTGGTTGCTTTGCTTCGAATTCCCCTTGAACTTGCTTTGCCACTAGCTGGGAATCTACGTATGCGTGAATGTGGCGAACTTTCATTTCTTTTGCTATGTGAAGCCCTGCTAACAGTGCTTCGTATTCTGCTTCGTTATTTGTTGTTTCGAATTCAAACCTTAGGGCATATGTATATTCTTTTTTATCTGGCCCTATCAGCATCAGCCCAGCTCCGGAGCCGCTTTTGTTTGAGGCTCCATCTGTATATAGCTGCCATTCATCACAGTCTTGATCTTCGGTGATGGTCAGTGTGCTTGAGTGACTTGTAGCTCCGGTTTCTTTGTTGTGCTGTGTTTCTGCAATGAAGTCTGCCAGCACCTGTTCCTTCACCGAGTTTCGTGCTCTGAATTCAATGTCATGTTCTCCAAGCTCGATAGCCCATTTAGCCATTCTTCCAGACTTCTCCGGTTTTAGTAACACCTGTTTAATTGGCTTGTCCGTTAGGACAACTATGTTGTGAGCTTGAAAATACCTTCGTAGTCTTCTGGCGGTGTGAACTAATGCCAAGACTAATTTTTCAAGTTCCGGGTACCGTGCTTCCGCTCCCTGCAGTATTCTGCTAACGAAGTAGATCGGTATTTGCTTCTTGTCTCTTTCTGCTAATAATACGGAGCTCACGCATTCTGTGGATGACGCTATATATATGTATAGTGTCTCTCCTGCTATAGGGGATGTCAAAGTTGGTAGCTCCGCAATATATTTCCTCATTTGTTCAAAAGCTTCGTTGGCTTCGACGATCCATTTGAAGGTCTTCTTGTCGATGCACCCTTTAAGCGTTTTAAAAAACGGGAGCTGCTTTTCCGCTCCTTTAGATAAAAACCTGCTCAACGCTGCCAACTTTCCATTCAGACTTTGTACTTCCTTTATGGAGGTTGGTGGGGGCATTTGTGAGAGTTTGTTTACTTTGGACGGGTTTGCTTGTATCCCCTTCTTTGTTATATAGTATCTAAGGAACTTTCCTTCTTCTACTCCGAATGAGCACTTCTTCGGGTTTAGTTTCATGTTAATGCTTCTTAGCGTGTTAAAGGTTTCCTGTATGTCTAGTAGTAGTTCGTCCTCGCTCCTACTCTTGATGACCATATCGTCGACATAGGCTTCCAAGTTCCTTCCTAGTTGGTGTTGGAAAGCCTTATCGACCAGTCGCTGATACGTAGCTCTTGCATTCTTCAAACCAAATGGCATTTTTGTGTAGCAATATATCCCTTTGCTGGTGTAGAACGATGTCTTTTCTTCATCGCCCTTAGCCATCTGTATTTGATGGTAGCCTTTATATGCGTCCAAGAAGCACTTCAGCCTGAAATCCGCTACGGATTCGACCTTCCAGTCGATCTCTGGTAAGGGGTAGTAGTCTTTTGGCGTAGCTTTATTTATGTTCGTGAAGTCTACGCACATTCGCCACCCCCCGTCGCTTTTCTTTACCATTACCGGGTTGGCTACCCATGTTGGATATACCGATTCTTTTACTATTCACGCTTTTAAAAGTTCATCTACTTCTTTAAGTGTGGCCTGATCTCTTTCCGCTGCCAAGGATCTCTTCTTCTGATGGATCGGGGTCAAGTGTTTGTGTTCATTCAGCCTGTGCTCCGTTGCGAATTCTTCGCCATGTATTGATATCTTTCGTGGGACTCCTGTCATATCAGAGTATTCCCATGCGAAGACATCCATGTTCTCTTTTAGAAGTTTTCGAAGCTTCAGTTTGAATTCCTTTGGTAATTGTTTCCCTATCGCGACCAACTGCTCCGGGAATGGTGGGTTTATCGCGATTCCTTCTTCTTTGTCTCGCTCCGCTATTGCTGGGATTGTAACTTTTGTTTCTTCCTTGGCTCTTTTTACGCCATGGACATGTCTCCCAGCGTCGCGTTTGGATTCTATCGTCCCTACCCCTTCTGGAGTCAGGAACTTGACCATTGAATGGATTGTTGACGCGACGATTCCCAGCTTCCTCATGGCGGGTCTGCCTAATAGCATGTTGTAGTGGGAGGGTGACCTTACTATAACGAAATCAAGCCCTCTGTTCTGACAGTGGGCGGTTGTCCGATCTCGACAGCCAGGTTTATCTCCCCTATCGGCCAGATCCGCTCTCCTGTGAATCCTATTAATGGTGTCTTAGCAGAGGTCATCAGGCTCCTTGTCTGATCGGGGAGTTGCAAAAAGCAATGTTCATAAAGAACGTCGCATTCGCTACCCCCATCGATATACACCCTGTGAACCAAGATGTTGCAGACGGTGACTTGTATTACCAGCGGGTCCTCTGAGAACATGCTGGTTTCCTTAGAGTCGAAAATTATATCTTCCGCTGCCACACTGTCTTCTATGCTTTTTCTTTTGATCCCTTTTTCGGAAAGACTCCGGGGTGGTCTATAGCCACCGCCCCTTGTCTCTCTCGTTCCAGGATGGCGCCAATTTGTTTGATCCAAGAATCGTTCAATGGCTCCGACCTGGGGTTTTCGTAGGCGATTCTCAACTGGTCAAAGGGCGTGGAGGCCGCTTTACGCCTTATTATGTAGGGTTTTTCTTCAAGAGGTGAATGAATCCTCTTGGATGTAGAGCCGTTATATATAGGGGTTGGGAAACTTGGAGAAGAGGAAAAGGAGTTAGGGTAAAATCTTTTCCTCCTTTAAAGATATCTTTTATCTTTTGAGAAGATTCGTGATAATCTCGTAACAAACCGTGTCCGAGGTTTATGAGTTTTTAATATATATTTCCTTTTATGAGAGTCTTAGATAGACATAAGAGATTCTTGTATATATCCGAAGCTCGGAATAGTGATCCAAGAGCTTCGTGATATTTCTGAGTACGAAGGTCTATCCTACGGAGGCTATTGCTTCGTTCATGTTAAGCAGGTATACGGAGGTCTTTTGATATCGGAGGTAGAGCTCCGCATACGGTATATCATCAATCACATCACATACATATGCCATTTTATTACTTGTATATAGGGATGAACAAAAGTTCTCAAATTCCGATCCCGTCCCGGTACCGTCCCAATCCCGGTGAAAAGTGGTACCGAGTCCCAAGTGGGACCAGGATCGGTACCCACTTTTAGAAGTTTGCGGGATCGGTACCATACGGGATCAGTACCGGGAAATACCGAGAAAATCCCGATGGTCGCATTTGATTCCGACTTGCAAAAAGGTAGAATTTTATAGATGTTTATAAGGAACTATGTATATTCAAATCTATGACTAAATATGTATGTATATATGTATATTAGTATACACAAAGATATATAGTTTCAAGCTTGCAGATATGCAATTATAAAGATGGTAATTAAAGTATTAGCAGAACATTCTCATTGTATATTGTTTGATCAAATAATCGCATTATGGCTCAACCGAAGGTGTGAGAGGGGTTTTGGGTGTTTCGTTGGCGATTCCCTTCCGGTCAGAGGGACGTAGGCCGCTTTACGCCTATAATTGGTAACCCTTCGCCGATCTGTAGGGCTTAGGGTTTATTTGTGAGAGTTAGGGATCCGGAGATCGAACGTGTTAATGATTAGGGTATTGATGTGTTGTGTATGATGATGTGTCATTTGGTACCTCCTCTATTTATATAGAGGGTAGAAACTTGGAGAGAAGGGTAAGAGAATTAGGGTAAATCTCTTCCTCTTTTGAGAATATCTTCTATCTTTTAGGAAGATTTATGATAATAATGAGCTGCGTCCGGAATAGTCGGACCTAAATATATGTATATTCCTCCGGAGCTACGTAACTTTAACTTAGGTGCTCCGGGATTATTTCTGCGTACGGAGGCAGTGCTCCGTATAGGCATTTTTACCTGTTCGAAGGTATCTTCTTCGATTACGGAGGTAAAGCTCCATATAGGATATATCACCAAGCCCCCCAGTCTAATTGGAGAGGCTATCTGAAGACTGTCCTATTAGACTTCAAAAACAAGGGTCGCTTCCCAGGCCATCTATTCGGAGGTCCACCAGAAACAACGTGTGTTGATTGAAATATTCGAATACTTATCCCGTAATATTACTTGAACGGTTAGGATTTATCTAACAACCTTAGCTATAAATACTCCTCATATATATTTTTCTTTTCACATTGTGTTCAAAATATAAAGTTTTTTACCTTTCTTAGACGAAGATATCTTCTTCAGCGATTCTCCCGTATTTCTTTCTTCCTTTCGCCATCGTTCTTTTGTTTAGGTATGTGCTTTCAATCTTGATTTATTCTTCAAATCCTCTTCTCGTATCGTAAGATGAATAGGGATGTATTTGAGTTTTACAACTTGAAACCCTAGTATTGTCTTTGACCAATGGGGGTCTTTAGATCCAGGTTTCTCTGTTATCTCCTCAACCCTATTTTAGTGTTCCTTTGATTGTGTCTTGTTGCTTGATTATGTAGTCCTTAGTTATCATTGCCCCGCTCTCCTTCCCCTTGTTATTATTTATTATCATTTTTGTGGAATGGGGGTAACGGTGACTTCTTGGCAATATTTCTGATTTGATCAACTCCCCTTCTGATATTGGTGTTTGTCTGCTTTTAGGATTTTGCCCGCTGTGTGCCGTTGGCTCTTCCATTTCTCCCATGTTTTTTTTTTGTCACCTGTTGTTCTTCTTCTTGCAGTAATGGCGTTCAAACAGATGATCAATAGGCAGTCATTTCTTGCCCAACTTGTTGTGAAGGCTACGCCATCCGTTGCGACTTCAGGTCCGGAGGTCTCTGTTGGGGGGTCCAGCGCCCAATCCGCTGATCACGTTGGTTTGGAGGCGATCTGTCAAGCAGGCGAGGCCATTCTAAATGACCCAACTTCTCATCCTGTTGTTGAAGTGTCTGACTGCCCTACCAGTGGGGATAATTGCGATCAGGCTATTGATGAGGAGGGCACCGTTGCTGGTCGTCTTAGGAGTAGAAAGAAAACTTCTGCGAAGAGGCCCGGTGTGCCCTCGTCCAGGAAGAGAGCGAGACGATCCGAGGATGCAGGGGAAAATATTGGTATGCATTTATATGCCCGTTCTCCAGTTTTTTGTTTGTCTTCTTATCTATTTGTGTTTTTTTGTAGGGTTTAACCCTTTTCTCCAAGCTCCTGATGGTCAATCTTGTCATCATAGCATCGGATCTGTTGCTCCTTCTGAGTGGATTCCAAAGTTGATCGGCATGGATTTAGTAAAGCTTTTCTCCAAGCTCCCGATGGTCAATCTTGTCATCATAGCATCGAATATGTTGCTTCTATAATTGGGAATGTATTAGATTCGAAGTTACGCGAATTTTCAGAGGATGGTGGTCCGTCGTCTGAGCAAATTGATAAGCTCCAAGCAGAGAAGTTATCTTTAGAGTTCAAGGTGTCAGAATTGGAAGTTAATGTGAGCGGTTTGACTGCGGAGTTGAAGTCTGTTCGGGAGGTAGTGCAGGCTAAAGGTGATGAAGTTAATGTGTTGAAGGAGGAGTTGGCTGCTAAGAATGCATTATTAGGGGATGATCGTTTTGCTTTTGTTGATCTGAAGGAGAGGTATAGGCGGCTTATTGTTGAGGTGATTCCCCATGTCTGTAAGTCCTTCTTGAATGGTGCTGAGGTTGGTAACAAGATTTCAGATTTGTGTAATGCTAATAGGGTCGATGCGAAGTCAAATTTGATTCTTTCGCTTGCTGTTGAAGGTCGCATCTCTCTTAGCGGTGGGGAGCTTGTTAAAGATACTGCGGGTCCTCTAGACAAAGCTATGAGTGAGATGGAGGATATGCATTCTTTATACCTTCGTGTTGTCTCTTCAGATCCTGATGCGTCCCCTACTCAGCTGATGCAGATCCCTACTTCATAAATTGCCTTGCTTGTTTGGACTTGCTGACTTGTTTCTTTGATATTTGTGATTGATACTTTGCTAGATATTGTTGTTATCTCCTTCTGTGACGAATCCTCTTTATTTTTCCAACAGCCTCTTATTTTGGTAAAATTTCTCATAGTTGTCTTATGGCAGTCGCCTTATGACGTTGTTGCCTTATGGCAGTCGCCTTGTGACGTGGTTGTCTTATGACAGTCGCCTTATGACGTAGATGTCTTATGGCAGTCGTCTTATGACGTTGCTTTATGGAGGCGTTGTCTTATGACAGTCGCCTTATGACGTAGATGTCTTATGGCAGTCGTCTTATGACGTTGCTTTATGGAAGCGTTGTCGGGAGTCCCCTTAGCCTCTCATAAATTCTTTTGTTATACATGTATATATATTTTTATTATGCGCGTTTTTGTTTTTGATCGATCTTTGAAAGCTTTATTTTCGTGAAAATAATTGGCAGGAGGACATTACATAGTAAAGTTCCTAACTGCTAGCTTTCATTTGTTGCTCCGCGTTATTCGGAGTCTTTTCTGTTTCTCAAAAAATTTGTTTGCCTCCTTGGGAAACGTACTTTCATACGGAGCGGGTTGTCACCTGGGTATAACTGTATCGGTTTTCCTATCTGTCGGTGCAGCCGCGTTTCCTTGCCACGTTGGAATCCTTTTCGAAGGGTCAGATGATTGTAATTCGTCCTCTACTATCATCTGTAGCTCCCCTTTAGAGGGCCAAGTCGGTACTTCTCTTGACTCCGACCTCTTCCTGACCTCATTTGTTAGGTTTCCATCATGGTGGCTCCGTTCTTTAACTGGCGGTTCTTTTCTCATTGTGGGGATTTGTTCTTGCGGAAGGTCTTTTGATATGTTTTTTGTTTCCGCTTTTATTGTTGCTTCGTCTATCTTCCTTTCAAGGTGCTGCAGTTTTCCAGCAGTTATTGCTTCTTCTATGGCCTGCTGGAGATTTCGACACAGATCCGTGTCATGTCCATAATCTTTGTGAAATGCGCAATATTTTCCTCGATCCCTTTTTCGGGTTGTTAATCTGGTCGGGGCTGGAAATGTTTGCGCCACCCGTTCCGGTGCGAGGATGTCCTTTGGTGATTTTGTTAATTTCAACAGTATTATTCTCCTGCCTTCTTTAGCTTTGCCTCCCCACCTGAGATTTTCGACAGGGCCTTCGGTTCCGCTATCCGTCGGATCTCTTTTCCTTTTTCCTAGGGTGTACTCCGTTCAGTTGTTCCTTTGACGTCTATCTAAACGTGAGCCTTAATTGTTAGTTCATCGTATGTTTCTGGCAGGTTCGTCGTGAGGTGTTCGACTAACTCGACTGCTCGTAGCCCATGAATGAGTCCTGATATCCTCTGGCTTTCCGGCAGTCTACTTATCTCCTGGGTTTCATGTGTGTATCTTGCAATAAAATCCCTAAGCGTTTCTTCGCTATGTCGCTTTATGTTGTGTGCCGACACATGTGTCTTCCGATGTTTCTTCTGTGTACTAAATTGTGATCTGAACTTGTTTTTTAGGATTTCAAAATTATTTATCGAGCCTGCCGGTAGGCTATCGATCCATTCCCTTGCATCGTTGGTCAAGGAGCAGGAGAAAGCGTGGCAGGTGGTTGGCATGTCCCATCTCTGGATCATTGCTATTCCGATAAACTTATTCAAGAAATCATCTGGATCTCCTTTACCATCATAATGTTCTAGGTTCTGGGGGTATTTCATGTTCGCTGGCATCGAGTGGTTTTGTACATTACTGGCAAACGGGCTCTTTGCACTCGCTAGATGTGCCATGTCCCTGGATTTTCGTTCGGGTGAGGGGATCTCCGGCTGCCGTCTCCACCTGTTTCCTTTAATCCGGCTTTTGCCTGGGCTGAACTTGGGTCTGATTTCCTTGGCCAGGTCTGCGTTCCAGAATTCCTGTTTGGGGATTCTGTATTTCACCTTTGCGGAGGTCCCTTTGTGCATTCGAGAAGCTTTGTCCCGTGATTGGTGACTCGGTGGAGATGTTCTGCCCCGGTCCTTCTTTTATTCCCCCTGCATCGTAGATACGATGGGCTATAGGTTATGGTTCATACACCTGGCCTGCATCCCTCAAACATCTAATTATTGCGCACAACACGTCATAATTTGCCTGTATATACGCGTCAGTGATCTCTCTGTCTACTAGAGATAGTCCCTGATTTCCAGGCTGGCGTATTACCCCTGACGACTTTACTGGTGTTCCGCCGGTCTGAAGTGTGGCCTTATGTGGTTGTGCTTTTTCTGAGTCTGGAGAAGTATGGTTCGATCCACACTTATTTTGACTGTGAGGCATCGTAAGGGTGGATCCGCCTGGGCTCTGCGGTAGTGGCACGGTTCCCTCCTGGGTTCATTCCGGTGGTCTCGTCATGGGTTTGTCTTGGCGTTGATATCGTAATATTGGCACGAACCCGTCACGGTCCTGGTCTTGTAGCCCTGGTACGGCTCTGCCTAGGTCCTGATCTTGCAGTCCTGGCGCAGGTCTGTCCTGGTCTCGACCGGTCATTGATCCAGATGGTCAATAACCAATCAGTTTGTGTGTCTTGTATGATTCTTGGTCTGTCGGCATCGTTACTTTGCTAGGATCGTCCGGGTCGCTCTGGATCGCATCGGCCTTCTCACGCAACTTATCTGTCGCGGAGGTGTTTTCGAGGGTTCGTCGCACTCCTCGGCTCGAGGAGGTTGATCCAAGCTTCTGACATCGCGGATATGGAACCATGGGTGTGGGTCTGCGTGGATCCCAACCTTGTGGTGCGAGCATGGGTCGGCCTAAGCTCTGTTCTCGCAGATCCGGCGTCTCCCCAAACACCATGATTCCGTCATTGATAACAGCGATTTGTGGATCCAGATTCGGCACATATGCGTCGAAGGGAAATTGTCCCCGCGGGTTCGGACCTTCTGAGGACACCTGAGGTCCCCACGTGTTGCGAGAACTTGATGAAAGACTGACTTCGCTGTCGGCCATTGCGGCTGATTATTTTGATCGCGGGTGGGCTCGAAAAGAGAATGTGTGTTGCAGGTCCTATGGATGGCGCCAATTTGTTTGATCAAATAATCGCACTATGGCTCAACCGAAGGTGTGAGAGGGGTTTTGGGTGTTTCGTTGGCGATTCTCTTCCGGTCAGAGGGCCGTAGGCCGCTTTACGCCTATAATTGGTAACCCTTCGCCGATCTGTAGGGCTTAGGGTTTATTTGTGAGAGTTAGGGATCCGGAGATCGAACGTGTTAATGATTAGGGTATTGATGTGTTGTGTATGATGATGTGTCGTTTGGTACCTCCTCTATTTATATAGAGGGCAGAAACTTGGAGAGGAGGGTAAGAGAATTAGGGTAAATCTCTTCCTCTTTTGAGAATATCTTCTATCTTTTAGGAAGATTTATGATAATAATGAGCTGCGTCCGGAATAGTCGGACGTAAATATATGTATATTCCTCCGGAGCTACGTAACTTTAACTTAGGTGCTCCGGGATTATTTCTGCGTACGGAGGCAGTGCTCCGTATAGGCATTTTTACCTGTTCGAAGGTATCTTCTTCGATTACGGAGGTAAAGCTCCGTATAGGGTATATCATCAAGCCCCCCAGTCTAATTGGAGAGGCTATCTGTAGACTGTGTTATTAGACTTCAAAAACAAGGGTCGCTTCCCAGGCCATCCTTTCGGAGGTCCACCAGAAACAACGTGTGTTGATTGAAATATTCGAATACTTATCCCGTAATGTTACTTGAACGGTTAGGATTTATCTAACAACCTTAGCTATAAATACTCTTCATATATATTTTTCTTTTCACACTGTGTTCAAAATATAAAGTTTTTTACCTTTCTTAGAGGCGATATCTTCTTCAGCGGTTCTCCCGTATTTCTTTCTTCCTTTCGCCATCGTTCTTTTGTTTAGGTATGTGCTTTCAATCTTGATTTATTCTTCAAATCCTCTTCTCGTATCGTAAGATGAATAGGGATGTATTTGAGTTTTACAACTTGAAACCCTAGTATTGTCTTTGACCAATGGGGGTCTTTAGATCCAGGTTTCTCTGTTATCTTCTCAACCCTATTTTAGTGTTCCTTTGATTGTGTCTTGTTGCCTGATTCTGTAATCCTTAGTTGTCGTTGCCCCGCTCTCCTTCCCCTTGTTATTATTATTATTATTTTTGTGGAATGGGGGTAGCGATGACTTCTTGGCTATATTTCTGATTTGATCAACTCCCCTTCTGATATTGGTGTTTGTCTGCTTTTAGGATTTTGCCCGCTGTGTGCCGTTGGCTCTTCCATTTCTCCCATGTTTTTTTTTTGTCACCTGTTGTTCTTCTTCTTGCAGTAATGGCGTTCAAACAGATGATCAATAGGCAGTCATTTCTTGCCCAACTTGTTGTGAAGGCTACGCCATCCGTTGCGACTTCAGGTCCGGAGGTCTCTGTTGGGGGGTCCAGCGCCCAATCCGCTGATCACGTTGGTTTGGAGGCGATCTGTCAAGCAGGCGAGGCCATTCTAAATGACCCAACTTCTCATCCTGTTGTTGAAGTGTCTGACTGCCCTACCAGTGGGGATAATTGCGATCAGGCTATTGATGAGGAGGGCACCGTTGCTGGTCGTCTTAGGAGTAGAAAGAAAACTTCTGCGAAGAGGCCCGGTGTGCCCTCGTCCAGGAAAAGAGCGAGACGATCCGAGGATGCAGGGGAAAATATCGGTATGCATTTATATGCCCGTTCTCAGATTTTTTGTTTGTCTTCTTATCTATTTGTGTTTTTTTGTAGGGTTTAACCCTTTTCTCCAAGCTCCTGATGGTCAATCTTGTCATCATAGCATCGGATCTGTTGCTCCTTCTGAGTGGATTCCAAAGTTGATCGGCATGGATTTAGTAAAGCTTTTCTCCAAGCTCCCGATGGTCAATCTTGTCATCATAGCATCGAATATGTTGCTTCTATAATTGGGAATGTATTAGATTCGAAGTTACGCGAATTTTCAGAGGATGGTAGTCCGTCGTCTGAGCAAATTGATAAGCTCCAAGCAGAGAAGTTATCTTTAGAGTTCAAGGTGTCAGAATTGGAAGTTAATGTGAGCGGTTTGACTGCGGAGTTGAAGTCTGCTCGGGAGGTAGTGCAAGCTAAAGGTGATGAAGTTAATGTGTTGAAGGAGGAGTTGGCTGCCAAGAATGCATTGTTGGGGGAGGATCGTTCTGCTTTTGTTGATCTGAAGGAGAAGTATAGGCGGCTCATTGTTGAGGTGATTCCCCATGTCTGTAAGTCTTTTTTAAACGGTCCTGAGGTTGGGAAAAGGATTTCAAACTTATGTAACGCTAACCGGGTCGATGCTGAGTCAGAATTGATCCGTACCCTTGCTGCGGAGGGTCGTATTACTCTTAGCGGTGGAGAGCTTGTTAAGGATACTGCGGGTCCTCTGAACAAAGCTATGAGTGAGCTTGAGGATATGCATTCTTTCTATCTTCGCGCTCTTTCTTCAGATCCTGATGCGTCCCCTACTCAGCTGATGCAGATCCCTACTTCATAAATTGCCTTGCTTGTTTGGACTTGCTGACTTGTTTCTTTGATATTTGTGATTGATACTTTGCTAGATATTGTTGTTATCTCCTTCTGTGACGAATCCTCTTTATTTTTCCAACAGCCTCTTATTTTGGTAAAATTTCTCATAGTTGTCTTATGGCAGTCGCCTTATGACGTTGTTGTCTTATGGCAGTCGCCTTATGACGTGGTTGTCTTATGGCAGTCGCCTTATGACGTTTGTCTTATGGCATTCGCCTTATGACGTGTGTCTTATGGCAGTCGCCTTATGACGTGTGTCTTATGGCAGTCGCCTTATGACGTGATGTCTTATGGCAGTCGTCTTATGACGTTGTTGTCTTATGGCAGTCGCCTTATGACGTGATGTCTTATGGCAGTCGCCTTATGACGTGATGTCTTATGGCAGTCGCCTTATGACGTGTTGTCTTATGGCAGTCGCCTTATGACGTGTTGTCTTATGGCAGTCGCCTTATGACGTGTGTCTTATGGCAGTCGCCTTATGACGTGATGTCTTATGGCAGTCGCCTTATGACGTAGATGTCTTATGGCAGTCGCCTTATGACGTAGTGTCTTATGGCAGTCGCCTTATGACGTGTTGTCTTATGGCAGTCGCCTTATGACGTGTGTCTTATGGCAGTCGCCTTATGACGTAGATGTCTTATGGCAGTCGCCTTATGACGTAGTGTCTTATGGCAGTCGCCTTATGACGTGTTGTCTTATGGCAGTCGCCTTATGACGTGATGTCTTATGGCAGTCGCCTTATGACGTGTGTCTTATGGCAGTCGCCTTATGACGTGATTGTCTTATGGCAGTCGCCTTATGACGTGATTGTCTTATGGCAGTCGCCTTATGACGTGATTGTCTTATGGCAGTCGCCTTATGACGTGATTGTCTTATGGCAGTCGCCTTATGACGTGATTGTCTTATGGCAGTCGCCTTATGACGTGATTGTCTTATGGCAGTCGCCTTATGACGTGATTGTCTTATGGCAGTCGCCTTATGACGTAGATGTCTTATGGCAGTCGCCTTATGACGTGTTGTCTTATGGCAGTCGCCTTATGACGTAATTGTCTTATGGCAGTCGCCTTATGACGTGATTGTCTTATGGCAGTCGCCTTATGACGTAATGTCATATGGCAGTCGCCTTATGACGTGATTGTCTTATGGCAGTCGCCTTATGACGTGATGGCATATGGCAGTCGCCTTATGACGTGTTGTCTTATGGCAGTCGCCTTATGACGTGTGTCTTATGGCAGTCGCCTTATGACGTAGATGTCTTATGGCAGTCGCCTTATGACGTGGTTGTCTTATGGCAGTCGCCTTATGACGTGATTGTCTTATGGCAGTCGCCTTATGACGTGATTGTCTTATGGCAGTCGCCTTATGACGTGATTGTCTTATGGCAGTCGCCTTATGACGTGATTGTCTTATGGCAGTCGCCTTATGACGTGATTGTCTTATGGCAGTCGCCTTATGACGTGATTGTCTTATGGCAGTCGCCTTATGACGTGATTGTCTTATGGCAGTCGCCTTATGACGTGATTGTCTTATGGCAGTCGCCTTATGACGTGTGTCTTATGGCAGTCGCCTTATGACGTAGTGTCTTATGGCAGTCGCCTTATGACGTGATGTCTTATGGCAGTCGCCTTATGACGTAGATGTCTTATGGCAGTCGCCTTATGACGTGATGTCTTATGGCAGTCGCCTTATGACGTAGATGTCTTATGGCAGTCGCCTTATGACGTAGTGTCTTATGGCAGTCGCCTTATGACGTAGATGTCTTATGGCAGTCGCCTTATGACGTGATGTCTTATGGCAGTCGCCTTATGACGTGTGTCTTATGGCAGTCGCCTTATGACGTGATGTCTTATGGCAGTCGCCTTATGACGTAGATGTCTTATGGCAGTCGCCTTATGACGTGTGTCTTATGGCAGTCGCCTTATGACGTAGATGTCTTATGGCAGTCGCCTTATGACGTGATTGTCTTATGGCAGTCGCCTTATGACGTGATTGTCTTATGGCAGTCGCCTTATGACGTGATTGTCTTATGGCAGTCGCCTTATGACGTGATTGTCTTATGGCAGTCGCCTTATGACGTAGATGTCTTATGGCAGTCGCCTT
This sequence comes from Erigeron breviscapus, assembly GCA_034093135.1. Lineage (NCBI taxonomy): Eukaryota > Viridiplantae > Streptophyta > Magnoliopsida > Asterales > Asteraceae > Erigeron > Erigeron breviscapus. The sequence continues at coordinate 157,890,214 of CM067167.1, read as the reverse complement.
ATGACGTAGATTGTCTTATGGCAGTCGCCTTATGACGTGGTTGTCTTATGGCAGTCGCCTTATGACGTGTGTCTTATCTGCGGTGCAGCCGAGTTTCCTTGCCACGTTGGAATCCTTTTCGAAGGGTCAGATGATTGTAATTCGTCCTCTACTATCATCTGTAGCTCCCCTTTAGAGGGCCAAGTCGGTACTTCTCTTGACTCCGACCTCTTCCTGACCTCATTTGTTAGGTTTCCATCATGGTGGCTCCGTTCTTTAACTGGCGGTTCTTTTCTCATTGTGGGGATTTGTTCTTGCGGAAGGTCTTTTGATATGTTTTTTGTTTCCGCTTTTATTGTTGCTTCGTCTATCTTCCTTTCAAGGTGCTGCAGTTTTCCAGCAGTTATTGCTTCTTCTATGGCCTGCTGGAGATTTCGACACAGATCCGTGTCATGTCCATAATCTTTGTGAAATGCGCAATATTTTCCTCGATCCCTTTTTCGGGTTGTTAATCTGGTCGGGGCTGGAAATGTTTGCGCCACCCGTTCCGGTGCGAGGATGTCCTTTGGTGATTTTGTTAATTTCAACAGTATTATTCTCCTGCCTTCTTTAGCTTTGCCTCCCCACCTGAGATTTTCGACAGGGCCTTCGGTTCCGCTATCCGTCGGATCTCTTTTCCTTTTTCCTAGGGTGTACTCCGTTCTAGTTGTTCCTTTGACGTCTATCTAAACGTGAGCCTTAATTGTTAGTTCATCGTATATTTCTGGCAGGTTCGTCGTGAGGTGTTCGACTAACTCGACTGCTCGTAGCCCATGAATGAGTCCTGATATCCTCTGGCTTTCCGGCAGTCTACTTATCTCCTGGGTTTCATGTGTGTATCTTGCAATAAAATCCCTAAGCGTTTCTTCGCTATGTCGCTTTATGTTGTGTGCCGACACATGTGTCTTCCGATGTTTCTTCTGTGTACTAAATTGTGATCTGAACTTGTTTTTTAGGATTTCAAAATTATTTATCGAGCCTGCCGGTAGGCTATCGATCCATTCCCTTGCATCGTTGGTCAAGGAGCAGGAGAAAGCGTGGCAGGTGGTTGGCATGTCCCATCTCTGGATCATTGCTATTCCGATAAACTTATTCAAGAAATCATCTGGATCTCCTTTACCATCATAATATTCTAGGTTCTGGGGGTATTTCATGTTCGCTGGCATCGGGTTTTTCGAAGCTTCAGTTTGAATTCCTTTGGTAATTGTTTCCCTATCGCGACCAACTGCTCCGGGAATGGTGGGTTTATCGCGATTCCTTCTTCTTTGTCTCGCTCCGCTATTGCTGGGATTGTAACTTTTGTTTCTTCCTTGGCTCTTTTTACGCCATGGACATGTCTCCCAGCGTCGCGTTTGGATTCTATCGTCCCTACCCCTTCTGGAGTCAGGAACTTGACCATTGAATGGATTGTTGACGCGACGATTCCCAGCTTCCTCATGGCGGGTCTGCCTAATAGCATGTTGTAGTGGGAGGGTGACCTTACTATAACGAAATCAAGCCCTCTGTTCTGACAGTGGGCGGTTGTCCGATCTCGACAGCCAGGTTTATCTCCCCTATCGGCCAGATCCGCTCTCCTGTGAATCCTATTAATGGTGTCTTAGCAGAGGTCATCAGGCTCCTTGTCTGATCGGGGAGTTGCAAAAAGCAATGTTCATAAAGAACGTCGCATTCGCTACCCCCATCGATATACACCCTGTGAACCAAGATGTTGCAGACGGTGACTTGTATTACCAGCGGGTCCTCTGAGAACATGCTGGTTTCCTTAGAGTCGAAAATTATATCTTTTACTGCCACACTGTCTTCTATGCTTTTTCTTTTGATCCCTTTTTCGGAAAGACTCCGGGGTGGTCTATAGCCACCGCCCCTTGTCTCTCTCGTTCCACGGATGGCGCCAATTTGTTTGATCCAAGAATCGTTCAATGGCTCCGACCTGGGGTTTTCGTAGGCGATTCTCAACTGGTCAAAGGGCGTGGAGGCCGCTTTACGCCTTATTATGTAGGGTTTTTCTTCAAGAGGTGAATGAATCCTCTTGGATGTAGAGCCGTTATATATAGGGGTTGGGAAACTTGGAGAAGAGGAAAAGGAGTTAGGGTAAAATCTTTTCCTCCTTTAAAGATATCTTTTATCTTTTGAGAAGATTCGTGATAATCTCGTAACAAACCGTGTCCGAGGTTTATGAGTTTTTAATATATATTTCCTTTTATGAGAGTCTTAGATAGACATAAGAGATTCTTGTATATATCCGAAGCTCGGAATAGTGATCCAAGAGCTTCGTGATATTTCTGAGTACGAAGGTCTATCCTACGGAGGCTATTGCTTCGTTCATGTTAAGCAGGTATACGGAGGTCTTTTGATATCGGAGGTAGAGCTCCGCATACGGTATATCATCAATCACATCACATACATATGCCATTTTATTACTTGTATATAGGGATGAACAAAAGTTCTCAAATTCCGATCCCGTCCCGGTACCGTCCCAATCCCGGTGAAAAGTGGTACCGAGTCCCAAGTGGGACCAGGATCGGTACCCACTTTTAGAAGTTTGCGGGATCGGTACCATACGGGATCAGTACCGGGAAATACCGAGAAAATCCCGATGGTCGCATTTGATTCCGACTTGCAAAAAGGTAGAATTTTATAGATGTTTATAAGGAACTATGTATATTCAAATCTATGACTAAATATGTATGTATATATGTATATTAGTATACACAAAGATATATAGTTTCAAGCTTGCAGATATGCAATTATAAAGATGGTAATTAAAGTATTAGCAGAACATTCTCATTGTATATTGTTTGATCAAATAATCGCATTATGGCTCAACCGAAGGTGTGAGAGGGGTTTTGGGTGTTTCGTTGGCAATTCCCTTCCGGTCAGAGGGACGTAGGCCGCTTTACGCCTATAATTGGTAACCCTTCGCCGATCTGTAGGGCTTAGGGTTTATTTGTGAGAGTTAGGGATCCGGAGATCGAACGTGTTAATGATTAGGGTATTGATGTGTTGTGTATGATGATGTGTCATTTGGTACCTCCTCTATTTATATAGAGGGTAGAAACTTGGAGAGAAGGGTAAGAGAATTAGGGTAAATCTCTTCCTCTTTTGAGAATATCTTCTATCTTTTAGGAAGATTTATGATAATAATGAGCTGCGTCCGGAATAGTCGGACGTAAATATATGTATATTCCTCCGGAGCTACGTAACTTTAACTTAGGTGCTCCGGGATTATTTCTGCGTACGGAGGCAGTGCTCTCGTATAGGCATTTTTACCTGTTCGAAGGTATCTTCTTCGATTACGGAGGTAAAGCTCCGTATAGGATATATCACCAAGCCCCCCAGTCTAATTGGAGAGGCTATCTGAAGACTGTCCTATTAGACTTCAAAAACAAGGGTCGCTTCCCAGGCCATCTATTCGGAGGTCCACCAGAAACAACGTGTGTTGATTGAAATATTCGAATACTTATCCCGTAATATTACTTGAACGGTTAGGATTTATCTAACAACCTTAGCTATAAATACTCCTCATATATATTTTTCTTTTCACATTGTGTTCAAAATATAAAGTTTTTTACCTTTCTTAGACGAAGATATCTTCTTCAGCGATTCTCCCGTATTTCTTTCTTCCTTTCGCCATCGTTCTTTTGTTTAGGTATGTGCTTTCAATCTTGATTTATTCTTCAAATCCTCTTCTCGTATCGTAAGATGAATAGGGATGTATTTGAGTTTTACAACTTGAAACCCTAGTATTGTCTTTGACCAATGGGGGTCTTTAGATCCAGGTTTCTCTGTTATCTCCTCAACCCTATTTTAGTGTTCCTTTGATTGTGTCTTGTTGCTTGATTATGTAGTCCTTAGTTATCATTGCCCCGCTCTCCTTCCCCTTGTTATTATTTATTATCATTTTTGTGGAATGGGGGTAACGGTGACTTCTTGGCAATATTTCTGATTTGATCAACTCCCCTTCTGATATTGGTGTTTGTCTGCTTTTAGGATTTTGCCCGCTGTGTGCCGTTGGCTCTTCCATTTCTCCCATGTTTTTTTTTTGTCACCTGTTGTTCTTCTTCTTGCAGTAATGGCGTTCAAACAGATGATCAATAGGCAGTCATTTCTTGCCCAACTTGTTGTGAAGGCTACGCCATCCGTTGCGACTTCAGGTCCGGAGGTCTCTGTTGGGGGGTCCAGCGCCCAATCCGCTGATCACGTTGGTTTGATCTGTCAAGCACGAATCCTTGAGGGCTAAAGTCTTAATAGCTCAAGGTTTGTTGTGATATTTTGTGTTTCTATTGGAGGCGTAGTAATCTGTTCTCAGAGGCAGGATCAGTGAGCCATTCTTGAATAATATTGATTTCGTTGTTTATGTGGTCGTGCTCCGAAACTCTTCGGCATGCGCGTGTTTGTTTTATTTAGGTGTTTACTGATCTGCGGAGTTGGATGTTTCTTTGTGGGGGGTTGGTGTTTTTTGGGTTGTTATCGCACTGACTAGTGGTGGGATAATTGTGATCAGGCTATTGATGAGGAGGGCACCGTTGCTGGTCGTCTTAGGAGCAGAAAGAAAACTTCTGCGAAGAGGCCCGGTGTGCCCTCGTCCAGGAAAAGAGCGAGACGATCCGAGGATGCAGGGGAAAATATTGGTATGCATTTATATGCCCGTTCTCCAGGTTTTTTGTTTGTCTTCTTATCTATTTGTGTTTTTTTGTAGGGTTTAACCCTTTTCTCCAAGCTCCTGATGGTCAATCTTGTCATCATAGCATCGGATCTGTTGCTCCTTCTGAGTGGATTCCAAAGTTGATCGGCATGGATTTAGTAAAGCTTTTCTCCAAGCTCCCGATGGTCAATCTTGTCATCATAGCATCGAATATGTTGCTTCTATAATTGGGAATGTATTAGATTCGAAGTTACGCGAATTTTCAGAGGATGGTGGTCCGTCGTCTGAGCAAATTGATAAGCTCCAAGCAGAGAAGTTATCTTTAGAGTTCAAGGTGTCAGAATTGGAAGTTAATGTGAGCGGTTTGACTGCGGAGTTGAAGTCTGTTCGGGAGGTAGTGCAGGCTAAAGGTGATGAAGTTAATGTGTTGAAGGAGGAGTTGGCTGCTAAGAATGCATTATTAGGGGATGATCGTTTTGCTTTTGTTGATCTGAAGGAGAGGTATAGGCGGCTTATTGTTGAGGTGATTCCCCATGTCTGTAAGTCCTTCTTGAATGGTGCTGAGGTTGGTAACAAGATTTCAGATTTGTGTAATGCTAATAGGGTCGATGCGAAGTCAAATTTGATTCTTTCGCTTGCTGTTGAAGGTCGCATCTCTCTTAGCGGTGGGGAGCTTGTTAAAGATACTGCGGGTCCTCTAGACAAAGCTATGAGTGAGATGGAGGATATGCATTCTTTATACCTTCGTGTTGTCTCTTCAGATCCTGATGCGTCCCCTACTCAGCTGATGCAGATCCCTACTTCATAAATTGCCTTGCTTGTTTGGACTTGCTGACTTGTTTCTTTGATATTTGTGATTGATACTTTGCTAGATATTGTTGTTATCTCCTTCTGTGACGAATCCTCTTTATTTTTCCAACAGCCTCTTATTTTGGTAAAATTTCTCATAGTTGTCTTATGGCAGTCGCCTTATGACGTAGATGTCTTATGGCAGTCGTCTTATGACGTTGCTTTATGGAGGCGTTGTCTTATGACAGTCGCCTTATGACGTAGATGTCTTATGGCAGTCGTCTTATGACGTTGCTTTATGGAGGCGTTGTCTTATGACAGTCGCCTTATGACGTAGATGTCTTATGGCAGTCGTCTTATGACGTTGCTTTATGGAAGCGTTGTCGGGCGTCCCCTTAGCCTCTCATAAATTCTTTTGTTATACATGTATATATATTTTTATTATGCGCGTTTTTGTTTTTGATCGATCTTTGAAAGCTTTTGTTTTCGTGAAAATAATTGGCAGGAGGACATTACATAGTAAAGTTCCTAACTGCTAGCTTTCATTTGTTGCTCCGCGTTATTCGGAGTCTTTTCTGTTTCTCAAAAAATTTGTTTGCCTCCTTGGGAAACGTACTTTCATACGGAGCGGGTTGTCACCTGGGTATAACTGTATCGGTTTTCCTATCTGTCGGTGCAGCCGCGTTTCCTTGCCACGTTGGAATCCTTTTCGAAGGGTCAGATGATTGTAATTCGTCCTCTACTATCATCTGTAGCTCCCCTTTAGAGGGCCAAGTCGGTACTTCTCTTGACTCCGACCTCATCCTGACCTCATTTGTTAGGTTTCCATCATGGTGGCTCCGTTCTTTAACTGGCGGTTCTTTTCTCATTGTGGGGATTTGTTCTTGCGGAAGGTCTTTTGATATGTTTTTTGTTTCCGCTTTTATTGTTGCTTCGTCTATCTTCCTTTCAAGGTGCTGCAGTTTTCCAGCAGTTATTGCTTCTTCTATGGCCTGCTGGAGATTTCGACACAGATCCGTGTCATGTCCATAATCTTTGTGAAATGCGCAATATTTTCCTCGATCCCTTTTTCGGGTTGTTAATCTGGTCGGGGCTGGAAATGTTTGCGCCACCCGTTCCGGTGCGAGGATGTCCTTTGGTGATTTTGTTAATTTCAACAGTATTATTCTCCTGCCTTCTTTAGCTTTGCCTCCCCACCTGAGATTTTCGACAGGGCCTTCGGTTCCGCTATCCGTCGGATCTCTTTTCCTTTTTCCTAGGGTGTACTCCGTTCTAGTTGTTCCTTTGACGTCTATCTAAACGTGAGCCTTAATTGTTAGTTCATCGTATGTTTCTGGCAGGTTCGTCGTGAGGTGTTCGACTAACTCGACTGCTCGTAGCCCATGAATGAGTCCTGATATCCTCTGGCTTTCCGGCAGTCTACTTATCTCCTGGGTTTCATGTGTGTATCTTGCAATAAAATCCCTAAGCGTTTCTTCGCTATGTCGCTTTATGTTGTGTGTCGACACATGTGTCTTCCGATGTTTCTTCTGTGTACTAAATTGTGATCTGAACTTGTTTTTTAGGATTTCAAAATTATTTATCGAGCCTGCCGGTAGGCTATCGATCCATTCCCTTGCATCGTTGGTCAAGGAGCAGGAGAAAGCGTGGCAGGTGGTTGGCATGTCCCATCTCTGGATCATTGCTATTCCGATAAACTTATTCAAGAAATCATCTGGATCTCCTTTACCATCATAATGTTCTAGGTTCTGGGGGTATTTCATGTTCGCTGGCATCGAGTGGTTTTGTACATTACTGGCAAACGGGCTCTTTGCACTCGCTAGATGTGCCATGTCCCTGGATTTTCGTTCGGGTGAGGGGATCTCCGGCTGCCGTCTCCACCTGTTTCCTTTAATCCGGCTTTTGCCTGGGCTGAACTTGGGTCTGATTTCCTTGGCCAGGTCTGCGTTCCAGAATTCCTGTTTGGGGATTCTGTATTTCACCTTTGCGGAGGTCCCTTTGTGCATTCGAGAAGCTTTGTCCCGTGATTGGTGACTCGGTGGAGATGTTCTGCCCCGGTCCTTCTTTTATTCCCCCTGCATCGTAGATACGATGGGCTATAGGTTATGGTTCATACACCTGGCCTGCATCCCTCAAACATCTAATTATTGCGCACAACACGTCATAATTTGCCTGTATATACGCGTCAGTGATCTCTCTGTCTACTAGAGATAGTCCCTGATTTCCAGGCTGGCGTATTACCCCTGACGACTTTACTGGTGTTCCGCCGGTCTGAAGTGTGGCCTTATGTGGTTGTGCTTTTTCTGAGTCTGGAGAAGTATGGTTCGATCCACACTTATTTTGACTGTGAGGCATCGTAAGGGTGGATCCGCCTGGGCTCTGCGGTAGTGGCACGGTTCCCTCCTGGGTTCGATTCCGGTGGTCTCGTCATGGGTTTGTCTTGGCGTTGATATCGTAATATTGGCACGAACCCGTCACGGTCCTGGTCTTGTAGCCCTGGTACGGCTCTGCCTAGGTCCTGATCTTGCAGTCCTGGCGCAGGTCTGTCCTGGTCTCGACCGGTCATTGATCCAAACGGGTCATAACCAATCCGTTTGTGTGTCTTGTACGATTCTTGGTCTGTCGGCATCGTTACTTTGCTAGGATCGTCCGGGTCGCTCTGGATCGCATCGGCCTTCTCACGCAACTTATCTGTCGCGGAGGTGTTTTCGAGGGTTCGTCGCACTCCTCGGCTCGAGGAGGTTGATCCAAGCTTCTGACATCGCGGATATGGAACCATGGGTGTGGGTCTGCGTGGATCCCAACCTTGTGGTGCGAGCATGGGTCGGCCTAGGCTCTGTTCTCGCAGATCCGGCGTCTCCCCAAACACCATGATTCCGTCATTGATAACAGCGATTTGTGGATCCAGATTCGGCACATATGCGTCGAAGGGAAATTGTCCCCGCGGGTTCGGACCTTCTGAGGACACCTGAGGTCCCCACGTGTTGCGAGAACTTGATGAAAGACTGACTTCGCTGTCGGCCATTGCGGCTGATTATTTTGATCGCGGGTGGGCTCGAAAAGAGAATGTGTGTTGCAGGTCCTATGGATGGCGCCAATTTGTTTGATCAAATAATCGCACTATGGCTCAACCGAAGGTGTGAGAGGGGTTTTGGGTGTTTCGTTGGCGATTCCTTCCGGTCAGAGGGCCGTAGGCCGCTTTACGCCTATAATTGGTAACCCTTCGCCGATCTGTAGGGCTTAGGGTTTATTTGTGAGAGTTAGGGATCCGGAGATCGAACGTGTTAATGATTAGGGTATTGATGTGTTGTGTATGATGATGTGTCGTTTGGTACCTCCTCTATTTATATAGAGGGCAGAAACTTGGAGAGGAGGGTAAGAGAATTAGGGTAAATCTCTTCCTCTTTTGAGAATATCTTCTATCTTTTAGGAAGATTTATGATAATAATGAGTTGCGTCCGGAATAGTCGGACCTAAATATATGTATATTCCTCCGGAGCCACGTAACTTTAACTTGGGTGCTCCGGGATTATTTCTGCGTACGGAGGCAGTGCTCCGTATAGGCATTTTTACCTGTTCGAAGGTATCTTCTTCGATTACGGAGGTAAAGCTCCGTATAGGATATATCATCATATATATAGCTACTATCATAGCGTCATTTGTAAAACATAACATAATAAAAACACTACACACATTCTCACATAACCATTTGCACACATTGGATAAGTTTGATTGCTTGAAACTACAATTGCCAGCAACCTTTATCCTCCTTAATTCTCATTAAGATATTCATATACGTGATGTTAGTGTTTATATTTCAAATCAGTTGAGATTATTTGCTTGATATACATAATATCATTTAAACCACTGGGTTGATAGCCCAGTGGCCAGCCGCCCCCGTAGAAGCTGGGCCCCGCCATGTTTACCCCTCACACAATATTGGGGCGCAGGTTCGAATCTCGGCCGGCACGCATGGTTGGGGTATTTGGTGGAGGGGTTTCAATGGGATACTGGTTGTGCGGCCTGCGAGTATCGGAACCAATGCGGTTCCAGGGATTAAGGTGTTCCCTCCAATCTACACTTTTACACTACATAATATCATTTATGTATAAAAACAAATTAGCCAATAAATGCAAGATTAGCTCAGCTGATGGTTTTAGTCAGGACTTGTCGGGGTTTGGTACCGATATTCCGGTCTCGTCCCGTCCCGGTCGTTGCCCCGGCACCGTTTTATATGGGACCAGAATTGGAACCACATTTTTGTAAAATTCGGGATCGGTATAGGGACTGGTAAGGAGCGGTACTAGTCCCAAGCACATCCCTATTTGTATACTTATGCGTCTATTCAAGCTTTTTAATATATCAATGTATGTAAATATAATAGTTTTATCATATTTTCTAATAATTCATTTTTAAGATTTTTTTAAACTAGAATTTTAGGTTACAGTCAAAATTAGAAGATAATACTATAATAGAAATGCATGCACAATGTTAATAGAAAACAAGGTTGTGGTAGTTAGAGTGCAGTAGTGCACTATATAATTTTAATTTTGACACATCAACCGCCTGCAGCTCCCATGACTGGTCAAATATGGCTAAATATGCATTTTAATTGTTTATTTGCTTATTATTAGGATACAATTATTTAATATTTACAAATTATTATCAATATAAATAACTGAGGATACACCACTACAGATCATATCAGCAGGGTGCAAAAACATCAAATATTTTTCTTTGGAGGACACAAAGTTGTGTGCATCCGTTCTCCACCAACTGGTATTAAATCTTGACATATACTAATTTTAGATATATACATATTTACTTTTTTCCTTCTGGTTCTTATATATAGTAAACAAAAATATTCGCAGAGAAGATAAGTTTGCAAGATGGGTTCGGGTGGCCGTGCAACAGAGAGAGATAACTCCGGCAACGAAGTAGTAAAGCGAGCCCCATCGACCAAACCACCCTTCACTCTTGGCGATATAAAGAAAGCCATACCACCACACTGTTTCAATCGATCCCTCCTCAAATCATCATCCTACCTTTTCGTAGACCTCTTTTTTTCCTTCTTGTTTTACTACGTTGCAGCCACATACATCGTTCCCCTTTCAGGCCCGCTCGCATACGTAGCGTGGCCTATTTATTGGATGCTCCAAGGTAGTGTCCAAATGGGCTTGTGGGTTATTGGTCATGAGTGTGGTCACCAAGCTTTTAGTGACTACCCGTGGTTAAACGATACCATCGGTTACTTACTACACACGGGCATGCTCGCCCCTTATTTCTCATGGAAATATAGTCACCGTCGCCACCATTCCAACACTGCTTCACTTGAAAATGATGAGTCTTTTGTCCCTAAAAAGAAGTCTAACCTTAATTCTGCAGCCAGACTTCTCAACACCCCACCGGGCCGTCTCTTTAGGCTTACCGTTTTATGCACAATAGGCTGGCTGTTGTATGTCTGTTTCAATGTATCTGGTCGCAAGTATGAGAAATTCGCAAACCACTTTGACCCAAAGAGTCCTATTTACAGTGACCGTGAGCGGTTTCAAATACTACTCACCGATATTGGACTCCTTGTAGCAAGTTACGGGGTTTACAAAGTGGGCTTGGCACAGGGCTTTACATGGCTAGTGATGGTCTACTTTGCTCCTTTGGTTATTGTTTACGGGTTTTTGGTAGTCATCACTTGGTTGCACCACACTCACCGCTCGCTTCCTCATTACGACTCCACCGAGTGGAACTGGCTCAGGGGAGCTCTGTCCACCATCGATAGGGATTACGGTATTTTGAACACGGTTCTGCACCACATCACGGACACACATGTGTCCCACCATCTGTTCTTCACCATTCCTCACTATAATGCCATGGAAGCCACCAAAGCCATCAAACCGATCTTGGGGGAATACTATCAGTTCGACGACACCCCGATTGTGAAAGCAATGTGGAGGGAAGCTACTGAGTGCTTCTTTGTTGAGGCTGATGAAGGCGAAGACAAAAGCGAAGGTGTCTATTGGTTTAACAATAAGATGTAAAATTGGTAATAGCCGCATCTATATCTATATATGTACGTCATAATGTTTGATGGTTAATTACATATTACGAGTATTAATTACCTGAATTAATGTATTATTCATCTTTTGCATGCCAATGTGAGTGGTGATGTATTCTTGTTTTTCTCTTATTTAGTTGTGATGTGAATCGAAAAACCATGACCGCAATCCATATGCAGTATGTTAGGGAATTCGGGGTGATCAACTATGATGTTATTTTACTCGTAATTAGTTTATATGAATCATACAGTATATATATCATACGTACGTGGTATTGGGCACCTGATCGAATAATTAAAGTTCCAAGAGTCCTGTATCTTAATATAATTACAACATTCACTGAAATTGGTTATTATCATCATAATCCCCTATATATCAAATATGATATATATCGAATCATGCATCAACAGTTTCTAGATAGAGACACGAATTGGGTAGTTTCGACGCAAGTGGTGGGCATGTATTTAATTTCAAAGAATAAAAAACAAGCATGTTGTAACGTAAATAAGATAACGGCAAATTTTGAATCACTGACTAACCACTAGGTATCATCGATCGTGTCATCACTAGGGAAACACCCGATCATATCCATATTAGACAATAATGTAAATACAACAATTCCGGAAGAAACTCAATAAATATGAAGAAACCCACTTTGTGAGATCAGACTCGAACCCATGACCTTATGGTTTCTAGGCCTTATCTTACAACCAAGATGTCACTAGGCTATTAAGTCATTGGCAAGTAGGGGTGAGCGAAAACCGAACCGGAAAACCGAAAACCAAACCAAACGCATTGGTTTGGTTTGGGTTTTCTAAAAACCGAACGGATCGGTTCGGGTTTCGGTTTCATATGCATAAACCGAACCGAACCGAAGAAAACCATATAAATCTTAATTTACTTAATTTTGGTAGTGTTGTAGCAATAGTTGTCGACAATATATAAAGTCTTAAGTAGATTTATATTGCAAGTTTGGAATGGGATCAGATCTTTTGTATTGAGAGCTTTGGTGCTTCATATGATATCTTAAAACTATATGTGCAAGAGTGCAAAAGATCACTGATTATTCCAGAGAATTAGTCAAGTAAATGCGAGAAGCCATTAAACATACTGTCTATTTCCCAAAGGAGTTAATATGAATTAACATGTTAAGTATAGCTTTGTGATAAATTCATTAGGCATGTGGTTTCTTTTTAGAACGGAATTTAGGCATATGAACTTTTATCATTTATCTTTAACATAACTAAAGAAAAAAAAAACTGAAACCGACCCAAACCGAACTGTAAAACCGACAAACCAAACCGAAACAAAACAAAACCGAATCCAACGGTTTCTGGTTTTCAAAAACCGAATCATTCGGTTTGGGTTTCGGTTTTAGGTCAAAACCGACCCAAACCGACCCAATCTCACCCCTATTGGCAAGTATTGTATTACCTAGTAGGTACAACTGTACAAGCCCCGATTGTGAGACCTCGTTATCTTGTTCGTGTATCTGTTACTAATACGATTTCACAATTAAATACAAAAAGAAAAACCAAATTTAAAAAATCAATCGTAAATATATACATTCAAAGATGACAAAGAAATAAAATGTTTGAAAGAAAATCTAAAACCAACTATACCACAAATACATAATCACATAATCGTAGTCTCGTAGATATGTCGACTCTTAAAGGAAATAAAATGTTGAGAGAAAACCTAAAACATTTAAACCGAGGCATGTATTTTTTTTAAAGACAATATTAGAAAGAAAAGATATTAAAATGTGAACTTAATTCTAAACTAAAAAAATTATTTATTTGATTAATAATGATCAAGCCGAACAATTTTAATAATACCAATACATATTAATTACTAGATTAAACACATATGTTGTATGATAAATAATAATTTATCGTAAAAATCTGTTAAAAATAAACATTGCATTTTTCAAATTTAAATTATATGACTGTGATGTTGTAGCAACGATATATTCAAATGTAGACTTAGTTAAAGGCAGTTACATTATAAATAAATTTTTAATTTGTGTTTTAACAAATTTTGACTTAATATTATTAATTCATTTATATAATGGAAATAAATTTTAATAAATCTACATGGCTTAAAAAACACTACAAATTAAAAAAATGACAAGTAAGCAAAAATTTCAGTTGTCAAAAAAGAGTGTTGCCGCATAAGGCTTAAAATATCATCATTTAGTTATATATGATAGATAAAAACGTTTTACGTCAATTATGTTTAAGAAAAACATTTTATACTACATTTAATTATATAAGACATGTTCAATTAATTTAAAATAACTAGAATATATTCAATAACTTATAAAACTTGAAGGTTATATATGTGAAACTTATAAATCAGAAAAGAAACAAAACAGTTAGGATGAAATCTAAAATTTAACAAAACGGTAGTATAAAATCTAAATTTTAAAAGATAAAAATAATTACCGAATGGGATTTGAACCCAAAAACCACCTAAAATAATCAATGTATAAACCAATCTTTCTATATTGTTTGTAAGTTGCTAAATACATTATACGTACATACTATCACGGTACCCGTAGAATGCGGCGGTGGTCGTCGCGGCGATTGTGTGGTGGTGGGGGCGACTGTTGGTGGCGGAGACGGTGTCGAGTAGTGTAAGTTATTGGTGTAAAAGTAATTGATGTAAAGGGTTAATAAAAATATTTTGAGAAACAAATGATTGATAATGTAATTTAATTAAAGAGTTAAAAGTAAAAATATTACATACACAAGTTTCAATATTTCCAAAAATAAATAATTATTTTTTTTATAATATAGTATAGGTTAACCTGTGAAAGTTATCGTTCATTACTCCATTTATAGTAATAAATAAATTATTATTTTTCATAATCTATACTACTTATTAATGTTGATATTTAGCATTTTCTTTAAAAATTACATACCACTCTACACGATATGAGAAATCCTCATATTACAACTCGCTTATATATTTTTTGGTTATATTTCACAGCATATATTTTTTATATTCTACAATGTCTACACCGCCACCTCCAACACCATCCATAGTCGTTGCATTGCACGAATACTTCTCTAGTTCCATATAAAAGTTTCACCCCTCTCAACGTTTGATTTTTGCAAATGACTATTTTACCCCAAAACTAACAATCTTAATTATATTTCCATTGCATGTATATTTAGCAAGAGAAATGCTTAAATCTTCATTAATTAATATTTACCTTCTATGTTTAGTCAACTTCCACGTACGTCTTAATTAATACTTACCATATATGTTTTGTTAAACTATAAAATTGTACCTTAACTAATAACTACTAACGTAAACCACCATCAAAAATAAACAAAAATATTTACTCTCGGTAGCCTTTTATAAAGCAAAATGTGCTTGAATGATTGATGATAGGTTTGTATTTTTAAGCGAGTGTGTTTTTTCGAAACGTCGGTATATGAATCGGTCCAAATATTTGGACGTTAGGACTTAGGAGTGATCATTCCATCTTTTTGTACTTTCAGATATATAAAACTTAATTTTCAAGAATCTCGTTCACAAAAAAACAAAATTTAGGCTAACAAATTCCATTTTTAAAACCACACAAACAACCACGCGACTGTCTTCTTTCTGTTTTTTATTTTACTTTACATTGAATTTTATTTTCTGTATTATTATCTTATGGATCGAGCAAATTGGTACACCCTTAATTAAATTATTTATTGTAATATTTAATAAATTTGAACCGCATTAAATTGTATTGTCAATGAGACGCAGTTCCACCGGTAAAAGGCTAGCTGGGGACTGTGAAGAGACATGTGAAGAGACATTCTTGGTTTTAGCCACAGTCTTGGATTTAACTTTTCGGGATGACAAGTTGTGAGGTTTTCCCTAAATTCTCTGTGATTACATCCTGCCTGGACAAATTTCTCAGGATCTAACAGGCTCTGAAGATCAAACGTAAGAAAAAAAAACTGTAATAACATTAATTATAATTAAGCATTGATATGCATATGTACAGAACATATGTAAATAAATAAAATAGATTAATTATGCTTTTACTTTAGCCACAATCTATACCAAAGTAAGTAACTCCCAATGTCGTTTTTTATGGATTTTGGTCCCACAGAACATATGCTTTTTTTTTACTTATAGCAAAGTGTTCATTGTTACTAAATTGATGAGTAATAATCTATTCGTATCTAATTTTCCAAAAAGAACACAATATCATGAGGTGAATTAAAAGTTAAAAGATCGATACGATATTACAAACAAACATGTCAATTAAGATGATAATGTTTGGTTTTTAAGGGTGAAAAGCCTAGCTTCTTGTGATCACGACTCTCGGTCATCCGTAAAGCTGGTGGTCGCCTTAACATTAATCAATTCGTAAAGTGAATAGGATATTAAAGTTAATACAAAAACATGCCCACTCAGTAGTCAGTAGTGACTGTGGTTTCCAGATAAAGACACGAATTGGGTTGTTCACACTTTACACGGAAGGGGGAATTAAACGTATAGGGTTTAGGGTACTTTATTTTTTTTTTTGTAAAATTAGTTTCGATTCAGACGTGTTGGATGCAATTTTAACCAGCGATTTGCTGGACCTCCAACCCCCTCCTCATGGAAAATACCTTGAGATGAGAAACCCAAGACTCGAACCCGAGACCTTGGGAAAAACTCACCTCCGGGGCCCACATAGTGGATTTAGAAGATACCCCTGGCCAACCCACCTAAGTGGATTTAGAAGATACTTTATTAATATTTATAAAATAAGTTATTATCTTCTACTATATATAATAAAAGCAAAATGTGCTTGAATTATTGATTAAATAGGTTTGTATTCCGTCAGTGATGAGTGTGTTTTTTGGAAACGTCGGAGTATGAATCGGTACAAAAAATTGGACGTTAGAAATCATTCCATCTTTTTGAGTTTTTTAATATATAAAACTTATCGTTCTCAAAACAACAAACTTTAGGCTAACAATTGCATTTTAAAACCACACAAACAACCATGCAAATGTCTTGTTCTTTCTGTATTATCATATTATTGATCGAGCAAACTGCTCCATCCTTATTTTAAATAATTTTATGCTATTATTTATTTAATCTAGAGAAAATTTCAATACATCATCCTGTGGTTTGTCATTTTATCAAATTTAACCCCTGTACTTTTTTTTATTATTACATCACCTTGTGGTGAGTTTTTGCTTCATTGGAAACCCCTCACTCTAACAGCCGTTTGTTGCCCTCCGTTAATCCCCTCACGTGCATACCATGTGAGGGTATTTCAGTCCATTCCCACCTACCTTTATCCTTATAACATGTTTTACCCACCCATTTCAAACATAAAAGATCAAAACCCTTTTCTTCCAACATTCCCTTTCTTCCTCATCACATAAAATTAGGGTTTTATTAATAAAACAACAAAAATCTTTATTCTCTTCCATACCAAATTTCATTATTATTGTCACTTCATCATCAATCATCAATCATGTTTTGAGGAAGAAATAGCTATTACAACAAAAATCACTTCATCATCAACAACTCTATTAATATCCAAAACTTTTTATTTAGTAATATAATAAAAATTAATGAAAATAAGAAACATATATACTATAACACCTACCAACTACCACATATGTTTAAATCTTCAGGCCAAAATGCCAAATCCAGTACATCAACTTTCTTTTCCATATATGCCCCATTATCATCAGATTAATGGCAGTGAGTTTCCCAAAACCCATTATAATTAACTATTGATTTAACAATATCAAATTACAACAACCATGATCATTTTTTATCAACCAAAACACCGCCACTATTAAATTGATGTATGAATCTTGCAAATTTATATAATATATATATATATATAGGAGAGAGATCAAATAAGAAAGTGTCTTAAGGAGAGAAGGGAGAGAAGGTCCTATGAACCAATCAGAACGTGACATGTGGCTTTTTTTTTAAAAACGCGGTGACATTTTTGTAAATAATTTGACTTCAAACCCAAGCTGACCCAACCCACCCCAAGCTGACCCAACCCCAAGCTGACCTCCCAAGCTGACCCAACCTCAAGCTGACCCAACCCCAAGCTGACCAGCCCAAGCTGACCCAACCCAACCCAAGCTGACCCAACCCCAAGCTGACCCAAGCAGACCCAACCCCAAGCTGACCCAACCCCAAGCTGACCCAAAACCCATAATCTACATTTGTGTAGATTAATCTACATTTGTGTAGATTATGTGTAAATTGTGTCAAGCTGACCCAACCCCAAGCTGACCCAACCTGACCCAGACCCCAAGCTGACCCAACCTGACCCAAGCTGACCCAACCTGACCCAAGCTGACCCAAAACCCATAATCTACATTTGTGTAGATTAATCTACATTTGTGTAGATTAATCTACATTTGTGTAGATTAATCTACATTTGTGTAGATTATGTGTAAATTGTGTCAAGCTGACCCAACCCCAAGCTGACCCAACCTGACCCAGACCCCAAGCAGACCCAACCTGACCCAAGCTGACCCAACCCAGAACCCAAGCTGACCCAAAACCCATAATCTACATTTGTGTAGATTAATCTACATTTATGTAGATTATGTGTAAATTGTGTCAAGCTGACCCAACCTGACCCAGACCCCAAGCTGACCCAACCCCAAGCTGACTGACCCAACCCAACTCAAGCTGACCCAACCCAAGCTAACCAAGCTGACCCAACCTGACCCAACCTGACCCAGACCCCAAGCTGACCCAACCCAACCCCAAGCTGACCCAGACCCCAAGCTGACCCAACCTGACCCAGACCCCAAGCTGATCCAACTCAAGCTGACCAACCCAAGCTGACCAAGCTGACTGAGAGCCCAAGCTGACCTGACCCAACCCAACTCCAAGCTGACCTGACCCAACCCAACTCGAAGTTGACCCAACCCCAAGCTGACCCAACCTGACCCAAGCTGACCCAACCTGACCCAGACCCCAAGCTGACCCAACCCCAAGCTGACCCAAGCTGACCCAACCCAGCTGACCAAGCTGACTCAACCCAAGCTGACCCAGAACCTAAGCTGACCAAGCTTCACAAAATTTTAATTTATTTACGATTATGCCACCGCGCAATTTTTTTTATTTTGACACATGTCGCGTTTTGATTGGCCCATAGGACCTTCTCTCCCTTCTCTCCTTAAGACACCTTCTTCCAGGATCCTCACCCTATATATATATATATATATAGGAATTCTGACCAGTTTAGATCTAAAAAGGTGGTGCTCCGGTGTATTCACAAACTTTCATTATACCAGTTTAGATCTGAAAAGGAATTTCGACCAGATCGTGGTTTAGCTTTGAAGATCGTTAGATCATGGGTTTAGATTTAGAGATCGTCCATCGCGGTACACTTTTAGACCAGATCGTCCAATGAAGTTGGTGCTTTAGCAACGGTGGTAATATCCACCACCCCGACGAACATTCACCTCCGGTTACCACTACTCCGGCGAACATCCGACCGGCCACCATTATCAGTGTATCCATTATGAGAATTAATATTATTCTTGCACTTTAGATTCACGTTTGGTTTATTTTAAGGTTTGGTTTTCATGGTTTGTGGGTTTAATATTGAATTAGTTTGTGGGTTGATTTTCATGGTTTATGGATTTAACTATGAATGATTGATGATGAAGTGATTTTTGTTGTAATAGCTATTTCTTCCTCATAACATGATTGATGATTGATGATGAAGTGACAATAATAATGAAATTTGGTATGGAAGAGAATAAAGATTTTTGTTGTTTTATTAATAAAACCCTAATTTTATGTGATGAGGAAGAAAAGAGCTTTGATCTTTTATGTTTGAAATGAGTGGGTAAAACATGTTATAAGGATAAAGGTAGGTGGGAATGGACTGAAATACCCTCACATGGTATGCACGTGAGGGGTTAACGGAGGGCAACAAACGGCTGTTAGAGTGAAGGGTTTCCAATGAAGCAAAAACTCAGCACAGGGTGATGTAATAAAAAAAAAATACAGGGGCTAAATTTGATAAAATGACAAACCACAGGGTGATGTATTGAAATTTTCTCTTTAATCTATATATCTATACATAAAATCATTCAATTCCCTTTATTTTCTTTATATTGATAACCCTAAAATATTTCTCCCATTTTATTCATTATTTTAAAGATATTCACTTGAAATTCCTATAATATCTACTTGAAATAACTATAATACTTTTAATGAACTTAATTTATAACATCTACTCTTAACTCTTAAATAACTACATTATCCCTTTTTACATCTATTACTTTTACATTAATAATCACACCGCTATTGTCGTCGCTGCAACCACTGCCGCCACTCATCACTGCTACCGCATCACGCGAGCATATGACTAATATATTTAGACGTGTTACATTTTAGTCATGCGTATATATGTAGTTGGTTAAAATAACTATATCAAAAATTTAAATTATTTTACATATAATGATACTGTCGGTCTATAGCTACCGATCCATTCTATGATGAAGGTTCTAACATATTTGTCTTTTAGAATTAATCACTCTACAGTATACAACTCTTCACATTTACTCGACGCATGTGAAATGGGCACGGTGAAAAAGAAGTTTAGAATAGGTTTCCCAATAAGACGACAATATTGTTATACAATTGGAAGACTTCAACATAGAGTTAGAACTTAACTGATAGATGAGAGTGGACAACAGTGCTCTACCAACTGAGCTATACACCCCAAAAAAGATGTAGTAGTAAATAAGGATTGGTGCGGAAAATAAAAGAGGGCGGCCCCCTCAAAAATCTATTTTCATGTAGTCCTACCAGAACCTTTTTTTTTTGACGTGGAGTGGCGGAGTCAGGATACAAATTTTTTGTCTCATTGAAGGGGGTCATGTTATATAAACCTCGAGAAATTTTCGGCGAGATATATAAAATTGATTGAATTTGCGTCTATTGGGGGAGGCTTGACACCGTCCTGCCAACCCCTCCGCCTCTATCAACATGCATGAAACTAGTATCCTATTATTGGCATATATGAATAGTAAAACTAATAGGCGTTCCGCTCAATTTTAAGTGTCTTAATTTGACTTTTAAAATCTTTTTCTTTTAACTTTGACCGTAATTATTTTTGTATGTAATTATAATAGTTGGTGAAACTTATTACATTGAAAAATTAATTAAAAACTCAATCCATTCATATATTTTATATCAAGTGTTACACTACATAACAATAATTAACTACGGTCAAAAGATTCAAAGATAAAAACTTTGAAAGTCAAACTAGAACTCAAAATGGTACGGAGAGAGTATAATATAGACATATAGTGATACAATCAGTTGCGTAGTTTGGATTTTAAGCCCAGAGGGTGCGAACAATATGTACCGATGATGTGAGTCATATAGGATTCTAAGGGCGCGTTTGGTTCACATAATGTTTTTGGAAGGAATGGAATCTTTTAAAGGAATTGGAATCTGATGGAATGGAATTTGACGGAATGTTTTTCATTTTTTAAAGATTTAAGTGACGGACGGAATGAGATTCCTTCCTCCATCCCCATGGAATGGAGATTCCATCAAATGAGGGAATGTTTACATTCCAACGGAATGATATTCCTTCATCATTGAGCAACCAAACGCACTAAGGAATGGAATTCAATTCCAATTCCATTAGATTCCATCAGAATCTGCGAATCAAACGCAACCGTATATGTTTTGTTAGAGAGATAATTAACTTTAGACTAAACTAATATCTTATAATAGTAATAAAATATAGAGTTTTATATACATTGTGAGGTGGTCACAATCATATTTCGCCTCCATGCGGCTCTACCACTAGATAGAATAGACAACATGATGTTCAATTCCATTAAATAGTTATATAATTAACTTGCTTGTAACCTGAATTGTGCTAAATTTAAAGAAACATATGTAGAATCATTTTTATACATGCTAGGTGGCCGGTAATAGTGATTTAGTGGTTTACATATTCTACCGCATGTTTGGTAACTAATTAGTAAGTAACTACGTTGTTCGATCAAAGTTGTAAAGAAACGAGAATATAAATATTTTCATTCACTACATATATATAAACGTATTACTTATTTGGTTATCAACTTATAATAAGAGGCTGCAACATTAATTAATAAATATATAAAAAGGATTAAGTAGTGTAAAATACATACTTGAGTCAAAAAATTGTAGCCAAATTGACTAAAGGTCGTTGGCTATTAAAATAGTCAGATTTGTTGGCAACTTGATCGGCACGACTATAAATACAAGGCACGAGTCATTGAAAATAACCAGCAGAAGACAATTAACCCACTTTATCTGTTGAGGTCTTTTATTCTTCCCTAAGCTAGATAGCTTTAATTAACTTCTTGAAATATACTCTATATATTATCCTTTTGTATTAGCTAGTTACATATATATCTTATATTATACTTTGATTAGATTAACATTGCTTTTCATTTATGTGCAGGTTAATATATATCAACAACATGGGTGCAGGTGGTCGGATGTCAGATCCATCAGCTGAAAGTAAGGATGATATCCTAAAACGTGTCCCGATTGATCCACCATTCACGCTAAGTGACCTAAAGAAAGCGATCCCGGCCCATTGCTTTGAACGATCTGTCATCCGTTCATCGTACTATGTTGTTCACGATCTCATCATTGCCTACGTCTTCTACTACCTTGCCAACACATACATTCCACAAATTCCTGCTCCACTATCTTACTTAGCATGGCCCGTTTACTGGTTTTGCCAAGCCAGCATCCTAACCGGGTTATGGGTCATTGGTCATGAGTGTGGTCACCATGCCTTTAGTGATTACCAATGGATTGATGACACTGTTGGTTTTTTCCTCCATTCGGCTCTGTTCACCCCTTATTTCTCTTGGAAATATAGCCATCGAAATCACCATGCCAACACAAACTCACTCGATAACGACGAAGTTTACATTCCTAAACGCAAGTCCAAGGTAAGAATTTACTCAAAGGTTCTCAACAACCCGCTGGGTCGAGTGTTCACTTTGGTCTTTAGGTTGACCTTGGGATTTCCTTTATATCTTTTAACTAATATTTCCGGAAAGAAATACGGAAGGTTTGCCAACCACTTTGACCCCTTGAGTCCTATTTTCACGGACCGTGAAAGGATTCAGGTCGTGGTATCTGACATCGGTATTCTAGGCGTTATTTACGCAGTTAAGCTTCTTGTCGCAGCAAAAGGGGCCGCGTGGGTATTATGCATGTACGGAATCCCCGTGATAGGTGTCCATGTCTTTTTCGTATTGATCACATATTTGCATCACACCCATCTTTCCTTGCCTCATTATGACTCGACCGAATGGAACTGGATTCGAGGGGCCTTATCGACTATCGACCGTGACTTTGGATTCCTAAACAGGGTTTTCCATGACGTGACACACACTCACGTCTTGCATCATTTGATCTCATACATTCCACATTATCATGCAAAGGAGGCACGGGATGCAATCAAGCCGGTGTTGGGTGAGTTTTATAAGATCGATAGGACCCCGATTTTTAAAGCTATGTATAGAGAGGCCAAGGAATGCATTTACATTGAGCCGGATGAAGATAGCGAACACAAAGGAACATACTGGTACCATAAGATGTGATCATAAAATGGCCCAAATTAAGACATTAATATAATTGTACTATGCTTATGATCGATGTACTGTATTTACTATTCCGTACGTGTAATAAACTATCGTAATGTACGTGTTTACGGGTTGTGCTTGACCCAACCTTAATTAATATAATTTGTGTTCTTGGAAATTTGTTTTGTGTTTGGCTGAGCTTAATTTATAAGATTAATAGGGCACCAATTTTCAATATTAAGTTTATATATTAAGTCATTAAGTGGCCAAATTTTTTTTAAAGCATCTACCGATATACGTCGAGTTAGATGAAGATAAAGCAGTTGATCCAATCCAATTGCATGCTTTATAGTTCTATACTTTATTTCAACCGTCTTGTGTTACTTTGCTACTTTGTAGTAGTATCTTGTGCAAGTATTCGTATTAAATCATTTCTAATTATAAGTAGTGCAAATCAGTGGACTTTCACTATATACTCGTATTTCATTACAAGTGGCATTAAATGAAGATTACAAATTAGTGTGCTTTAGTTGGAGCATTTTTAATCCGGCCATTGCATTTAATTTGGAAGAGGAAACTTAGGAAAAGGCCAAAAATAACATGTTTTTTGCAAATGTTTGTAAAACTGATTGTTCAAGAAACTCAATTGTAAAACTACTATATACCCCGGATATTAGTCAAAATGTCAAGTCCGGGGTTTGGCAAACCCGGTGTTGACCTTAGTGTTTTGGGTTCATGTATGCTCTATTGATTTACTGAGCACCTTTGACACTGTCAAATGATTTTGCCATTGTTAGACCAGAGCCGGTCCTGAAATTTTTGATGCTCAGGGCTTGACATTTTAACAATGCCCTTATTAAATTTTGTAGACGAACAACACGTTTATTTTTAGAGATTTGGAACCATGTCAAACAAGGCCGGTCATTCTCACGTCGATTTCTCATTATATAAATACTTTTTTACAACTTTAGCAAATCACTTCAAATCATAATTAAGATCAACATAAATCACATATACATGCAATGATGTCTTCAGTAGTCTTTTAAGGTAAAATATGTTATATTGTCATAATTTAAACATTTGCAACTTTTAACTAAAACAATCGGTTTAGTTGTTTTTTTATTTTAAATGTCATGCTTTCAAAATAAATATCTATATTTTATTGTGATTAGAGTTCAAAATTAAATCCATATGCTAATAAAGGTCCAAATCTTAGCATAAGTTTTAGGGTAATTTTATAAGTAAAATTAAAATTTAGTGTATGTAATACGTAATTTGTTGTTCAAAAGAAAAATTGATAAGACTAACACTCTGTCAATGAAAAAATTTACCATAATAATCTATTAAAAGTTCATATTAGATACCTAGGTGCTATTCACAAATCACAATATTACAATAAAGTCAATCATGTTATGAATTAAGGACAATTCGGTAGACTCAAAATAAGTTGGGGATTAATTTAAAAGTCATATATAAATTGGGGGCCCATAACAAAAATAAGAGGCTGTAAAGTTGTTTGGCAGGTTATCTTCTTCATTTTCCATTAACTGCGGCTAACTTATCTGTCCAACCATGTTTTCCGTTTGAACATAAAACTAAAACTATATTCTTCTTTCTTCTTTTTCTATTTATCCTACCGATTGCAGCCAAGTTAAACATTGCTTGGTTTTGAATGTTGTTAAATGAACCTACTCTAGTGTAACATGGAATACACATTGTATGCCCCCGTTAAATTGATGCTCGTGCCGTCGCCCTGCCTGCCCATATGCAGGGCCGGCCCTGTTGTTAGTAGTAAATTTTGCCATGTTTGATAAAGTACTAATTAAACGTCAATTTTCAAATCTAGGATTTTGTGACCCTATAGTAAAGAAAAGTTTTGGATTGATGGAAATGCACGGAAATGGCAGTTAGGGTGGAGTACCCGTTTCGGGGACGTCATGGGGACGGATACGTGTAAGATTCGCCTTCGAAACGTTTCTTACACGTTTCCAGTTATGGGGGAACGTTTCCTTCGAGTTTTCTAAACGTTTCTGTTGAACTTTAGGGTTTTAACCTATGTAGATAATAGCAGCCATAGTTGCAGTAATCAGTATCTTAGAAGAAAATGCAACTATGCGAGTAAAAATCTTTTTTTGAAATTTAAATTTTATTCACAAAGGTCCACCACCATCAATAAGTGGGGTGACCAAGTATACATTACAATATTACCCTAATGGGCAGTTACACCATTCTTCCCACGATAAAAAACCCGACAAACATCTATTCCTATACCATAAAAAGCTTAATGACTTGATATCGTGAAATATTCTCTCAATACAAGTCTTGCCGTTGTCAAACTTGTTTTCGTTGCGAGATTTCCATAAACACCAACCCGTGATGTACACTAAACCTTGCAATACCTTCCTTTGCTTGTTTCCATATCCATGCTGATTATGGAGGTCGAACAAATCTGAAGCCGAAAAGAGAAAAAGAGGATTGGTCTTACACCAACCACTTAATCTTTGCCAAATAACAATAGAAACCTCACAAGCACTAAAGAGATGATCCACGGTCTCTTCTTCCTTGTCACAAAGTCCACACATCATAGAGTTGAAAATACAATTTCGAGCCTTCAAAGCCGTGACAGTTGGAATACGTCCTAGCCCGACCCTCCACATGAATATGTTACATTTCCTTGGCACCCACTTCGACCACTTTAGAACAAAGCGGTTACTGCAATCCTTGTCGCTTATGAGATATTCCTTGACGCCTTTGACCGTGAACACCTTTTCTTTGCCCCCAATCCATTCCCATTGATCACTCCTGTTCCGTAGCCTAATTGTCTCCAATAATCCCTCCAATCTATTCCTCTCATCGAGCTCCAAATCCGACAGGGGCCCGCAAATACCCACCCCATTCCCCACAAATGAGTTTGACACCCAATTGAATTTATCCCTGACCAGGCACTTCTTCTTTGTTTCTTTTTTAAATAATAATGGAAATGCCTCCTTAAAAGGTTCATTGCAAGCCCACACATCTAGCCAAAATCTAATACCACTACCATCCCCACATACCCCTTTAATCAACGAAAACAGATTTGTACTTGCAACTCTAACCTTCGAGATCATTCTAACAATTGCACTCCAAACACCAGACATCCCTTTTTTTATCGGGAGTGGCGACCAAGATATTCTGGATTCATGAATAGCTTTGATCACCTTTCTCCATAGATTATTTGGTTCCGTTTTGTATCTCCAGTACCATTTGACAAGGAGCGCCACGTTAGAATCAGTAATTTTACTTAGTCCGAGACCCCCCATTGACGTCGGAGATGTCACGATGTCCCAAGCCACCCAATGGATCTTTTTCTTCTCGTCCGTGCCTCCCCAAAGAAACCGTCTAATGATGCTTTCTAACCCGTCAATGACCTTAACTGGAGCTTTAAAAAGGGATAGATAATATGTAGGTAGACTTTCCAAAACAGATTTGATGAGAGTCACCCGCCCGGCCATCGATAAACAATCTGCTTTCCATCTAGACAACCTCTTCTTAAAAATGTCAAACATGAAATCCCAATTCGCAACTCTATTCATGTTTCCCCCAATACGCATACCCAAGTAATTAAACGGGAAGAATCCGTCTTACAAGACACCTTTTCAGCCATCCTTTTAACCTCACTATCGACCACCCCGATCCCAAAAAGATGAGATTTCCCCATATTTATCTTGAGTCCCGAACAAATATTAAAAACCCTGAGAATCTTAGTAACAGCCGTTATATTACATGTAGACCACTCGCCCATAAATATACAATCATCAGCATAAAGAAGATGAGATAAAATAGGACCCCGATTCGGAAGAGATATACCACAGAAAAGCCCGTTACCAATCACAGCTTTCATCAGGCTTGAAAGGCCTTCCATTACAATAAGGAAAAGAAACGGTGAGATGGGATCACCTTGTCTTAGCCCTTTGTAACATTGGAACTTGAAAGTCGGCGACCCATTAACAAGGACCGCCGTTCTAGCCGAACACATAATACCATAAATCCAGTCACACCACCTATTCTGGAACCCCATCTGAGACATAATAGATATTAAGAAGCCCCAGTTAACGTTGTCATAAGCTTTATTAAAGTCCACCTTGAAAAGAAATGCCTTTTGTTTATCTTTTCTGGCCCAAGATATAACTTCATTAAGAATCAGCGGCCCGTCTAGAATCAGACGGTCACTAAGGAAAGCTGATTGGTTTTCTGAAATAAGCGAACCCAACACAGATTTGATCCTATTTGCCAAAACCTTAGATATCACCTTACTTGTTATTCCGACCAAAGTTATTGGCCTATAATCGTTCAAGTTACTCGGATCTTTCACCTTAGGAATTAAGGTGACAAAACCCGAGCCACATCCCTTGTTGATCACTCCACTTTCATAAAAAACTTGAAAAATCCCCACAAAGTCGTTCTCAAATTTATCCCAAAACTTCTTTATAAACTTGAAACTTAATCCGTCTGGACCAGGGGCCTTATCGTCCCCACATTCACTAACAGCTCTCTTTATCTCCTCTACAGAAAACATAGCCTCAATATCCGAGGCCTCCTGAATAGAAAGTCTCGAGTCTAAAATGCAATCAACTTTCGGTCTCACCTTCCACTTTTCGCTAAATTTGTCTTTGAAAAAATTATGAATGTGCTTCTTGACCAATTTCGGTTTTGAAACCCACTCATCATTCACCAAAAGACCATGGATTGAGTTTGTGACCTTTCTGTTATTAATCATGCCATGAAAGAAACACGAGTTCTCGTCTCCATCCATAGCCCACCTGCACCTAGCCACCTGCTTTAAATCTTTTGACTTCCTGTCCTCAAAATTTCAGGTTGATAAATTTACTATTATGTATACTACTTAAATGTTTATAGATCAAGCAATACGAACAAACATTTTATGACATAATAAACTGAACAAATATTCTTTGGATAAATCATGGACAAATTAATGCCAAGAACTCAAATAGTTATTTGAGAGTTGCTTGTAAATACTTTTTCATACTTATACTATCAATAACCGTATTTATGAATAGTACCGTATTCATGAATAGTAACATATACATGAATAGTACCGTATTCATGAATAGTAACGTATACATGAATAATACCGTATCCGTGAATAGTAATCGTATCTAGAAATTGTATTTATAAATAGTAATCGTATCTAGAAATTGTATTTATGAATAGTGATCATGAATAGTATTGTGAATAGTACCGTATTCATGAATAGTAACGTATACATGAATAATACCGTATCCGTGAATAGTAATCGTATCTAGAAATTGTATTTATGAATAGTAATCGTATCTAGAAATTGTATTTATAAATAGTAAAGGTAGAAAGTAAAATTGTAAAAAGGGTAATAAAATAAAATAATATAAAGGCGGGACCCACGTCAAATAATTCTACGTTGAATCTGATTTCCGAATAATTTCAAAAGTAAATAGTGCTGAATAGTAAACATCGCTTTCATACTTTAT
>CM067167.1:157836596-157856596 GCA_034093135.1 Erigeron breviscapus | reverse complement strand
CGGGAGAAGCCCGCCAAGACCCAAACATCGTCACGGGTATGTTTCATCTGAATAATCATTGTGTCTCTGCTTTATTTGATCCTGGTGCCGATAGAAGTTTTGTGTCAAATAAAATTATTCACCTGCTTTCAATTATACCTACCCCATTAGATGCTAAGTATTCTGTAGAATTAGCAAATGGTAAAATGATCGAAGTCGAAAGCATAATCCAAGGTTGTACCTTAGAATTAGCAAAAGAATTATTTTCTATAGATCTAATACCATTCGAAATAGGAAGCTTTGATATTATCATTGGTATGGACTGGTTGTCTTAAAAACCAAGCAGAAATAGTCTGTCACGAAAAAGTTGTTCGAATTCCAATTGCAAACGGTGAGAAGTTGATTATCCAAGGCGATAAGAATGGAGTACGATGTAACATTATATCTTGCATGAAGACTCAGAAGTATCTCAGAAAGAGATACCAGGCAATCCTAGCCCATATATCGGAGAAAAAGACTCCGGAGAAACGGCTTGAAGACATACCCATCGTACGAGATTTTCCAGAAGTCTTCCTGAAGACTTGCCTGGTCTTCCACCAATCCGGCAGGTGGAATTCAAAATAGACTTAGTACCTGGTGCTGCACCAGTGGCACGAGCACCATATCGATTAGCTCCTTCCGAAATGAAAGAACTTGCAAGTCAATTGCAAGAACTTTTAGAGAAAGGATTCATTCGACCGAGTTCCTCACCTTGGGGAGCTCCAGTCTTGTTCGTCAAGAAGAAAGACGGATCTTTTCGCATGTGTATAGACTATAGGGGTTGAATAAGTTGACGGTTAAAAACCGGTACCCACTTCCTAGGATCGATGACCTGTTTGATCAATTACAAGGGTCGAGTTGCTACTCAAAAATCGATCTTAGATCCGGTTACCATCAGCTTAGAGTTTCAGAGGAAGACATTCCCAAGACGGCGTTTAGAACCCGCTATGGCCATTACGAGTTTCAAGTGATGCCATTTGGTTTGACGAATGCACCCGCAGTTTTCATGGACCTCATGAACCGTGTGTGCAAACCATATTTAGATAAGTTTGTTATCGTATTCATAGATGACATTCTAATCTATTCTAAAACTAAGGAAGAGCACGAGGTACATCTGAAGAAAATTTTGGAACTACTCAAGAAGGAAGAATTGTATGCAAAGTTTTCAAAATGCGAATTCTGGATTCGTACAGTACAATTCTTAGGCCATGTCATTGATAGTCAAGGAATTCATGTAGATCCTGCCAAGATCGTGGCTATTAAGAACTGGGAAGCACCGAAAACACCAACAGAAATACGACAATTTTTAGGTCTTGCTGGCTATTATAGAAGATTCATCGAGAATTTTTCTAAGATAGCCCAACCTTTAACGTCGTTGACTCAAAAAGACAAGAAGTTTGCCTGGGAAGATAAACAAGAAAAAACATTTCAACTGCTGAAGGAGAAGCTCTGTAGTGCTCCGATTTTGTCACTACCCGAAGGAACGGATAATTTTGTGGTATATTGCGACGCATCTCATCAAGGATTGGGATGTGTTTTGATGCAGAAAGATAAGGTGATAGCCTATGCCTCGCGTCAACTTAAGGTGCACGAGAAGAACTACACGACTCATGATCTTGAACTAGGAGCTGTAATATTCGCTCTAAAGATTTGGAGACACTATTTATATGGTACAAAGTGTACTATATTCACCGACCATAAAAGTCTCCAACATATTTTTGACCAGAAAGATTTGAACATGAGGCAACGTAGATGGGTGGAATTGCTCAGTGATTACGATTGTGAAATTCGTTATCATCCGGGCAAAGCAAACATTGTTGCAGATGCTTTAAGTCGTAAAGAAAGAGTAAAGCCACTTCGAGTACGAGCTTTAAGTATGACCATTCATACTCATCTTACTTCCCAAATTCGTGAAGCTCAACTTGAAGCATTAAAGAAAGACAATCTCAAAGAAGAAGCTTTGAGGGGGATGGAAGAGCAATTTGAAGTTAGACCCGATGGAACCCGGTGTTTTTCTAACCGGATTTGGCTACCAAGCTATGGAGATTTAAGAAACTTGGTGATGAACGAATCACACAAGTCAAGATATTCGATACATCCTGGATCAGATAAGATGTATCATGGACTAAAAGAATTATACTGGTGGCCTAACATGAAAGCTGACATAGCCACCTATGTTAGCAAATGTCTAACATGCTCAAAGGTGAAGGCAGAGCATCAAAAGCCATCTGGATTGCTACAACAACCAGAGATTCCCCAGTGGAAGTGGGAATGTATAGCCATGGACTTTATCACAAAGTTACCGAAGACTGCTAATGGTTGTGATACGATATGGGTAATTGTAGACCGACTCACTAAGTCTGCACATTTCTTGCCCATAAAAGAGACTGATAAAACGAGCAAGCTGGCTAGATTGTACATAAAGGAAGTAGTATCACGACATGGAATACCTATTTCGATTATTTCTGATAGGGATAGTCATTTTACTTCCAGATTTTGGCAGACACTACAGAAAGCTTTAGGTACACGGTTAGATATGAGCACTGCATACCACCCGCAGACCGATGGTCAAAGTGAAAGGACCATTCAAACACTTGAAGACATGTTGCGCGCTTGCATAGTTGATTTTGGGAATGGTTGGGAAAAACACTTGCCTTTGTGTGAGTTCTCATACAACAACAGTTACCACACTAGCATCAAGGCTGCACCATTTGAGGCACTGTATGGGAGAAAATGTCGTTCACCCATCTGTTGGGTTGAATTAGGTGACAAAATTCCAGTAAAGAAAGACAGTCCAATTACAGGTCCTGAACTCATTCATGAGACTACTGAGAAGATCGTACAGATACAAAACCGATTAAAGGCAGCACGAGATCGTCAAAAGAACTATGCTGATGTAAGAAGAAAGCCTTTGGAATTTCAAGTAGGAGACAAGGTTATGCTGAAAGTATCTCCTTGGAAAGGAGCCATCCGATTTGGAAAACGAGGTAAGTTAAATACTAGGTTTATTGGACCTTTCGAAATACTAGAAAGAATTGGTCCAGTAGCTTATAGGCTTAGACTGCCACAAGAACTTAGCCGTATACACGATGTGTTTCACGTCTCAAACTTGAAAAAGTGTTTGTCTGACGAAACACAAATTATTCCACTGGAAGAACTTCGAATGGATGACAAACTGCACTTTGTTGAAGAACCAGTAGAGATTATGGATAGAGATGCCAAGCAGTTGAAACAGAGTCGAATTCCTATTGTCAAAGTCCGATGGAATTCAAAGCGAGGTCCTGAGTTTACCTGGGAACGTGAGGATCAAATGAAACAAAAGTATCCTCACTTGTTCGAAAAAGCCCTATATTCCGACCACACGCGCTAAATTTCGGGACGAAATTTAAATAACTGGGGGAGAATGTGACAACCGCCAAAATTTCAGGTTGATAAATTTACTATTATGTATACTACTTAAATGTTTATAGATCAAGCAATACGAACAAACATTTTATGACATAATAAACTGAACAAATATTCTTTGGATAAATCATGGACAAATTAATGCCAAGAACTCAAATAGTTATTTGAGAGTTGCTTGTAAATACTTTTTCATACTTATACTATCAATAACCGTATTTATGAATAGTACCGTATTCATGAATAGTACGTATTCATGAATAGTAACGTATACATGAATAATACCGTATCCGTGAATAGTAATCGTATCTAGAAATTGTATTTATGAATAGTAATCGTATCTAGAAATTGTATTTATGAATAGTGATCGTGAATAGTGAACGTGAATAGTACCGTGAATAGTGACTGTGAATAATAACGGTAAATAGTAAAAAGTAAATTTTAAATAGTAAAGGTAAAAGTAAATTGTAAATAGTAAAGGTAGAAAATAAATTGTAAAAAGGGTAATAAAATAAAATAATATAAAGGCGGGACCCACGTCAAATAATTCTACGTTGAATCTGATTTCCGAATAATTTCAAAAGTAAATAGTGCTGAATAGTAAACATCGCTTTCATACTTTATTCTTATAATATAAACGTCCAAAACCCGCTCACATGGGTTAGTTGAGTAAAAATTATTAAAATGAAAGTTGTAGATCTTAATTTTCTGATCTTATAGAAACTTGAATTTTCTCAATAGGAGCTCGTATGCATAATTTAGGATTAAAACAATGTATAAATATATACTACTAGTATAAAAGAAATCTATCATTAGAAACGTCCAAGAGGTAGTGGGAAACACACTTTTATCTACTTTATAATTTAAAATTCATAAATTATGAATCACGGGTTTAGTTCACTAAAGATATGGACAAAAAGAATACTATATATATACATACCCCTTATTCATGATTAACTTTATAATATAATAATAATATAATATAATAATAATATAATATAATAATATTATATATAAACGAGTTATGTTGAAACTTTCGTTGAAGATTGATTCTACGCGTTTTCTTTTTCTAATTCGGCAGAAAATTTTATTATTATAATAATCAAACGAACGAATTCGTTCGTCTATAAATAGCAGACGATATTAAACTTTAAAACACACACCACTACATATTCTCTTCTAAATACTCTCTGGTATAACTATACAAAGCTTATTTCATCTACTTGATTTCTGCTATTATCACTAAGGTGAGTTTCCATATTCCCCTTTTTAATTCTTTTATATGATTTATTTCGGGGACTGAGATACATGCATAATAATTATTTTATGTTATATATATACGAAACTTTGAAGAACAATTGCAAAACTATATGATATATAATATACTATGTGAGTCTTCATACTCCCCTTTTCAGTTATTTATACATTTATTTGGGGACTGAGATACATGCAATAAAACTACTTGTTATACTTATATGTATATTTTTAAAGTTATATACTTATATGCATATTTACAAATTTATATATTATATTATATATTTTGTAACTCCACTCTATTTTACCTTTGGGGTGAAATACAAACTCTTTACTGTTATGATGAACACAAGTATTTTCAGAAATGTATATATGGTTGATTCTAAGTTGCTCTGTTCACTCAAAGTCCTCACTATCATGAACGATTAATTATGGAAACATAAACGTGGGTATATTGAATAGTACTATTGGGGTAGGCACCCCCATTCGTGTTGGTCATACCAACTGGATACGGATGCATTATATTTGGAAAGCTTAGGGTACCTTGAACAAGGTACCTACTCTGGAGGCAAATAAACACACACTTGTCTAGTTTCGGTTCATGAGCTTAGAACTTGATGTATATAGTATCTACTCTTATATTCTATTTGATCCATTGTGTGATCAAATAGTTACTTTAAATCTTGTGGTTCATACTCTATATTTTAATTAAAAACATATGATACTCTTTGCTGATATTGTATCATAACTATTTGACATTGCGGTAAGGCAATGGTCACACTGAACTCTGGCATTTTGTGAAACTATATTTTCTATATGAAAAACTTATGGAACTCACCAACTTTATGTTGACGTATTTTAGCATGTATTCTCAGGTAACTAGACGATACTCTATACATGGGACATTTTTCCGCTGCATACAACATACTGGACCATGGCCTACCCTCAGACTTTAGTAAAGACTCGTCAATTTGCTAAAGACTCTCGATCTACTGTTTAATACTGTTTAATATTGAATAAATGTTTTGAAAACAATTTGTATTATAAACTATGCAAATCATATTATGTATAAATGTATTTTTAAAACGACAACGTTTTGTGTCGTTCAGTATATCTTGTGTTGTGAATCCATGTACGTCATACCCCGTCTAGGGTGGGTGTGACACTTCCTGTCCTCAAATTCGTTCACTTTTCTGATACATTCGAGCCTGATCCAAGCCTCTTCCTCTGACAAATCATCAACCTCCATTTGGAGGTCTAATTCTTCAAGTTCTTTCTTACATAGATCCACTTCTTCCTTTTCTTTTCCAATCATGTTGTCACGCCACTTTTTCATATGGAATCTAAGCCATTTGAACTTTTTCATCAACCTCACATCAGGAGGTCCAGCAAATTGGAACTCGTCCAACGCCTTTTGAATAACCTCGATACACTCTGGATGCTCCAACCAAGAGTTAAAGACTCGTCAATTTGCTAAAGACTCTCGATCTACTGTTTAATACTGTTTAATATTGAATAAATGTTTTGAAAACAATTTGTATTATAAACTATGCAAATCATATTATGTATAAATGTATTTTTAAAACGACAACGTTTTGTGTCGTTCAGTATATCTTGTGTTGTGAATCCATGTACGTCATACCCCGTCTAGGGTGGGTGTGACACTTCCTGTCCTCAAATTCGTTCACTTTTCTGATACATTCGAGCCTGATCCAAGCCTCTTCCTCTGACAAATCATCAACCTCCATTTGGAGGTCTAATTCTTCAAGTTCTTTCTTACATAGATCCACTTCTTCCTTTTCTTTTCCAATCATGTTGTCACGCCACTTTTTCATATGGAATCTAAGCCATTTGAACTTTTTCATCAACCTCACATCAGGAGGTCCAGCAAATTGGAACTCGTCCAACGCCTTTTGAATAACCTCGATACACTCTGGATGCTCCAACCAAGAGTTAAAGACTCGGAACGGCTTTGGGCCGTAGTTGAAATCAGCCATCGATAACAGAATTGGACTGTGATCCGATAACTTCCTAGGAAGTGACCGAAAGCAAGCAACAGGTCATCTGTCTAATACATTCCTACTCACTAAACATCTATCAATTTTACTAAGCTTTTTAACATTTCCTTCGTCCCTTAAGTAAGTAAATTTACTGCCTTTCATTTCATATTCGAATAACTCAGCCTCATCAATAAATAAATTAAAAGCATTGGCACAGTTCCTTTTGAATCTTGAATTCTTTCTTTCTTCCATACATCTAACGGTATTAAAATCCCCCATCATTATCCAACATCCAACATTCCTATATTTGAGTCTCTTGAGAGAACTCCACAGTTCCTTTTTTTCACTACTAATCTGAGGTGCGTAAATATTTACCAAAAAGACCGGATCATCGCATCCTTTTAGCATACCTTTCACCACCAAATAATTTCTTTCTTTCCAACATGTAATTTTATTGAAAATTCCAGGGTCCCAAACACTTACTAGACCCCCGACCTACCATTAGGTTCCATAATTTCAAAACCCATATTAGAACACCCCCAAAACCTTTTGATTAAATCTTCCCGGATACCCCCAATTTGAGTTTCTTGAATAGCTAAAAAAGATACTTTCTCATTTTGTAAAATCCCTTTAATCCATCTCCCTTTCCCTTCACCCCCCATTCCCCTTATATTTATAGATAGACAATTCATTTAAACACCATTAATACCTTCATCCTTCATGACATCACTTATCAATTCTTTAGCATCTTCGAGATCAACACGAATCTTCTCACCAAAGTCTATCATTTCATTCACTTCAACCTCTGCTTCCTCCATAACTATTTCTCCACCTGAAAAGCCCTCTTTGTTCTCTGCTTTCTCTGAATCGCCCCCACTAGAACTTTCAGAAAGAAGTGGATGAGAATTAGTTTTAGGTGATAAATTCATATCGTTGACTTCATTTTTATTTATATCATCTGGTCCCAAAACGGGCTCCCCATTTTGGAATGCTTTTGTATTATTGTTAGACTCCTCAAGCCCATCTAGCAAAATTGGACCGAACTCCCTAGATCTTTTTCTGGGCCTAGGGGAATTTCCAGATACCTTATTATACCATTCATTTTCAAAATTAGCCTTGGTAACCCCCACCAAATTATCACGTGACTTGGAGTAAGACTTTGTAACACTCTTGGGACCCACACTATGGTGCACGCCTCCTGTCTGACTTTTTCTTTCCCCATGCATGCATTTGAATGTTCTATCTCCTAGGATCACCCTTTCAACCACCTTGCTAACGTCTCTAACCTCAACAACTTCGAGATCCATCAGAACGTTAGCCTCCTTAGATTCCCCGGAAAACATGAAGTCGGAATTCGAGGGTTGGGATTGATCACCGCCCGTAATAATTGTAACATCCCAAACTTTTCTTTACTAGTTGACTAATGCCGTTAAGTCAATATTGTGTGTGTGTCGTTAAGTCTATTTTAGATTTTATGCATATATGTAGTTAATGTGTGTTATGTGTGAGGCTTGAAAGCCTAAATGTTAATGTAGTATAAATGTGTGTAATATGAAGATTAATGTCTATGTAGTGACATTTAATGAAGGATTAATGTTGTATATGGTCATTAAAGTAGTTTGTGACCAATAATGAAGCATTAGGAAGCCTAGGGGCTAGTTTTGACATATGTGCAAAGTCAAAAACGGGATTAGGGAATTAGAGGGTGTCATTAGATCATAATTTGCAGCCATTACATTCTCTAAACAAGCCCTAGGCCACCCCATAGCATTCCTCCACCAATTGCAAGCCGAAAATCCTTCCAAAGTGTGAATCGGTTGTGTTTAGCCAAGTGTTTTGCATCCCTATTGTCATCTACAGGTAGATCAGGTATTAAATCATTGATTTCAGGTCCTTTTGATTATATGAGTCATTAGGAATAATTATTGGATTATGGGGGAATCGTTTAATGAAGATTAATAGTGGTTTTGATGGATTAAAGCCATATATGGTGTAATTAATGATTGAAATGCTTTGTAATGGTCTAAATATGAAGGATTATGGTGTATTGAATATGTATGGTAGACCTGGAGTCGTTTGGGGTCGAATTGGGGGTGGAAAACGATTTTGTAAAAGTGCAGGTCGAAGGAGAGTTGCGGCGCAACGCCTAGTTGCGGCGCAACTCAATTCCAGAAGAATAAGTTGCGGCGCAACATAAGGTGTTGCGGCGCAACTGGGGGCTTGAGCTGCGGCGCAACTCTATGTTGCGGCGCAACTCAACTATTTTCAGAAAAGTTATACTTTTGAACCGTAACGTCGTTTGACATGTAGATTAGACCTGAATCATAAGTGAGTCTTTAAAGTGTGTGGGTCTAGTTATTGACCTTAATGACGTGAGTATAGTATTGTTGAACGGTTGTTTTGTGTTGGGCAACCGTTGGGTTTTCATTTTAAACTATTTGATGGTATTGCATGTAACACCAACTAAACGTAGAAACCGAACAGTTTTATCGGTTTTGACTTTTAAAGTCTTTTCTTCCGCAATTTGACACTGTTAGGTGAAAGTTTTTGAAAACCCATATTTTTAAAATGACGGGTGTTACAAGTTGGTATCAGAGCATTGGTTTAAGTGAACCAAAATTCGACCTATGCCGTAGGATTTTGGACTTAGACCGATGAGAAGTAGGTTAGGCTTAAGTAGGATGCCTAGCCAATGAAGTGAAATGCTTTAAGATGGGTTGGGGAGTGAGTGAGAGTGTGATTTAAGGCTTGTTTATTGTGTGTGATAATGTAGTTATATGAAGTATGGCCTTGATAAATGTAGTCTCACTGTAACTCTTGCTAACCGTCGTTGTTGCCTTGTAGAGTTAATGGCAAACACTAGAGCTAGTAGTCAGAGAGGAGGAGGAAATGGTGGTGGTGTTCCTCCTAATGGAAACGGGGCTGGAAATGAAGTGGAGCAAAGGCCACCCCGTGTACCAAATCGACGTCTTGGTGATCCACCAACCGCCTCTGAAGTAGATAGGGCAAACCCGGTGATTGAGCAGGTTCCCAATCAAGCAGAATTACATGAAGAGTTGAGAGCTATCCGAGCTCTTTTGATGAGAAATGAAGAAGAGTTAGCACAAATGAGGGCATAAAGAGATGCTGAAAGGAATGGGAGTGAACGAAGGGGTGAGCATTCGGATGGGAATTACTCTAATCCCTCCCAAAGTGCTGAGCCATCAATGGCGAGGTCACAACATGCTCCTGAGAATGTTGTTGCAGCAGTAGGAGTTAATGAGGTGAATGGTGGTCGACCTAGAGTTGTGAATGCACCACGCATTAGCAACTTTAAATATGAGAGCTTTCAGAAATGTGGTGCCAAGGAGTTTGATGGTACCCAAAATGCAGTGGGTGCTATGGAGTGGATTAAAGATATTGAGGTAGTGTTTGCATCTTGTTACTGTCCTGATGATATGAAGGTTTTGTGTGCTAGTAGGATGTTGAAGAAGAATGCCCGTAATTGGTGGAGAGCTACTACAGTTTCTATGGCTCCTGAGGTACTTGCTGTGATGCCTTGGGGTACATTTAAGGAGAAGTTTCTAGAGGAGTATGTGGGAACTCGTGAGTTAAGACTGATTGAAAAGGAGTTTAGATCGTTGGTTGCGAAACCCGGTGCAATTTCTGAATATGCACATTCATTTATGGAGAAGTTGAAGTTTGTTGGACACTTGGTTCGAAGGCAGGAGGACCAAATTGAGGCTATTGTGATGGTCTCCCCGCTAGTTATCGTGGATTATGTAGACAACAGTGACTTTGTCGGCGGCTATTAAGGAGTCAAAGAGGTTGGATGATGACTTCAAAAGCGAGAAAGTTGTGGAGAAAGTTGATGACAAGAAAGCAGGGTTCAAAAGAAGGTCAAATTGGTCATCTAACAACAACAATAATAAGAAGAAGTTCCATGGAAATTCTAGCTCAAGTGGTGACAAAGATAAAAAGAAGAATGGTTCTTGGTGTGCTTTTTGCAAGACTGTTCATGAAGGTCAATGTTCCGACAAGACAAAAAGGTGTCATAAGTGTGGGAAGTCGGGACATCTTGCAACAGAATGTAGGGACAAGACTCGTTGCTACAAGTGTCAAGAAACGGGTCATCTCATTGCCGATTGTCCACAAATGAAGAACGACGGAAAGAGGACAGCCACGACAGCAACAAAAGTGAGAGCCTTGCAGATGACTGTTGATGATGCTAAGAACAACGACGAGGTGGTAAGTGGTACTTTCCTTGTTAATTCAAAACCTGCCTCTGTTTTATTTGATTCGGGTTCAAATAGGTCGTTTGTGTCTACTTTATTTGCTCCTAAGCTAGAAAGAGTCACTACCCCTTTAGATTGCTCAATAGAGGTAGAGATTGCTAATGGTATGGTTAGTGATATACGTGTGGGATATGATGATTGTGACATTGAGATTGAAGGTCGTTTGTTTTCGGTCCAGTTATTGCCTACTACCTTAGCCGGTTTTGATGTAGTGATAGGTATGGATTGGTTGTCTAGAAATGAAGCTAATATTTTGTGTTCCCAAAAGATTATTCGGATTCCTATACCCGATAGTAAAGTGGTAACGGTTTATGGGGATAAGAAGAGAGGGGGATAAAGATCATTAGTATGATGAAGGCTATTAAATGTATAAGGAAGAATAAGAGTCATTTCTTGGCCTATGTTATTGATGCAAGAAAGGAGAAGCCTTATATTGTTAGTGTTGATGTAGTATCCGATTTTCCCGATGTGTTTCCCGATGATCTTCCCGGTATTCCTCCCGATCGTGAAGTTACTTTTCAGATAGATCTTATTCCCGGTGCTACACCTGTTGCTAAAGCACCTTACCGATTAGCTCCTACAGAAATGAAAGAGTTAATGTCTCAACTTCAGGAATTACTTGACAAAGGGTTCATACAACCTAGTTCCTCACCTTGGGGAGCTCCGGTTCTCTTTGTTAAAAAGAAGGATGGATCTATGCGCATGTGCATAGACTACCGTTAGCTGAATAAGCGAACGGTTAAGAATAAATATCCTCTCCCACGAATTGATGATCTCTTTGATCAACTACATGGTGCTTCATACTTTTCAAAGATAGATTTGCGGTCCGGTTATCATCAATTAAAGGTTAAGAAGGAGGATGTAGCAAAGACAGCTTTCCGGACTAGATATGGGCATTATGAGTTCTTGGTCATGCCATTTGGACTGACTAATGCTCCAGCCGCGTTTATGGATTTAATGAATCGAGTATGCCGTCCCTTTCTAGATCATTTTGTTATTGTGTTTATTGACGATATTTTGATCTATTCTAAGTCAGAAGATGAGCACCGTGTGCACTTGAAAGCAGTTTTGGAGGTGTTGAGGGAGAAGAAGTTGTATGCCAAGTTTTCTAAATGCGAGTTTTGGCTTCGAGAAGTGCAGTTTCTTGGTCATGTCATTTCATCAGAAGGTATTAAAGTAGATCCTTCAAAGATTGAAGCTGTTTCAAAGTGGGAACAGCCAAAGACTCCTACTGAGATTAAAAGTTTTCTTGGTTTGGCTGGATATTATAGAAGATTCATTCAGGATTTCTCCCGAATAGCCAAGCCTATGACTGAACTAACGAAGAAAGGAGTAAAGTTTGAGTGGGCCGATAAGCAGGAGAATGCATTTCAAACATTGAAAAAGAAGTTGTGTGAAGCTCCTATACTTGCCTTGCCTGAAGGTACCGATGATTTGGTTGTGTATAGTGATGCATCTATTACGGGTTTGGGTTGTGTCCTGATGCAGAGGGACAAGGTGATCGCCTATGCTTCATGCCAGTTGAAGCCACATGAGAAGAATTACCCTACCCATGATCTTGAGTTGGCAGCAGTTGTATTTGCATTGAAATTGTGGAGACATTACCTTTATGGTACAAAATGCACTTTGTTTACCGATCATAAAAGTTTGCAGTATGTCTTTAATCAAAAGGAGATGAAGGTGAGACAAAGGAGGTGGATGGAATTACTTAAGGATTATGATTGTGAAATCAAATACCATCCGGGTAAAGCCAATGTAGTGGCGGATGCACTAAGTAGGAAGGTGCAAAGTTCTTCTTGTAAGTTGATGAGCATGCAAGTTCAAGCCAAGTCGGGGCTACTTGATCGAATTAAAGAAGCACAAGCGAGGGCATTAATGAAGGATAACATTGACAAAGAAAGCATTGGAAAGAAGAAACGTCTTGTGATGGAGACTAATAGCCGTGGGTTCAAAACATACAAGGGTCGAATTTGGGTGCCATTGCTTGGTGGTAACCGAGAATTGATCCTTGAGGAAGCCCATAGAAGTAGATATTCGGTTCATCCCAGTGTCACCAAAATGTATGCAGATTTGAAGCCGATTTATTGGTGGCCGGATATTAAAGGAGAAGTAGCTTATTTTGTAGCAAAGTGTTTGACGTGTGCACGTGTGAAAACGGACCATCAAAAGCCGTATGGTTTGTTGCATCAATTAGACATTCCCGAGTGGAAATGGGATCATATTACCATGGACTTTGTAACGAAGCTACCTAAAACGCCGAAAGGGAATGATATGATATGGGTGATTGTAGATAGATTGACGAAGAGTGCCCATTTCCTAGCTACCCGACAAGATGTGCCTTTAACGAAGATGGCAAAGATTTACATTGATGAAGTAGTATCGAAGCATGGAGTTCCCTTGTCTATTGTTTCGGATCGAGACTCTAGATTTGTGTCCAATTTTTGGAAGGGTCTTCAACGGGAGTTGGGTAGTAGGATAAATTTGAGTACCGCCTATCATCCTCAAACCGATGGGCAAAGTGAGAGAACCATTCAAACCTTGGAGGATATGTTGAGAACGTGTGTACTCGAATATGGTGGAGCATGGGATGATCACTTGAAGTTGATTGAATTTGCTTATAATAATAGTCACCATGCTAGTATTGGTATGCCACCATTTGAAATGTTGTATGGAAGGAAATGTAGGACTCCAAGTTGTTGGATGGAACCCGGTGAAAAGCAATTAACCGGTCCTGAAATTGTTGAAGTTACGGCTGAAAAAGTCAATGTGGCTAAAGAAGCTTTACGTGTGGCTAGAGAAAGGCAGAAAACTTATGCAGATAAGAAAAGGAGACCAATGGAGTGTAGGTGACTTAGTGATGCTGAAAGTGTCACCATGGAAAGGAGTTATCCGGTTTGGAAAGAAGGGCAAGTTGAGTCCAAGATTTATTGGACCTTTCAAAGTGTTGAAACGCATAAAAGATCTAGCTTATCAGTTGGAATTGCCTCCAGAATTGGAAGGGATTCACAACACTTTCCATGTATCCTACCTAAGGAAGTGTCTAGCCGAGGAGTCAAGTGTGATTCCAATTCAAGACGTGAGCATAGACCCAATGAAGAGAATGGTTGATGAACCGGTGGCGATACTTGGAAGAAAGCAAAAGAAGTTACGCAGAAAGGTGATAGATCTTGTCTTGATAAAGTGGAAGCATAATCATGGAGAAAGCTTGACTTAGGAAACTGAAGCAGTGATGAAGGAGAAATATCCCGAGTTGTTCCTTAATGATGAGATTCCGGGGACGGAATCCTCTTAAGGGGAGGTAATTGTAACATCCCAAACTTTTCTTTACTAGTTGACTAATGCCGTTAAGTCAATATTGTGTGTGTGTCGTTAAGTCTATTTTAGATTTTATGCATATATGTAGTTAATGTGTGTTATGTGTGAGGCTTGAAAGCCTAAATGTTAATGTAGTATAAATGTGTGTAATATGAAGATTAATGTCTATGTAGTGACATTTAATGAAGGATTAATGTTGTATATGGTCATTAAAGTAGTTTGTGACCAATAATGAAGCATTAGGAAGCCTAGGGGCTAGTTTTGACATATGTGCAAAGTCAAAAACGGGATTAGGGAATTAGAGGGTGTCATTAGATCATAATTTGCAGCCATTACATTCTCTAAACAAGCCCTAGGCCACCCCATAGCATTCCTTCACCAATTGCAAGCCGAAAATCCTTCCAAAGTGTGAATCGGTTGTGTTTAGCCAAGTGTTTGCATCCCTATTGTCATCTACAGGTAGATCAGGTATTAAATCATTGATTTCAGGTCCTTTTGATTATATGAGTCATTAGGAATAATTATTGGATTATGGGGGAATCGTTTAATGAAGATTAATAGTGGTTTTGATGGATTAAAGCCATATATGGTGTAATTAATGATTGAAATGCTTTGTAATGGTCTAAATATGAAGGATTATGGTGTATTGAATATGTATGGTAGACCTGGAGTCGTTTGGGGTCGAATTGGGGGTGGAAAACGATTTTGTAAAAGTGCAGGTCGAAGGAGAGTTGCGGCGCAACGCCTAGTTGCGGGTTGCGGCGCAACTCAATTCCAGAAGAATAAGTTGCGGCGCAACATAAGGTGTTGCGGCGCAACTGGGGGCTTGAGCTGCGGCGCAACTCTATGTTGCGGCGCAACTCAACTATTTTCAGAAAAGTTATACTTTTGAACCGTAACGTCGTTTGACATGTAGATTAGACCTGAATCATAAGTGAGTCTTTAAAGTGTGTGGGTCTAGCTATTGACTTTAATGACGTGAGTATGTAGTTGTCTAATGATCGTTTACTAATTATAGGTAGACGAGCATAGTTGCTTTACACAGTGACTAGTT
This sequence comes from Erigeron breviscapus, assembly GCA_034093135.1. NCBI lineage: Eukaryota > Viridiplantae > Streptophyta > Magnoliopsida > Asterales > Asteraceae > Erigeron > Erigeron breviscapus. The sequence goes on along the minus strand of CM067167.1, from coordinate 157,841,279 downwards.
GTTGATTGTTGTGGACTACGCCGAGGTAAGATACACTACTTTGACACGCTGGGGGATTCAACGAAAAGCTGGTTTCAATCATAAATACTTTCTTTTGGTATCTTTATATTGCATGTGGGCATATGGGGTTACACGGGAGGTATTATGGGTTATGTAGTTGACCATGAGACCTAAAAAGCAGTCCCTAATGTAGTGAAATGAAGTATTGCTTAATGTAGTGTATTGTTATGCAGTTTATGTAGTATTACGAAGTATCTCATTATGCATGAAATGTAGAAATGAAGTTGATGTGTGATATATGCATGTTTACATGGCTTGTACACCTAGCTCACTAGACTTAGTAGGTTGCCATGTCACTTGCACGTTTAAGGATCCAAACGTAATGAAGATAAAGTGTGTGAATGTCTAGGAATGTGTGTTACCTAGACTATATATGTGTGACGGTTTAGGAATGTGTGTTACCTAAACCAAATGTGTGATTCTAGGAATGTGTGTTACCTAGACTATATATGTGTGACGGTTTAGGAATGTGTGTTACCTAGACTATATATGTGTGACGGTTTAGGAATGTGTGTTACCTAGACTAATATGTGTGACGGTTTAGGAATGTGTGTTACCTAGACTATATATGTGTGACGGTTTAGGAATGTGTGTTACCTAGACTATATATGTGTGACGGTTTAGGAATGTGTGTTACCTAGACTATATATGTGTGACGGTTTAGGAATGTGTGTTACCTAGACTAATATGTGTGACGGTTTAGGAATGTGTGTTACCTAGACTATATATGTGTGACGGTTTAGGAATGTGTGTTACCTAGACTATATATGTGTGACGGTTTAGGAATGTGTGTTACCTAGACTATATATGTGTGACGGTTTAGGAATGTGTGTTACCTAGACTAATATGTGTGACGGTTTAGGAATGTGTGTTACCTAGACTATATATGTGTGACGGTTTAGGAATGTGTGTTACCTAGACTATATATGTGTGACGGTTTAGGAATGTGTGTTACCTAGACTATATATGTGTGACGGTTTAGGAATGTGTGTTACCTAGACTAATATGTGTGACGGTTTAGGAATGTGTGTTACCTAGACTATATATGTGTGACGGTTTAGGAATGTGTGTTACCTAGACTATATATGTGTGACGGTTTAGGAATGTGTGTTACCTAGACTATATATGTGTGACGGTTTAGGAATGTGTGTTACCTAGACTAATATGTGTGACGGTTTAGGAATGTGTGTTACCTAGACTATATATGTGTGACGGTTTAGGAATGTGTGTTACCTAGACTATATATGTGTGACGGTTTAGGAATGTGTGTTACCTAGACTATATATGTGTGACGGTTTAGGAATGTGTGTTACCTAGACTAATATGTGTGACGGTTTAGGAATGTGTGTTACCTAGACTATATATGTGTGACGGTTTAGGAATGTGTGTTACCTAGACTATATATGTGTGACGGTTTAGGAATGTGTGTTACCTAGACTATATATGTGTGACGGTTTAGGAATGTGTGTTACCTAGACTAATATGTGTGACGGTTTAGGAATGTGTGTTACCTAGACTATATATGTGTGACGGTTTAGGAATGTGTGTTACCTAGACTATATATGTGTGACGTTTAGGAATGTGTGTTACCTAGACTATATATGTGTGACGGTTTAGGAATGTGTGTTACCTAACAGATATGTGTGATAATGTGTGAATAAAATGAAGGATAGGCACAATTAGGGGGATTCATCCTAATTGATATGAAGTTGATATGCAGTTATGTGTGAACGTGTGAAGTGTGTTGTGCCTAAATAAACTTGTCTAATAATGAAGATTGTTTTAATTGGACAAATGTTTTAATAACATAGTGTTATCTTACTTAGCTAATTCGTTAGCTAACACTTGTTTCTTAAATGTGGTTGTTCCCTCAGGTTTAGCTTGAAGGACTAGTTGATGCAGGAAGAGTGAGAGTTGGGTAGATGCATGCAGGAGAACTTAGCTACCCATAGACGATTGACTCTTTAGACATTTATTTACATTTCGTACTTGATGTCGAATTTATACAGTATTGTTGAACGGTTGTTTTGTGTTGGGCAACCGTTGGGTTTTCATTTTAAACTATTTGATGGTATTGCATGTAACACCAACTAAACGTAGAAACCGAACAGTTTTTATCGGTTTTGACTTTTAAAGTATTTTCTTCCGCAATTTGACACTGTTAGGTGAAAGTTTTTGAAAACCCATATTTTTAAAATGACGGGTGTTACAATAATGCAATTGAGACGCCAGTTGACAGACTTTTCAACAACCCATGTCCTATATTTCTTGTCTCTCCAAATTAAGGACACCACCTCCCTTACTTCTTTACCGTCACCGACAAGAATTCCGATACCTTCGACTGACTTATTATTATCTTCTTCTCCCATAGTGAAACTGAACACCACCTTCCCACATTTGTCACCGATCATGTCGAACATTTTAGCCGACACCAAGTGAGGAGGGACTCCATATATACCCACCCAAACTATTCTTTCAAAAGGTAATGATTGACCCGACCAAACATCAACCATGGAGAACCAAGAGATCCACACTTCTTTTTTGTAAATGAACTCGCGGGCACCGCTAGAAGTCGGGAAGATAATCATCATGAGGAAACCGCCCAAATATTGTAACTTCAAGCCTTCGACCCCCAAGGCCTCCCAATAATGAACTTAAGGAAGACAAAATCTCGAAGCTACAACATTTAGCCACCACAACCCTCCCATGGAAGGAGGACAGGACATTCATCTTTTCATCAACCTGGATGGTCTTCTCACTGCTCACCGGCACTTGGTTACCTTTAACCGCCTCACAAAACGAGACCCCCCCGTTGGATATTCCGTGATGGAAGCGGGAAAGAACGACCAATCTTCCCACCATCTATCTTCTTGGCTCCTACCCCTGCTTTATGAACTTTCACCCCTACCCCAGCTCTCACATTCTCGGCTGCGAATCTGGCTATGTTGATGTTCAAGGAAAACTTCCCCATCTTAACGTTCTTTAACCTGGCTTCCAACTCCTCCCATTTGGAAACTCCCCTGAAGCTAACAAACCCAAATCTTTGATCGACTTTGTTTCTTTTCCTCGCGATATAAACGCCAGCTATGTCCCCAAAAACCTTAAGCGTCGATGAAAGATCCCAAGGCCTGCAGCCCTCGGGAATATTGGAGACAAAAAACTTGATAATCTGACCCTTGGAACCATCCCCATTGTGATTTCTGAAGTCTTCTTTCTGTCTTTTTTTGTTTACTACCAAACCAAATCTTATTAATTGGTTTGGTGATATTTATCATGTTTGTCTCTGAAATGCCATATATACCCTTACTCTTTAACTGGTTTTACACTATGTGACAAATCAGACTTTACACTATGTAACAAAATAGTTGGCAGTGATAAAATAGTTGGATGTAGTTTGAATTTTAAAACATTAGATGTTTTTTAATTATTTTTGTTAACTATTTATTGGTATGTCAATAAGGTTTATTTATATAAATTTCTCTGTATTATATTATGTATGTTATATTAAATTAAGTTTTATTGTAACAAAGAGTTATTTGTTGAGTCTTTATAATTTATAATGATATACTATATATATTATTATTTATTTATAATTTAAGTATTATTATTATTATTATTATTATTATTAACATTTATATTTTATTATTTTATTACCGTATCCTTGCCGTCCCGTATCTTGGATTTTTGAGTTTTGCCGTTTCCCGTTCCCGTATCGTCCCCGTATCCCGTTGCCGTACCCGTATCCGTGCAACATAGAATGGAAACATGTGTAATACTTTACTAATTTCTTCCGATTGGGCTAATTTAAAAACATGAGTTAATTTCATTACATACCCCTAACATATGTCATATTATCAAGTCTCTTAATAATTTTTTTTTATTACATATACTCCTTATGGTGACTTTTTGTATCATTACGTACCCCTCATTTTAACGTCTGTTAGTGTGTTTCCGTTAAACCCTGTACATGAGGATATTTTTGTCTTTTTGCTTTAAAAACCCCTTATAACACTTATGTTCTTAACAACACAAATCAAACACACAACAACCCCTTTAAACATCATCATCTACTTCTATAAAACTCCAGATCTATTTTAATACATATACATATACTGATATACATATAGTATATAAAACCAAACAACCATCTTCCACCCCTCTTTTTCATTAAACCAATCTCATTCCTCCTTTCCTTTCATCCATCAAAACCTTATAATACACACATATTTTTGATTTGTATTGATCAACACTTTATGGGTTTTGCTATTCACCCCTTTTTACACATAGCCATCTTGTTAATATCTTCATACACATATACAGGAAGTACATATTGAAGAGATTTGGAATATAACGAATGTTAAAGAGAGATATAACGAATAGTAATAATGTAGATGAAGATCAAAATCATCCAAAATTGAATTGACTTCTCTTTTGTTCCTTGATCTCACGCACGAAACCAAAAAGGCTTTGCCTTTTTTAGCTCTCTCTCTTTTTTGCGGTTGTTTATGGTCGAACGTAAGAGAAATTATCATTTTTTAATGAAAATTAATAAAAATTAAAAACATGGCCAAAAGAATCACATATGTCATGTTTGTATACTTCCAACATTTACAGCTGGTTAAT